>OX387426.1:30320896-30739095 GCA_947563755.1 Lochmaea crataegi | reverse complement strand
AGTCGATTTCTTGTCCCAAGAAACCCCTTATTAAGGATTTTAAGCATTTTTCAATATTTTTGGTTGAAAATTTAGTAACAAGGGGGGGGGGGGGGTTTGTGAACATTTCGCGATATAAATTGATTTTTCCTAACTACCTTAATACTCGGAAATATCAATTCAAAATTTGTGCGAAGATGTAAAACTTTCCGCTGAATCGATTGGTCAAGACTAGAACGTTCTATCTCTTCAAATAGTCGAGTTATGAGTATTTTTTGTTTTGAAAAGTGGATTTCTGAAGATTTCTTGACTCTATTTGAAGGCGAAATATTGATTTTATCAAAAAACTGATTGTGACAGTCGATTTCTCGTCCCAAGAAACCCCTTATTAAGGATTTTAAGCATTTTTCAATATTTTTGGTTGAAAATTTAGTAACAAGGGGGGGGGGGGAATATTTCGCGATATAAATTGATTTTTCGTAACTACCTTAATACTCGGAAATATCAATTCAAAATTTGTGCGAAGATGTAAAACTTTCCGTTGAATCGATTGGTCAAGACTAGAACGTTCTATCTCTACAAATAGTGGAGTTATGATTATTTTTTTTTGAAAAGTGGATTTTCGAAAATTTCATGACTCTATTTGAAGGCGAAATAATGATTTTATCAAAAAACCGATTAAGCCAGTCAATTTCTCGTCCCAAAAAACCCCTTATCATGAGTTTTTAGCATTTTTCAATATTTTTGGTCGTAAATTTAGTAACAAGGGGTAGGTACGGGAATATTTCGCGATATAAATTGATTTTTCCTAGCTCCCTTGATACTTGGAAATAGGGATTCAAAATTTGTGCGAAGATGTAAAACTTTCCGTTGAATCGAGTGGTCAAGACTAGAACGTTCTATCTCTACAAATAGTGGAGTTATGATTATTTTTTTTTGAAAAGTGGATTTTCGAAAATTTCATGACTCTATTTGAAAGCGAAATAATGATTTTATCAAAAAACCGATTAAGCCAGTCGATTTCTCGTCCCAAAAAACAACTTATCATGAGTTTTTAGCATTTTTCAATATTTTTGGTCGTAAATTTAGTAACAAGGGGTAGGTACGGGAATATTTCGCGATATAAATTGATTTTTCCTAGCTCCCTTGATACTTGGAAATAGGGATTCAAAATTTGTGCGAAGATGTAAAACTTTCCGTTGAATCGATTGGTCAAGACTAGAACGTTCTATCTCTTTGAATAGTTGAGTTATGAGTATTTTTTGTTTTGAAATGTGGATTTTCGAAAATTTCATGACTCTATTTGAAGGCGAAATAATAATTTTATCAAAAAACTGATTGTGGCAGTCGATTTCTCGTCCCAAGAAACCCCTTTTCGGGGATTTATAGCATTTTTCAATATTTTTTGGGATTATTTCGCGTCATAAATTGATATTCCCTAACTTCCTTGATACTTGAAAATAGGGATTCAAAATTTGTACGAAGATGTAAAACTTTCCGTTGAATCCATTGGTCAAGACTCGAACGTTCTATCTCTTTAAATAGTTGAGTTATGAGTATTTTTTGTTTTGAAAAGTGGATTTTCGAAAATTTCATGACCATACTTGAATGCGAAATATTGATTTTATCTGAAAACTGATTGTGCCAGTCGATTTCTCGTCCCAAGAAACCCCTTATTAAGGATTTTAAGCATTTTTCAATATTTTTGGTTGAAAATTTAGTAAAAAGGGGGGGGGGGGTTATGTGAACATTTCGCGATATAAATTGATTTTTCCTAACTACCTTAATACTCGGAAATATCAATTCAAAATTTGTGCGAAGATGTAAAACTTTCCGTTGAATCGATTGGTCAAGACTAGAACGTTCTATCTCTTTAAATAGTTGAGTTATGAGTATTTTTTGTTTTGAAAAGTGGATTTTCGAAAATTTCATGACTCTATTT
Organism: Lochmaea crataegi; assembly: GCA_947563755.1. NCBI lineage: Eukaryota > Metazoa > Arthropoda > Insecta > Coleoptera > Chrysomelidae > Lochmaea > Lochmaea crataegi. The sequence continues at coordinate 30,737,174 of OX387426.1, read as the reverse complement.
GAAGGCGAAATAATGATTTTATCAAAAAACCGATTGTGCCAGTCGATTTCTCGTCCCCAAAAACCCCTTATTATGTGTTTTTAGCATTTTTCAATATTTTTGGTCGGAAATTTAGTAACAAGGGGGGGGGGTATGTGAACATTTCACGATATAAATTGATTTTTCCTAACTACCTTAATACTCGGAAATATCAATTCAAAATTTGTGCGAAGATGTAAAACTTTCCGCTGAATCGATTGGTCAAGACTAGAACGTTCTATCTCTTCAAATAGTCGAGTTATGAGTATTTTTTGTTTTGAAAAGTGGATTTCTGAAGATTTCTTGACTCTATTTGAAGGCGAAATATTGATTTTATCAAAAAACTGATTGTGACAGTCGATTTCTCGTCCCAAGAAACCCCTTATTAAGGATTTTAAGCATTTTTCAATATTTTTGGTTGAAAATTTAGTAACAAGGGGGGGGGTTATGTGAACATTTCGCGATATAAATTGATTTTCCTAACTACCTTAATTCTCGGAAATATCAATTCAAAATTTGTGCGAAGATGTAAAACTTTCCGCTGAATCGATTGGTCAAGACTAGAACGTTCTATCTCTTCAAATAGTCGAGTTATGAGTATTTTTTGTTTTGAATAGTGGATTTTTGAAAATTTCATGACTCTATTTGAAGGCGAAATAATGATTTTATCAAAAAACTGATCGATTTCTTGTCCCAAGAAACCCCTTATTAAGGATTTTAAGCATTTTTCAATATTTTTGGTTGAAAATTTAGTAACAAGGGGGGGGGGGGGTTTGTGAACATTTCGCGATATAAATTGATTTTTCCTAACTACCTTAATACTCGGAAATATCAATTCAAAATTTGTGCGAAGATGTAAAACTTTCCGCTGAATCGATTGGTCAAGACTAGAACGTTCTATCTCTACAAATAGTCGAGTTATGAGTATTTTTTGTTTTGAAAAGTGGATTTCTGAAGATTTCTTGACTCTATTTGAAGGCGAAATATTGATTTTATCAAAAAACTGATTGTGACAGTCGATTTCTCGTCCCAAGAAACCCCTTTTCGGGGATTTATAGCATTTTTCAATATTTTTTGGGATTATTTCGCGTCATAAATTGATTTTCCCTAACTTCCTTGATACTTGGAAATAGGGAATCAAAATTTGTACGAAGATGTAAAACTTTCCGTTGAATCCATTGGTCAAGACTCGAACGTTCTATCTCTTTAAATAGTTGAGTTATGAGTATTTTTTGTTTTGAAAAGTGGATTTTCGAAAATTTCATGACCATACTTGAATGCGAAATATTGATTTTATCTGAAAACTGATTGTGCCAGTCGATTTCTCGTCCCAAGAAACCCCTTATTAAGGATTTTAAGCATTTTTCAATATTTTTGGTTGAAAATTTAGTAACAAGGGGGGGGGGTTATGTGAACATTTCGCGATATAAATTGATTTTTCCTAACTACCTTAATACTCGGAAATATCAATTCAAAATTTGCGCGAAGATGTAAAACTTTCCGCTGAATCGATTGGTCAAGACTAGAACGTTCTATCTCTCCAAATAGTCGAGTTATGAGTATTTTTGTTTTTGAAAAGTGGATTTTCGAAAATTTCATGACTCTATTTGAAGGCGAAATAATGATTTTGTCAAAAAACCGATTGTACCAGTCGATTTCTCGTCCCAAAAAACCCCTTATTATGGGTTTTTAGCATTTTTCAATATTTTTGGTTGAAAATTTAGTAACAAGGGTAGGTACGGGAATATTTCGCGATATAAATTGATTTTTCCTAACTCCCTTGATACTTGGAAATAGGGATTCAAAATTTGTGCGAAGATGTAAAACTTTCGTTGAATCGATTGGTCAAGACTAGAACGTTCTATCTCTTTAAATAGTTGAGTTATGAGTATTTTTTGTTTTGAAAGTGGATTGTCGAAAATTTCATGACTCTATTTGAAGGCGAAATAATGATTTTATCAAAAAACCGATTGTGCCAGTCGATTTCTCGTCCCAAAAAACCCCTTATATGTGTTTTTAGCATTTTTTCAATATTTTTGGTCGGAAATTTAGTAACAAGGGGGGGGGGGTATGTGAACATTTCACGATATAAATTGATTTTTCCTACTTACCTTAATACTCGGAAATATCAATTCAAATTTGTGCGAAGATGTAAAACTTTCCGCTGAATCGATTGGTCAAGACTAGAACGTTCTATCTCTTCAAATAGTCGAGTTATGAGTATTTTTTGTTTTGAAAAGTGATTTTCGAAAACTTCATGTACTCTATTTGAAGGAGAAATAATGATTTTATCAAAAACCGATTAAGCCAGTCGATTTCTCGTCCCAAAAAACCCTTATCATGAGTTTTTAGCATTTTTTTCAATATTTTTGGTCGTAAATTTAGTAACAAGGGGTAGGTACGGGAATATTTCGCGATATAAATTGATTTTTCCTAGCTCCTTGATACTTGGAAATAGGGATTCAAAATTTGTGCGAAGATGTAAAACTTTCCGTTGAATCGATTGGTCAAGACTAGAACGTTCTATCTCTACAAATAGTGGAGTTATGATTATTTTTTTTTTGAAAAGTGGATTTTCGAAAATTTCATGACTCTATTTGAACGCGAATAATGATTTTATCAAAAACCGATTAAGCCAGTCGATTTCTCGTCCCAAAAAACCCTTATCATGAGTTTTTTAGCATTTTTCAATATTTTTGGTCGTAAATTTAGTAACAAGGGGTAGGGGTACGGGAATATTTCGCGATATAAATTGATTTTTCCTAGCTCCCTTGATACTTGGAAATAGGGGATTCAAAATTTGTGCGAAGATGTAAAACTTTCCGTGAATCGATTGGTCAAGACTAGAACGTTCTATCTCTTTGAATAGTTGAGTTATGAGTATTTTTTGTTTTGAAAAGTGGATTTTCGAAAATTTCATGACTCTATTGAAGGCGAAATAATAATTTTATCAAAAACTGATTGTGGCAGTCGATTTCTCGTCCCAAGAAACCCCTTTTCGGGGATTTATAGCATTTTTCAATATTTTTTGGGATTATTTCGCGTCATAAATTGATTTTCCCTAACTTCCTTGATACTTGGAAATAGGGATTCAAAATTTGTACGAAGATGTAAAACTTTCCGTTGAATCCATTGGTCAAGACTCGAACGTTCTATCTCTTTAAATAGTTGAGTTATGAGTATTTTTTGTTTTGAAAAGTGGATTTTCGAAAATTTCATGACCATACTTGAATGCGAAATATTGATTTTATCTGAAAACTGATTGTGCCAGTCGATTTCTCGTCCCAAGAAACCCCTTATTAAGGATTTTAAGCATTTTTCAATATTTTTGGTTGAAAATTTGGTAACAAGGGGGGGGGGGGGTTTGTGAACATTTCGCGATATAAATTGATTTTTCCTAACTACCTTAATACTCGGAAATATCAATTCAAAATTTGTGCGAAGATGTAAAACTTTCCGCTGAATCGATTGGTCAAGACTAGAACGTTCTATCTCTTCAAATAGTCGAGTTATGAGTATTTTTTGTTTTGAAAAGTGGATTTCTGAAAATTTCTTGACTCTATTTGAAGGCGAAATATTGATTTTATCAAAAAACTGATTGTGACAGTCGATTTCTCGTCCCAAGAAACCCCTTATTAAGGATTTTAAGCATTTTTCAATATTTTTGGTTGAAAATTTGGTAACAAGGGGGGGGGGGTTTGTGAACATTTCGCGATATAAATTGATTTTTCCTAACTACCTTAATACTCGGAAATATCAATTCAAAATTTGTGCGAAGATGTAAAACTTTCCGCTGAATCGATTGGTCAAGACTAGAACGTTCTATCTCTTCAAATAGTCGAGTTATGAGTATTTTTTGTTTTGAAAAGTGGATTTCTGAAAATTTCTTGACTCTATTTGAAGGCGAAATATTGATTTTATCAAAAAACTGATTGTGACAGCGATTTCTCGTCCCAAGAAACACCTTATTGAGGATTTTAAGCATTTTTCAATATTTTTGGTTGAAAATTTAGTAACAAGGGGGGGGGGGTTATGTGAACATTTCGCGATATAAATTGATTTTTCCTAACTACCTTAATACTCGGAAATATCAATTCAAAATTTGCGCGAAGATGTAAAACTTTCCGCTGAATCGATTGGTCAAGACTAGAACGTTCTATCTCTCCAAATAGTCGAGTTATGAGTATTTTTTGTTTTGAAAAGTGGATTTTCGAAAATTTCATGACTCTATTTGAAGGCGAAATAATGATTTTGTCAAAAAACCGATTGTACCAGTCGATTTCTCGTCCCAAAAAACCCCTTATTATGGGTTTTTAGCATTTTTCAATATTTTTGGTCGGAAATTTAGTAACAGGGGGGGGGTATGTGAACATTTCACGATATAAATTGATTTTTTCTAACTCACTTAATACTTGGAAATATGGATTCAAAATTTGTGCGAAGATGTAAAACTTTCCGTTGAATCGATTGGTCAAGACTAGAACGTTCTATCTCTTCAAATAGTCGAGTTATGAGTATTTTTTGTTTTGAATAGTGGATTTTTGAAAATTTCATGACTCTATTTGAAGGCGAAATAATGATTTTATCAAAAAACTGATTGTGCCAGTCGATTTCTTGTCCCAAGAAACTCCTTATTAAGGATTTTAAGCATTTTTCAATATTTTTGGTTGAAAATTTAGTAACAAGGGGGGGGGGGGTTTGTGAACATTTCGCGATATAAATTGATTTTTCCTAACTACCTTAATACTCGGAAATATCAATTCAAAATTTGTGCGAAGATGTAAAACTTTCCGCTGAATCGATTGGTCAAGACTAGAACGTTCTATCTCTTCAAATAGTCGAGTTATGAGTATTTTTTGTTTTGAAAAGTGGATTTCTGAAGATTTCTTGACTCTATTTGAAGGCGAAATATTGATTTTATAAAAAAACTGATTGTGACAGTCGATTTCTCGTACCAAGAAACCCCTTATTAAGGATTTTAAGCATTTTTCAATATTTTGGGTTGAAAATTTAGTAACAAGGGGGGGGGGGTTATGTGAACATTTCGCGATATAAATTGATTTTTCCTAACTACCTTAATACTCGGAAATATCAATTCAAAATTTGTGCGAAGATGTAAAACTTTCCGCTGAATCGATTGGTCAAGACTAGAACGTTCTATCTCTCCAAATAGTCGAGTTATGAGTATTTTTTGTTTTGAAAAGTGGATTTTCGAAAATTTCATGACTCTATTTGAAGGCGAAATAATGATTTTATCAAAAAACCGATTGTGCCAGTCGATTTCTCGTCCCAAAAAACCCCTTATTATGTGTTTTTAGCATTTTTCAATATTTTTGGTCGGAAATTTAGTAACAAGGGGGGGGGTATGTGAACATTTCACGATATAAATTGATTTTTCCTAACTACCTTAATACTCGGAAATATCAATTCAAAATTTGTGCGAAGATGTAAAACTTTCCGCTGAATCGATTGGTCAAGACTAGAACGTTCTATCTCTTCAAATAGTCGAGTTATGAGTATTTTTTGTTTTGAAAAGTGGATTTCTGAAGATTTCTTGACTCTATTTGAAGGCGAAATATTGATTTTATCAAAAAACTGATTGTGACAGTCGATTTCTCGTCCCAAGAAACCCCTTATTAAGGATTTTAGGCATTTTTCAATATTTTTGGTTGAAAATTTAGTAACAGGGGGGGGGGAATATTTCGCGATATAAATTGATTTTTCGTAACTACCTTAATACTCGGAAATATCAATTCAAAATTTGTGCGAAGATGTAAAACTTTCCGTTGAATCGATTGGTCAAGACTAGAACGTTCTATCTCTACAAATAGTGGAGTTATGATTATTTTTTTTTGAAAAGTGGATTTTCGAAAATTTCATGACTCTATTTGAAGGCGAAATAATGATTTTATCAAAAAACCGATTAAGCCAGTCGATTTCTCGTCCCAAAAAACCCCTTATCATGAGTTTTTAGCATTTTTCAATATTTTTGGTCGTAAATTTAGTAACAAGGGGTAGGTACGGGAATATTTCGCGATATAAATTGATTTTTCCTAGCTCCCTTGATACTTGGAAATAGGGATTCAAAATTTGTGCGAAGATGTAAAACTTTCCGTTGAATCGAGTGGTCAAGACTAGAACGTTCTATCTCTACAAATAGTGGAGTTATGATTATTTTTTTTTGAAAAGTGGATTTTCGAAAATTTCATGACTCTATTTGAAAGCGAAATAATGATTTTATCAAAAAACCGATTAAGCCAGTCAATTTCTCGTCCCAAAAAACAACTTATCATGAGTTTTTAGCATTTTTCAATATTTTTGGTCGTAAATTTAGTAACAAGGGGTAGGTACGGGAATATTTCGCGATATAAATTGATTTTTCCTAGCTCCCTTGATACTTGGAAATAGGGATTCAAAATTTGTGCGAAGATGTAAAACTTTCCGCTGAATCGATTGGTCAAGACTAGAACGTTCTATCTCTTCAAATAGTCGAGTTATGAGTATTTTTTGTTTTGAATAGTGGATTTTTGAAAATTTCATGACTCTATTTGAAGGCGAATTAATGATTTTATCAAAAAACTGATTGTGCCAGTCGATTTCTTGTCCCAAGAAACCCCTTATTAAGGATTTTAAGCATTTTTCAATATTTTTGGTTGAAAATTTAGTAACAAGGGGGGGGGGGGGTTTGTGAACATTTCGCGATATAAATTGATTTTTCCTAACTACCTTAATACTCGGAAATATCAATTCAAAATTTGTGCGAAGATGTAAAACTTTCCGCTGAATCGATTGGTCAAGACTAGAACGTTCTATCTCTTCAAATAGTCGAGTTATGAGTATTTTTTGTTTTGAAAAGTGGATTTCTGAAGATTTCTTGACTCTATTTGAAGGCGAAATATTGATTTTATCAAAAAACTGATTGTGACAGTCGATTTCTCGTCCCAAGAAACCCCTTATTAAGGATTTTAAGCATTTTTCAATATTTTTGGTTGAAAATTTAGTAACAAGGGGGGGGGGGGGAATATTTCGCGATATAAATTGATTTTTCGTAACTACCTTAATACTCGGAAATATCAATTCAAAATTTGTGCGAAGATGTAAAACTTTCCGTTGAATCGATTGGTCAAGACTAGAACGTTCTATCTCTACAAATAGTGGAGTTATGATTATTTTTTTTTGAAAAGTGGATTTTCGAAAATTTCATGACTCTATTTGAAGGCGAAATAATGATTTTATCAAAAAACCGATTAAGCCAGTCAATTTCTCGTCCCAAAAAACCCCTTATCATGAGTTTTTAGCATTTTTCAATATTTTTGGTCGTAAATTTAGTAACAAGGGGTAGGTACGGGAATATTTCGCGATATAAATTGATTTTTCCTAGCTCCCTTGATACTTGGAAATAGGGATTCAAAATTTGTGCGAAGATGTAAAACTTTCCGTTGAATCGAGTGGTCAAGACTAGAACGTTCTATCTCTACAAATAGTGGAGTTATGATTATTTTTTTTTGAAAAGTGGATTTTCGAAAATTTCATGACTCTATTTGAAAGCGAAATAATGATTTTATCAAAAAACCGATTAAGCCAGTCGATTTCTCGTCCCAAAAAACAACTTATCATGAGTTTTTAGCATTTTTCAATATTTTTGGTCGTAAATTTAGTAACAAGGGGTAGGTACGGGAATATTTCGCGATATAAATTGATTTTTCCTAGCTCCCTTGATACTTGGAAATAGGGATTCAAAATTTGTGCGAAGATGTAAAACTTTCCGTTGAATCGATTGGTCAAGACTAGAACGTTCTATCTCTTTGAATAGTTGAGTTATGAGTATTTTTTGTTTTGAAATGTGGATTTTCGAAAATTTCATGACTCTATTTGAAGGCGAAATAATAATTTTATCAAAAAACTGATTGTGGCAGTCGATTTCTCGTCCCAAGAAACCCCTTTTCGGGGATTTATAGCATTTTTCAATATTTTTTGGGATTATTTCGCGTCATAAATTGATATTCCCTAACTTCCTTGATACTTGAAAATAGGGATTCAAAATTTGTACGAAGATGTAAAACTTTCCGTTGAATCCATTGGTCAAGACTCGAACGTTCTATCTCTTTAAATAGTTGAGTTATGAGTATTTTTTGTTTTGAAAAGTGGATTTTCGAAAATTTCATGACCATACTTGAATGCGAAATATTGATTTTATCTGAAAACTGATTGTGCCAGTCGATTTCTCGTCCCAAGAAACCCCTTATTAAGGATTTTAAGCATTTTTCAATATTTTTGGTTGAAAATTTAGTAAAAAGGGGGGGGGGGGGTTATGTGAACATTTCGCGATATAAATTGATTTTTCCTAACTACCTTAATACTCGGAAATATCAATTCAAAATTTGTGCGAAGATGTAAAACTTTCCGTTGAATCGATTGGTCAAGACTAGAACGTTCTATCTCTTTAAATAGTTGAGTTATGAGTATTTTTTGTTTTGAAAAGTGGATTTTCGAAAATTTCATGACTCTATTTGAAGGCGAAATAATGATTTTATCAAAAAACCGATTGTGCCAGTCGATTTCTCGTCCCCAAAAACCCCTTATTATGTGTTTTTAGCATTTTTCAATATTTTTGGTCGGAAATTTAGTAACAAGGGGGGGGGGGTATGTGAACATTTCACGATATAAATTGATTTTTCCTAACTACCTTAATACTCGGAAATATCAATTCAAAATTTGTGCGAAGATGTAAAACTTTCCGCTGAATCGATTGGTCAAGACTAGAACGTTCTATCTCTTCAAATAGTCGAGTTATGAGTATTTTTTGTTTTGAAAAGTGGATTTCTGAAGATTTCTTGACTCTATTTGAAGGCGAAATATTGATTTTATCAAAAACTGATTGTGACAGTCGATTTCTCGTCCCAAGAAACCCCTTATTAAGGATTTTAAGCATTTTTCAATATTTTTGGTTGAAAATTTAGTAACAAGGGGGGGGGGTTATGTGAACATTTCGCGATATAAATTGATTTTTCCTAACTACCTTAATTCTCGGAAATATCAATTCAAAATTTGTGCGAAGATGTAAAACTTTCCGCTGAATCGATTGGTCAAGACTAGAACGTTCTATCTCTTCAAATAGTCGAGTTATGAGTATTTTTTGTTTTGAATAGTGGATTTTTGAAAATTTCATGACTCTATTTGAAGGCGAAATAATGATTTTATCAAAAAACTGATCGATTTCTTGTCCCAAGAAACCCCTTATTAAGGATTTTAAGCATTTTTCAATATTTTTGGTTGAAAATTTAGTAACAAGGGGGGGGGGGTTTGTGAACATTTCGCGATATAAATTGATTTTTCCTAACTACCTTAATACTCGGAAATATCAATTCAAAATTTGTGCGAAGATGTAAAACTTTCCGCTGAATCGATTGGTCAAGACTAGAACGTTCTATCTCTTCAAATAGTCGAGTTATGAGTATTTTTTGTTTTGAAAAGTGGATTTCTGAAGATTTCTTGACTCTATTTGAAGGCGAAATATTGATTTTATCAAAAAACTGATTGTGACAGTCGATTTCTCGTCCCAAGAAACCCCTTATTAAGGATTTTAAGCATTTTTCAATATTTTTGGTTGAAAATTTAGTAACAAGGGGGGGGGGGGGGAATATTTCGCGATATAAATTGATTTTTCGTAACTACCTTAATACTCGGAAATATCAATTCAAAATTTGTGCGAAGATGTAAAACTTTCCGTTGAATCGATTGGTCAAGACTAGAACGTTCTATCTCTACAAATAGTGGAGTTATGATTATTTTTTTTTGAAAAGTGGATTTTCGAAAATTTCATGACTCTATTTGAAGGCGAAATAATAATTTTATCAAAAAACTGATTGTGGCAGTCGATTTCTCGTCCCAAGAAACCCCTTTTCGGGGATTTATAGCATTTTTCAATATTTTTTGGGATTATTTCGCGTCATAAATTGATTTTCCCTAACTTCCTTGATACTTGGAAATAGGGAATCAAAATTTGTACGAAGATGTAAAACTTTCCGTTGAATCCATTGGTCAAGACTCGAACGTTCTATCTCTTTAAATAGTTGAGTTATGAGTATTTTTTGTTTTGAAAAGTGGATTTTCGAAAATTTCATGACCATACTTGAATGCGAAATATTGATTTTATCTGAAAACTGATTGTGCCAGTCGATTTCTCGTCCCAAGAAACCCCTTATTAAGGATTTTAAGCATTTTTCAATATTTTTGGTTGAAAATTTAGTAACAAGGGGGGGGGGTTATGTGAACATTTCGCGATATAAATTGATTTTTCCTAACTACCTTAATACTCGGAAATATCAATTCAAAATTTGCGCGAAGATGTAAAACTTTCCGCTGAATCGATTGGTCAAGACTAGAACGTTCTATCTCTCCAAATAGTCGAGTTATGAGTATTTTTTGTTTTGAAAAGTGGATTTTCGAAAATTTCATGACTCTATTTGAAGGCGAAATAATGATTTTGTCAAAAAACCGATTGTACCAGTCGATTTCTCGTCCCAAAAAACCCCTTATTATGGGTTTTTAGCATTTTTCAATATTTTTGGTTGAAAATTTAGTAACAAGGGGTAGGTACGGGAATATTTCGCGATATAAATTGATTTTTCCTAACTCCCTTGATACTTGGAAATAGGGATTCAAAATTTGTGCGAAGATGTAAAACTTTCCGTTGAATCGATTGGTCAAGACTAGAACGTTCTATCTCTTTAAATAGTTGAGTTATGAGTATTTTTTGTTTTGAAAAGTGGATTTTCGAAAATTTCATGACTCTATTTGAAGGCGAAATAATGATTTTATCAAAAAACCGATTGTGCCAGTCGATTTCTCGTCCCAAAAAACCCCTTATTATGTGTTTTTAGCATTTTTCAATATTTTTGGTCGGAAATTTAGTAACAAGGGGGGGGGGGGGTATGTGAACATTTCACGATATAAATTGATTTTTCCTAACTACCTTAATACTCGGAAATATCAATTCAAAATTTGTGCGAAGATGTAAAACTTTCCGCTGAATCGATTGGTCAAGACTAGAACGTTCTATCTCTTCAAATAGTCGAGTTATGAGTATTTTTTGTTTTGAAAAGTGGATTTTCGAAAACTTCATGACTCTATTTGAAGGAGAAATAATGATTTTATCAAAAAACCGATTAAGCCAGTCGATTTCTCGTCCCAAAAAACCCCTTATCATGAGTTTTTAGCATTTTTCAATATTTTTGGTCGTAAATTTAGTAACAAGGGGTAGGTACGGGAATATTTCGCGATATAAATTGATTTTTCCTAGCTCCCTTGATACTTGGAAATAGGGATTCAAAATTTGTGCGAAGATGTAAAACTTTCCGTTGAATCGATTGGTCAAGACTAGAACGTTCTATCTCTACAAATAGTGGAGTTATGATTATTTTTTTTTGAAAAGTGGATTTTCGAAAATTTCATGACTCTATTTGAACGCGAAATAATGATTTTATCAAAAAACCGATTAAGCCAGTCGATTTCTCGTCCCAAAAAACCCCTTATCATGAGTTTTTAGCATTTTTCAATATTTTTGGTCGTAAATTTAGTAACAAGGGGTAGGTACGGGAATATTTCGCGATATAAATTGATTTTTCCTAGCTCCCTTGATACTTGGAAATAGGGATTCAAAATTTGTGCGAAGATGTAAAACTTTCCGTTGAATCGATTGGTCAAGACTAGAACGTTCTATCTCTTTGAATAGTTGAGTTATGAGTATTTTTTGTTTTGAAAAGTGGATTTTCGAAAATTTCATGACTCTATTTGAAGGCGAAATAATAATTTTATCAAAAAACTGATTGTGGCAGTCGATTTCTCGTCCCAAGAAACCCCTTTTCGGGGATTTATAGCATTTTTCAATATTTTTTGGGATTATTTCGCGTCATAAATTGATTTTCCCTAACTTCCTTGATACTTGGAAATAGGGATTCAAAATTTGTACGAAGATGTAAAACTTTCCGTTGAATCCATTGGTCAAGACTCGAACGTTCTATCTCTTTAAATAGTTGAGTTATGAGTATTTTTTGTTTTGAAAAGTGGATTTTCGAAAATTTCATGACTCTATTTGAAGGCGAAATAATGATTTTATCAAAAACCTGATTGTGGCAGTCGATTTCTCGTCCCAAGAAACCCCTTTTCAGGGATTTTTAGCATTTTTCAATATTTTTGGTAGGTAATTTAGTAACAAGGGGGGGGGTATGTGAACATTTCGCGATATAAATTGATTTTTCCTAACTTCTTTAATACTTGGAAATATGGATTCAGAATTCATGCGAAGATGTAAAACTTTCCGTTGAATCGATTGGTCTAGACTAGAACGTTCTATCTCTTTAAATAGTTGAGTTATGAGTTTTTTTTTGTTTTGAAAAGTGGATTTTCGAAAATTTCATTGGGATTATTTCGCGATATAAATTGATTTTTCCTAACTACCTTAATACTCGGAAATATCAATTCAAAATTTGTGCGAAGATGTAAAACTTTCCGTTGAATCGATTGGTCAGGACTAGAACGTTCTATCTCTTTAAATATTTGAGTTATGAGTACTTTTTGTTTTGAAAAGTGGATTTTCGAAAATTTCATGACCCAACTTGGAGGCGAAATAATGATTTTATCTAAAAACTGATTGTGTCAGTCGATTTCTCGTCACGAAAACCCCTTATTATGGATTTTAAGCATTTTTCAATAGTTTTGGTCGAAAATTTACTAACAAGGGGGGGTATGAGAATATTTCGCGATATAATTTGATTTTTTCTAACTCAATTAATACTTGTCAATAGGGATTCAAAATTTGTACGAAGATGTAAAACTTTCCGTTGCTTCGATTTGTCAAGACTAGAACGTTCTATCTCTTCAAATAGTCGAGTTATGAGTATTTTTTGTTTTGAAAAGTGGATTTTCGAAAATTTCATGACTCAATTTGAAGGCAAAATAATGATTTTATAAAAAAACTGATTATGCCAGTCGATTTCTTGTCCCAAAAAACCCCTTATTAAGGATTTTAAGCATTTTTCAATATTTTTTGGGATTATTTCGCGTCATAAATTGTTTTTTCCTAACTTCCTTGATACTTGGTAATATGGATTCAAAATGTATGCGAAGATGTAAAACTTTCCGCTGAATCGATTGGTCCAGACTAGAACGTTCTATCTCTTCAAATAGTCGAGTTATGAGTATTTTTTGTTTTGAAAAGTGGATTTTCGAAAATTTCATGACCATACTTGAATGCGAAATAATGATTTTATCTAAAAACTGATTGTGCCAGTCGATTTCTCGTCCCAAGAAACCCCTTATTATGAATTTTAAGCATTTTTCAATAGTTTTGGTCGAAAATTTAGTAACAAGGGGGGTATTGGAATATTTCGCGATATAATTTGATTTTTTCTAACTTACTTAATAGTTGTGAATATGGATTCAAAATTTGTACGAAGATGTAAAACTTTCCGTTGATTCGATTGGTCAAGACTAGAACGTTCTATCTCTTCAAATAGTCGAGTTATGAGTATTTTTTGTTTTGAATAGTGGATTTTTGAAAATTTCATGACTCTATTTGAAGGCGAAATAATGATTTTATCAAAAAACTGATTGTGCCAGTCGATTTCTTGTCCCAAGAAACCCCTTATTAAGGATTTTAAGCATTTTTCAATATTTTTGGTTGAAAATTTAGTAACAAGGGGGGGGGGGTTTGTGAACATTTCGCGATATAAATTGATTTTTCCTAACTACCTTAATACTCGGAAATATCAATTCAAAATTTGTGCGAAGATGTAAAACTTTCCGTTGAATCGATTGGTCAAGACTAGAACGTTCTATCTCTTCAAATAGTCGAGTTATGAGTATTTTTTGTTTTGAAAAGTGGATTTTCGAAAATTTCATGACCCTACTTGAAGGCGAAATAATGATTTTATCAAAAAACCGATTAAGCCAGTCGATTTCTCGTCCCAAAAAACCCCTTATCATGAGTTTTTAGCATTTTTCAATATTTTTGGTCGTAAATTTAGTAACAAGGGGTAGGTACGGGAATATTTCGCGATATAAATTGATTTTTCCTAGCTCCCTTGATACTTGGAAATAGGGATTCAAAATTTGTGCGAAGATGTAAAACTTTCCGTTGATTCGATTGGTCAAGACTAGAACGTTCTATCTCTCTAAATAGTTGAGTTATGAGTATTTTTTGTTCTGAAAAGTGGATTTTCGAAAATTTCATGACCCTATTTGAAGGCGAAATAATGATTTTATCAAAAAACTGATTGTGCCAGTCGATTTCTCGTCCCAAGAAACCCCTTATTAAGGATTTTAAGCATTTTTCAATATTTTTGGTTGAAAATTTAGTAACAAGGGGGGGGGTATGTGAACATTTCGCGATATAAATTGAATTTTCCTAACTACCTTAATACTCGGAAATATCAATTCAAAATTTGTGCGAAGATGTAAAACTTTCCGTTGAATCGATTGGTCAAGACTAGAACGTTCTATCTCTTTAAATAGTTGAGTTATGAGGATTTTTTGTTTTGAAAAGTGTATTTTCGAAAATTTCATGACTCAATTTGAAGGCGAAATAATGATTTTATAAAAAAACTGATTATGCCAGTCGATTTCTTGTCCCAAAATACCCCTTATTATGGGTTTTTAGCATTTTTCAATATTTTTTGGGATTATTTCGCGTCATAAATTGTTTTTTCCTAACTTCCTTGATACTTGGTAATATGGATTCAAAATGTATGCGAAGATGTAAAACTTTCCGCTGAATCGATTGGTCCAGACTAGAACGTTCTATCTCTTCAAATAGTCGAGTTATGAGTATTTTTTGTTTTGAAAAGTGGATTTTCGAAAATTTCATGACCATACTTGAATGCGAAATAATGATTTTATCTAAAAACTGATTGTGCCAGTCGATTTCTCGTCCCAAGAAACCCCTTATTATGAATTTTAAGCATTTTTCAATAGTTTTGGTCGAAAATTTAGTAACAAGGGGGGTATTGGAATATTTCGCGATATAATTTGATTTTTTCTAACTTACTTAATAGTTGTGAATATGGATTCAAAATTTGTACGAAGATGTAAAACTTTCCGTTGATTCGATTGGTCAAGACTAGAACGTTCTACCTCTTCAAATAGTCGAGTTATGAGTATTTTTTGTTTTGAAAAGTGTATTTTCGGAAATTTCATGACTCAATTTGAAGGCGAAATAATGATTTTATAAAAAAACTGATTATGCCAGTCGATTTCTTGTCCCAAAAAACCCCTTATTATGGGTTTTTAGCATTTTTCAATATTTTTTGGGATTATTTCGCGTCATAAATTGTTTTTTCCTAACTTCCTTGATACTTGGTAATATGGATTCAAAATGCATGCGAAGATGTAAAACTTTCCGCTGAATCGATTGGTCCAGACTAGAACGTTCTATCTCTCCAAATAGTCGAGTTATGAGTATTTTTTGTTTTGAAAAGTGGATTTTCGAAAATTTCATGACTCTATTTGAAGGCGAAATAATGATTTTATCAAAAAACTTATTGTGGCAGTCGATTTCTCGTCCCAAGAAACCCCTTATTATGAATTTTAAGCATTTTTCAATAGTTTTGGTCGAAAATTTAGTAACAAGGGGGGTATTGGAATATTTCGCGATATAATTTGATTTTTTCTAACTCACTTAATAGTTGTGAATATGGATTCAAAATTTGTACGAAGATGTAAAACTTTCCGTTGATTCGATTGGTCAAGACTAGAACGTTCTACCTCTTCAAATAGTCGAGTTATGAGTATTTTTTGTTTTGAAAAGTGTATTTTCGAAAATTTCATGAATCAATTTGAAGGCGAAATGTTGATTTTATAAAAAAACTGATTATGCCAGTCGATTTCTTGTCCCAAAAAACCCCTTATTATGGGTTTTTAGCATTTTTTAATATTTTTTGGGATTATTTCGCGTCATAAATTGTTTTTTCCTAACTTCCTTGATACTTGGTAATATGGATTCAAAATGTATGCGAAGATGTAAAACTTTCCGCTGAATCGATTGGTCCAGACTAGAACGTTCTATCTCTTCAAATAGTCGAGTTATGAGAATTTTTTGTTTTGAAAAGTGGATTTTCGAAAATTTCATGACTCTATTTGAAGGCGTAATAATGATTTTATCAAAAAACTTATTGTGGCAGTCGATTTCTCGTCCCAAGAAACCCCTTATTATGGGTTTTTAGCATTTTTCAATATTTTTTGGGATTATTTCGCGTCATAAATTGATTTTGCCTAACTTCCTCAATACTTGGAAACATGGATTCAAAATTCATGCGAAGATGTAAAACTTTCCGTTGATTCGATTGGTCAAGACTAGAACGTTCTATCTCTCTAAATAGTTGAGTTATGAGTATTTTTTGTTCTGAAAAGTGGATTTTCGAAAATTTCATGACCCTATTTGAAGGCGAAATAATGATTTTATCAAAAAACTGATTATGCCAGTCGATTTCTCGTCCCAAGAAACCCCTTATTAGGGATTTTAAGCATTTTTCAATATTTTTGGTTGAAAATTTAGTAACAAGGAGGGGTATGGGAATATTTCGCGATATAAATGGATTTTTCCTAACTCCCTTTATACTTGGGAATATGGATTCAAAATTTGTGCGAATATGTAAAACTTTCCGTTGAATCGATTGGTCAAGACTAGATCGTTCTATCTCCTCAAATAGTTGAGTTATGAGTATTTTCTGTTTTGAAAAGTGGATTCTCGAAAATTTCATGACTCTATTTGAAGGCGAAATGATGATTTTATCCAAAATCTTATTGTGCTAGTCGATTTCTCGTCCCAAGAAACCCCTTTTTAAGGATTTTTAGCATTTTTCAATATTTTTGGTCGAAAGTTTAGTAACAAGGAGGGGTATGGGAATATTCCGCGATATAAATGGATTTTTTCTAACTCCCTTTATACTTGGAAATATGAATTCAAAATTTGTGCGAAGATGTAAAACTTTCCGTTGAATCGATTGGTCAAGACTAGAACGTTCTATCTCTTTAAATAGTTGAGTTATGAGTAGTTTTTGTTTTGAAAAGTGGATTTTCGAAAATTTCATGACTCTATTTGAAGGCGAAATAATGATTTTATCTAAAAGCTGATTAGTCAGTCGATTTCTCGTCACGAAAACCCCTTATTATGAATTTTAAGCATTTTTCAATAGTTTTGGTCGAAAATTTAGTAACAAGGGGGGTATTGGAATATTTCGCGATATAATTTGATTTTTTCTAACTTACTTAATAGTTGTGAATATGGATTCAAAATTTGTACGAAGATGTAAAACTTTCCGTTGATTCGATTGGTCAAGACTAGAACGTTCTACCTCTTCAAATAGTCGAGTTATGAGTATTTTTTGTTTTGAAAAGTGTATTTTCGGAAATTTCATGACTCAATTTGAAGGCGAAATAATGATTTTATAAAAAAACTGATTATGCCAGTCGATTTCTTGTCCCAAAAAACCCCTTATTATGGGTTTTTAGCATTTTTCAATATTTTTTGGGATTATTTCGCGTCATAAATTGTTTTTTCCTAACTTCCTTGATACTTGGTAATATGGATTCAAAATGCATGCGAAGATGTAAAACTTTCCGCTGAATCGATTGGTCCAGACTAGAACGTTCTATCTCTCCAAATAGTCGAGTTATGAGTATTTTTTGTTTTGAAAAGTGGATTTTCGAAAATTTCATGACTCTATTTGAAGGCGAAATAATGATTTTATCAAAAAACTTATTGTGGCAGTCGATTTCTCGTCCCAAGAAACCCCTTATTATGGGTTTTTAGCATTTTTCAATATTTTTTGGGATTATTTCGCGTCATAAATTGATTTTGCCTAACTTCCTTAATACTTGGAAACATGGATTCAAAATTCATGCAAAGATGTAAAACTTTCCGTTGATTCGATTGGTCAAGACTAGAACGTTCTATCTCTCTAAATAGTTGAGTTATGAGTATTTTTTGTTCTGAAAAGTGGATTTTCGAAAATTTCATGACCCTATTTGAAGGCGAAATAATGATTTTATCAAAAAACTGATTATGCCAGTCGATTTCTCGTCCCAAGATACCCCTTATTAGGGATTTTAAGCATTTTTCAATATTTTTGGTTGAAAATTTAGTAACAAGGAGGGGTATGGGAATATTTCGCGATATAAATGGATTTTTCCTAACTCCCTTTATACTTGGGAATATGGATTCAAAATTTGTGCGAATATGTAAAACTTTCCGTTGAATCGATTGGTCAAGACTAGATCGTTCTATCTCCTCAAATAGTTGAGTTATGAGTATTTTCTGTTTTTAAAAGTGGATTCTCGAAAATTTCATGACTCTATTTGAAGGCGAAATGATGATTTTATCAAAAACCTTATTGTGCTAGTCGATTTCTCGTCCCAAGAAACCCCTTTTTAAGGATTTTTAGGATTTTTCAATATTTTTGGTCGAAAGTTTAGTAACAAGGAGGGGTATGGGAATATTCCGCGATATAAATTGATTTTTCCTAACTACCTTAATACTCGGAAATATCAATTTAAAATTTGTGCGAAGATGTAAAACTTTCCGTTGAATCGATTGGTCAAGACTAGAACGTTCTATCTCTTTAAATAGTTGAGTTATGAGTAGTTTTTGTTTTGAAAAGTGGATTTTCGAAAATTTCATGACTCTATTTGAAGGCGAAATAATGATTTTATCAAAAAACTGATTGTGGCAGTCGATTTATCGTCCCAAGAAACCCCGTTTTAGGGATTTTCAGCATTTTTCAATATTTTTGGGATTATTTCGCGTCATAAATTGATTTTGCCTAACTTCCTTAATACTTGGAAACATGGATTCAAAATTCATGCGAAGATGTAAAACTTTCCGTTGATTCGATTGGTCAAGACTAGAACGTTCTATCTCTCTAAATAGTTGAGTTATGAGTATCTTTTGTTCTGAAAAGTGGATTTTCGAAAATTTCATGACCCTATTTGAAGGCGAAATAATGATTTTATGAAAAAACTGATTAGGCCAGTCGATTTCTCGTCCCAAGAAACCCCTTATGGATTTTGAGCATTTTTCAATATTTTTGGTTGAAAATTTAGTAACAAGGAGGGGTATGGGAATATTTCGCGATATAAATGGATTCAAAACTCATGCGAAGATGTAAAACTTCCCGCTGGATCGATTGGTCAAGACTAGAACGTTCTATCTCTTCAAATAGTCGAGTTATGAGTATTTTTTGTTTTGAAAAGTGGATTTTCGAAAATTTCATGACTCAATTTGAAGGCGAAATAATGATTTTATCAAAAAACTGATTGTGCCAGTCGATTTCTCGTCCCAAGAAACCCCTTATTAAGGATTTTAAGCATTTTTCAATATTTTAGGTTGAAAATTTAGTAACAAGGGGGGGGGGTATATGAACATTTCGCGATATAATTTGAATTTTCCTAACTACCTTAATACTCGGAAATATCAATTCAAAATTGGTGCGAAGATGTAAAACTTTCCGTTGAATCGATTGGTCAAGACTAGAACCTTCTATCTCTTCAAATAGTTGAGTTATGAGTATTTTTTGTTTTGAAAAGTGGATTTTCGAAAATTTCATGACCATACTTGAATGCGAAATAATGATTTTATCTGAAAACTGATTGTGCCAGTCGATTTCTCGTCCCAAGAAACCCCTTATTAAGGATTTTAAGCATTTTTCAATATTTTTGGTTGAAAATTTAGTAACAAGGGGGGGGGGGTATGTGAAAATTTCGCGATATAAATTGATTTTTCCTAACTACCTTAATACTCGGAAATATCAATTTAAAATTTGTGCGAAGATGTAAAACTTTAGGTTGAATCGATTGGTCAAGACTAGAACGTTCTATCTCTTTAAATAGTTGAGTTATAAGTATTTTTTGTTTTGAAAAGTGGATTTTCGAAAATTTCATGATTCAATTTGAAGGCGAAATATTGATTTTATCAAAAAACTGATTGTGTCAGTCGATTTCTCGTTCCAGAAATCCCCTTATTATGGCTTTTTAGCATTTTTCAATATTTTTGTTCGAAAATTTAGTAACAAGGGGGGGAGTATGTGAACATTTCACGATATAAATTGATTTTTTCTAACTCACTTAATACTTGGAAATACGGATTCAAAATTTGTGCGAAGATGTAAAACTTTCCGTTGAATCGATTGGTCAAGACTAGAACGTTCTATCTCTTCAAATAGTCGAGTTATGAGTATTTTTTGTTTTGAAAAGTGGATTTCTGAAAATTTCTTGACTCTATTTGAAGGCGAAATATTGATTTTATCAAAAAACTGATTGTGACAGTCGATTTCTCGTCCCAAGAAACCCCTTATTAAGGATTTTAAGCATTTTTCAATATTTTTGGTTGAAAATTTAGTAACAAGGGGGGGGTTATGTGAACATTTCGCGATATAAATTGATTTTTCCTAACTACCTTAATACTCGGAAATATCAATTCAAAATTTGTGCGAAGATGTAAAACTTTCCGCTGAATCGATTGGTCAAGACTAGAACGTTCTATCTCTTCAAATAGTCGAGTTATGAGTATTTTTTGTTTTGAAAAGTGGATTTCTGAAAATTTCTTGACTCTATTTGAAGGCGAAATATTGATTTTATCAAAAAACTGATTGTGACAGTCGATTTCTCGTCCCAAGAAACCCCTTATTAAGGATTTTAAGCATTTTTCAATATTTTTGGTTGAAAATTTAGTAACAAGGGGGGGGTTATGTGAACATTTCGCGATATAAATTGATTTTTCCTAACTACCTTAATACTCGGAAATATCAATTCAAAATTTGTGCGAAGATGTAAAACTTTCCGCTGAATCGATTGGTCAAGACTAGAACGTTCTATCTCTTCAAATAGTCGAGTTATGAGTATTTTTTGTTTTGAAAAGTGGATTTCTGAAAATTTCTTGACTCTATTTGAAGGCGAAATATTGATTTTATCAAAAAACTGATTGTGACAGTCGATTTCTCGTCCCAAGAAACCCCTTATTAAGGATTTTAAGCATTTTTCAATATTTTTGGTTGAAAATTTAGTAACAAGGGGGGGGTTATGTGAACATTTCGCGATATAAATTGATTTTTCCTAACTACCTTAATACTCGGAAATATCAATTCAAAATTTGTGCGAAGATGTAAAACTTTCCGCTGAATCGATTGGTCAAGACTAGAACGTTCTATCTCTCCAAATAGTCGAGTTATGAGTATTTTTTGTTTTGAAAAGTGGATTTTCGAAAATTTCATGACCCTACTTGAAGGCGAAATAATGATTTTATCTAAAAACTGATTGTGTCAGTCGATTCCTCGTCACAAAAACCCCTGATTATGGATTTTAAGCATTTTTCAATAGTTTTGGTCGAAAATTTACTAACAGGGGGGGGGTATGGGAATATTTCGCGATATAAATTGATTTTTCCTAACTACCTTAATACTCGGAAATATCAATTCAAAATTTGTGCGAAGATGTAAAACTTTCCGTTGAATCGATTGGTCAAGACTAGAACGTTCTATCTCTACAAATAGTGGAGTTATGATTATTTTTTTTTGAAAAGTGGATTTTCGAAAATTTCATGACCCTATTTGAAGGCGAAATAATGATTTTATCAAAAAACCGATTGTGCCAGTCGATTTCTCGTCCCAAAAAACCCCTGATTATGGATTTTAAGCATTTTTCAATAGTTTTGGTCGAAAATTTACTAACAGGGGGGGGGGTATGGGAATATTTCGCGATATGAATTGATTTTTCCTAACTACCTTAATACTCGGAAATATCAATTCAAAATTTGTGCGAAGATGTAAAACTTTCCGTTGAATCGATTGGTCAAGACTAGAAAGTTCTATCTCTTCAAATAGTCGAGTTATGAGTATTTTTTGTTTTAAAAAGTGTATTTTCGAAAATATCATGACTCAATTTGAAGGCGAAATAATGATTTCATCAAAAAACTGATTGTGCCAGTCGATTTCTTGTCCCAAAAAACCCCTTATCATGAGTTTTTAGCATTTTTCAATATTTTTGGTCGTAAATTTAGTAACAAGGGGTAGGTACGGGAATATTTCGCGATATAAATTGATTTTTCCTAACTCCCTTGATACTTGGAAATAGGGATTCAAAATTTGTGCGAAGATGTAAAATTTTCCGTTGAATCGATTGGTCAAGCATAGAACGTTCTATCTCTTTAAATAGTTGAGTTATGAGTATTTTTTGTTTTGAAAAGTGGATTTTCGAAAATTTCATGACTCTATTTGAAGGCGAAATAATGATTTTATCAAAAAACTGATTGTGGCAGTCGATTTCTCGTCCCAAGAAACCCCTTTTCGGGGATTTATAGCATTTTTCAATATTTTTTGGGATTATTTCGCGTCATAAATTGATTTTCCCTAACTTCCTTGATACTTGGAAATAGGGATTCAAAATTTGTACGAAGATGTAAAACTTTCCGTTGAATCGATTGGTCAAGACTCGAACGTTCTATCTCTTTAAATAGTTGAGTTATGAGTATTTTTTGTTTTGAAAAGTGGATTTTCGAAAATTTCATGACTCTATTTGAAGGCGAAATAATGATTTTATCAAAAAACTGATTGTGGCAGTCGATTTCTCGTCCCAAGAAACCCCTTTTCAGGGATTTTTAGCATTTTTCAATATTTTTGGTCGGTAATTTAGTAACAAGGGGGGGGGGGTATGTGAACATTTCGCTATATAAATTGATTTTTCCTAACTTCTTTAATACTTGGAAATATGGATTCAGAATTCATGCGAAGATGTAAAACTTTCCGTTGAATCGATTGGTCTAGACTAGAACGTTCTATCTCTTTAAATAGTTGAGTTATGAGTTTTTTTTGTTTTGAAAAGTGGATTTTCGAAAATTTCATTGGGATTATTTCGCGATATAAATTGATTTTTCCTAACTACCTTAATACTCGGAAATATCAATTCAAAATTTGTGCGAAGATGTAAAACTTCCCGTTGAATCGATTGGTCAGGACTAGAACGTTCTATCTCTTTAAATATTTGAGTTATGAGTACTTTTTGTTTTGAAAAGTGGATTTTCGAAAATTTCATGACCCTACTTGGAGGCGAAATAATGATTTTATCTAAAAACTGATTGTGTCAGTCGATTTCTCGTCACGAAAACCCCTTATTATGGATTTTAAGCATTTTTCAATAGTTTTGGTCGAAAATTTACTAACAAGGGGGGGTATGAGAATATTTCGCGATATAATTTGATTTTTTCTAACTCACTTAATACTTGTCAATAGGGATTCAAAATTTGTACGAAGATGTAAAACTTTCCGTTGCTTCGATTTGTCAAGACTACAACGTTCTATCTCTTCAAATAGTCGAGTTATGAGTATTTTTTGTTTTGAAAAGTGGATTTTCGAAAATTTCATGACTCAATTTGAAGGCGAAATAATGATTTTATCAAAAAACTGATTGTGCCAGTCGATTTCTGGTCCCAAGAAACCCCTTATTAAGGATTTTAAGCATTTTTCAATATTTTTGGTTGAAAATTTAGTAACAAGGGGGGGGGGGGTATGTGAACATTTCGCGATATAAATTGAATTTTCCTAACTACCTTAATACTCGGAAATATCAATTCAAAATTTGTGCGAAGATGTGAAACTTTCCGTTGAATCGATTGGTCGAGACTAGAACGTTCTATCTCTTTAAATAGTTGAGTTATGAGGATTTTTTGTTTTGAAAAGTGGATTTTCGAAAATTTCATGACCATACTTGAATGCGAAATAATGATTTTATCTAAGAACTGATTGTGCCAGTCGATTTCTCGTCCCAAGAAACCCCTTATTAAGGATTTTAAGCATTTTTCAATATTTTTGGTTGAAAATTTAGTAACAAGGGGGGGGGGGTATGTGAACATTTCGCGATATAAATTGAATTTTCCTAACTACCTTAATACTCGGAAATATCAATTCAAAATTTGTGCGAAGATGTAAAACTTTCCGTTGAATCGATTGGTCAAGACTAGAACGTTCTATCTCTTTAAATAGTTGAGTTATGAGTATTTTTTGTTTTGAAAAGTGTATTTTCGAAAATTTCATGACTCAATTTGAAGGCGAAATAATGATTTTATAAAAAAACTGATTATGCCAGTCGATTTCTTGTCCCAAAAAACCCCTTATTATGGGTTTTTAGCATTTTTCAATATTTTTTGGGATTATTTCGCGTCATAAATTGTTTTTTCCTAACTTCCTTGATACTTGGTAATATGGATTCAAAATATATGCGAAGATGTAAAACTTTTCCGCTGAATCGATTGGTCCAGACTAGAACGTTCTATCTCTTCAAATAGTCGAGTTATGAGTATTTTTTGTTTTGAAAAGTGGATTTTCGAAAATTTCATGACCATACTTGAATGCGAAATAATGATTTTATCTAAAAACTGATTGTGCCAGTCGATTTCTCGTCACGAAAACCCCTTATTATGAATTTTAAGCATTTTTCAATAGTTTTGGTCGAAAATTTAGTAACAAGGGGGGTATTGGAATATTTCGCGATATAATTTGACGTTTTCTAACTGACTTAATAGTTGTGAATATGGATTCAAAATTTGTACGAAGATGTAAAACTTTCCGTTGATTCGATTGGTCAAGACTAGAACGTTCTACCTCTCCAAATAGTCGAGTTATGAGTATTTTTTGTTTTCAAAAGTGTATTTTCGAAAATTTCATGACTCAATTTGAAGGCGAAATAATGATTTTATAAAAAAACTGATTATGCCAGTCGATTTCTTGTCCCAAAAAACCCCTTATTATGGGTTTTTAGCATTTTTCAATAGTTTTTGGGATTATTTCGCGTCATAAATTGTTTTTTCCTAACTTTCTTGATACTTGGTAATATGGATTCAAAATGTATGCGAAGATGTAAAACTTTCCGCTGAATCGATTGGTCCAGACTAGAACGTTCTATCTCTTCAAATAGTCGAGTTATGAGTATTTTTTGTTTTGAAAAGTGGATTTTCGAAAATTTCATGACTCTATTTGAAGGCGAAATATTGATTTTATCAAAAAACCTTTGTGGCAGTCGATTTCTCGTCCCAAGAAACCCCTCATTATGGGTTTTTAGCATTTTTCAATATTTTTTGGGATTATTTCGCGTCATAAATTGATTTTGCCTAACTTCCTTAATACTTGGAAACATGGATTCAAAATTCATGCGAAGATGTAAAACTTTCCGTTGATTCGATTGGTCAAGACTAGAACGTTCTATCTCTCTAAATAGTTGAGTTATGAGTATTTTTTGTTCTGAAATGTGGATTTTCGAAAATTTCATGACTCAATTTGAAGGCGAAATAATGATTTTATCAAAAAACTGATTATGCCAGTCAATTTCTCGTCCCAAGAAACCCCTTATTAGGGATTTTAAGCATTCTTCAATATTTTTGGTTGAAAATTTAGTAACAAGGAGGGGTATGGGAATATTTCGCGATTTAAATTGATTTTTACTTAATTACAGTTACCTGTAAATAATTGTCATATAAGTAAAGCGTGATCTAAAGACGTCAAAAAATAATAGTTCAATACTATTAAACGCTTTACAAAATTAGAAAAATTAATTTCCAAACAGCAGACCGTCCACTAAGAAGCAACAACTACTTCTCGGGCTATATGCCCCGACAGACATTGAATTACACTTCTAAAGTAAACGGGGTTGGTATATCTGTTAAGATAGAACCAACCATTCTGGTTTGCGATCAGAAGGAATAACATCACTTCCTTAATACTTGGAAACATGGATTCAAAATTCATGCGAAGATGTAAAACTTTCCGTTGATTCGATTGGTCAAGACTAGAACGTTCTATCTCTCTAAATAGTTGAGTTATGAGTATTTTTTGTTCTGAAATGTGGATTTTCGAAAATTTCATGACTCAATTTGAAGGCGAAATAATGATTTTATCAAAAAACTGATTATGCCAGTCAATTTCTCGTCCCAAGAAACCCCTTATTAGGGATTTTAAGCATTCTTCAATATTTTTGGTTGAAAATTTAGTAACAAGGAGGGGTATGGGAATATTTCGCGATTTAAATGGATTTTTCCTAACTCCCTTTATACTTGGGAATATGGATTCAAAATTTGTGCGAATATGTAAAACTTTCCGTTGAATCGATTGGTCAAGACTAGATCGTTCTATCTCCTCAAATAGTTGAGTTATGAGTATTTTCTGTTTTGAAAAGTGGATTCTCGAAAATTTCATTACTCTATTTGAAGGCGAAATGATGATTTTATCAAAAACCTTATTGTGCTAGTCGATTTCTCGTCCCAAGAAACCCCTTTTTAGGGATTTTTAGCATTTTTCAATATTTTTGGTCGAAAGTTTAGTAACAAGGAGGGGTATGGGAATATTCCGCGATATAAATGGATTTTTTCTAACTCCCTTTATACCTGGAAATATGAATTCAAAATTTGTGCGAAGATGTAAAACTTTCCATTGAATCGATTGGTCAAGACTAGAACGTTCTATCTCTTTAAATAGTTGAGTTATGAGTAGTTTTTGTTTTGAAAAGTGGATTTTCGAAAATTTCATGACTATTTGAAGGCGAAATAATGATTTTATCTAAAAACTGATCAGTCAGTCGATTTCTCGTCACGAAAACCCCTTATTATGAATTTTAAGCATTTTTCAATAGTTTTGGTCGAAAATTTAGTAACAAGGGGGGTATTGGAATATTTCGCGATATAATTTGATTTTTTCTAACTCACTTAATAGTTGTGAATATGGATTCAAAATTTGTACGAAGATGTAAAACTTTCCGTTGATTCGATTGGTCAAGACTAGAACGTTCTACCTCTTCAAATAGTCGAGTTATGAGTATTTTTTGTTTTGAAAAGTGTATTTTCGAAAATTTCATGACTCAATTTGAAGGCGAAATAATGATTTTATAAAAAAACTGATTATGCCAGTCGATTTCTTGTCCCAAAAAACCCCTTATTATGGGTTTTTAGCATTTTTCAATATTTTTTGGGATTATTTCGCGATATAAATTGAATTTTCCTAACTACCTTAATACTCGGAAATATCAATTCAAAATTTGTGCGAAGACGTAAAACTTTCCGTTGAATCGATTGGTCAAGACTAGAACGTTCTATCTCTTTAAATAGTTGAGTTATGAGGATTTTTTGTTTTGAAAAGTGTATTTTCGAAAATTTCATGACTCAATTTGAAGGCGAAATAATGATTTTATAAAAAAACTGATTATGCCAGTCGACTTCTTGTCCCAAAAAACCCCTTATTATGGGTTTTTAGCATTTTTCAATATTTTTTGGGATTATTTCGCGTCATAAATTGTTTTTTCCTAACTTCCTTGATACTTGGTAATAGGGATTCAAAATGTATGCGAAGATGTAAAACTTTCCGCTGAATCGATTGGTCCAGACTAGAACGTTCTATCTCTTCAAATAGTCGAGTTATGAGTATTTTTTGTTTTGAAAAGTGGATTTTCGAAAATTTCATGACCATACTTGAATGCGAAATAATGATTTTATCTAAAAACTGATTGTGCCAGTCGATTTCTCGTCACGAAAACCCCTTATTATGAATTTTAAGCATTTTTCAATAGTTTTGGTCGAAAATTTAGTGACAAGGGGGGTATTGGAATATTTCGCGATATAATTTGACGTTTTCTAACTCACTTAATAGTTGTGAATATGGATTCAAAATTTGTACGAAGATGTAAAACTTTCCGTTGATTCGATTGGTCAAGACTAGAACGTTCTACCTCTCCAAATAGTCGAGTTATGAGTATTTTTTGTTTTGAAAAGTGTATTTTCGAAAATTTCATGACTCAATTTGAAGGCGAAATAATGATTTTATAAAAAAACTGATTATGCCAGTCGATTTCTTGTCCCAAAAAACCCCTTATTATGGGTTTTTAGCATTTTTCAATATTTTTTGGGATTATTTCGCGTCATAAATTGTTTTTTCCTAACTTCCTTGATACTTGGTAATATGGATTCAAAATGTATGCGAAGATGTAAAACTTTCCGCTGAATCGATTGGTCCAGACTAGAACGTTCTATCTCTTCAAATAGTCGAGTTATGAGTATTTTTTGTTTTGAAAAGTGGATTTTCGAAAACTTCATGACTCTATTTGAATGCGAAATAATGATTTTATCAAAAAACTGATTGTGCCAGTCGACTTCTTATCCCAAAAAACCCCTTAGTATGGGTTTTTAGCATTTTTCAATATTTTTTGGGATTATTTCGCGTCATAAATTGTTTTTTCCTAACTTCCTCAATACTTGGAAATATGGATTCAAAATTCCTGCGAAGATAAAGATAAAAATAAAACTTTCCGTTGAATCGATTGGTCAAGACTAGAACGTTCTATCTCTTTAAATAGTTGAGTTATGAGTATTTTTTTTTGAAAAGTGGATTTTTGAAAATTTCATGACCCTATTTGAAGGCGAAATAATGATTTTATTTAAAAACTGATTATGCCAGTCGATTTCTTGTCCCAAAAAACCCCTTTACATGGGTTTTTAGCATTTTCAATATTTTTTGGGATTATTTCGCGTCATAAATTGTTTTTTCCTAACTTCCTTAATACTTGGAAATATGGATTCAAAATTCATGCGAAGATGTAAAACTTCCCGCTGGATCGATTGGTCAAGACTAGAACGTTCTATCTCTTCAAATAGTCGAGTTATGAGTATTTTTTGTTTTGAAAAGTGGATTTTTGAAAATTTCATGACTCAATTTGAAGGCGAAATATTGATTTTATCAAAAAACTGATTGTGCCAGTCGACTTCTTATCCCAAAAAACCCCTTAGTATGGGTTTTTAGCATTTTTCAATATTTTTTGGGATTATTTCGCGTCATAAATTGTTTTTTCCTAACTTCCTAATACTTGGAAATATGGATTCAAAATTCCTGCGAAGATAAAGATAAAAATAAAACTTTCCGTTGAATCGATTGGTCAAGACTAGAACGTTCTATCTCTTCAAATAGTCGAGTTATGAGTATTTTTTGTTTTGAAAACTGGATTTTCGAAAATTTCATGACTCTATTTGAAGGCGAAATAATGATTTTATCAAAAAACTGATTGTGGCAGTCGATTTCTCGTCCCAAGAAACCCCTTTTCAGGGATTTTTAGCATTTTTCAATATTTTTGGTCGGTAATTTAGTAACAAAGGTGGGGGGTATATGAACATTTCGCGATATAAATTGAATTTTCCTAACTACCTTAATACTCGGAAATATCAATTCAAAATTTGTGCGAAGATGTAAAACTTTCCGTTGAATCGATTGGTCAAGACTAGAACCTTCTATCTCTTCAAATAGTTGAGTTATGAGTATTTTTTGTTTTGAAAAGTGGATTTTCGAAAATTTCATGACCATACTTGAATGCGAAATAATGATTTTATCTGAAAACTGATTGTGCCAGTCGATTTCTCGTCCCAAGAAACCCCTTATTAAGGATTTTAAGCATTTTTCAATATTTTTGGTTGAAAATTTAGTAACAAGGGGAGGGGTATATGAACATTTCGCGATATAAATTGAATTTTCCTAACTACCTTAATACTCGGAAATATCAATTCAAAATTTGTGCGAAGATGTAAAACTTTCCGTTGAATCGATTGGTCAAGACTAGAACGTTCTATCTCTTTAAATAGTTGAGTTATGAGTAGTTTTTGTTTTGAAAAGTGGATTTTCGAAAATTTCATGACCATACTTGAATGCGAAATAATGATTTTATCTAAAAACTGATTGTGCCAGTCGATTTCTCGTCCCAAGAAACCCCTTATTAAGGATTTTAAGCATTTTTCAATATTTTTGGTTGAAAATTTAGTGAATTATGTGAACATTTCGCGATATAAATTGATTTTTCCTAACTACCTTAATACTCGGAAATATCAATTCAAAATTTGTGCGAAGATGTAAAACTTTCCGTTGAATCGATTGGTCAAGACTAGAAAGTTCTATGTCTTCAAATAGTCGAGTTATGAGTATTTTCTGTTTTGAAAAGTGGATTTTCGAAAATTTCATGACTCAATTTGAAGGCGAAATAATGATTTTATCAAAAAACTGATTGTGGCAGTCGATTTCTCGTCCCAAGAAACCC
Organism: Lochmaea crataegi; assembly: GCA_947563755.1. Classification (NCBI taxonomy): domain Eukaryota; kingdom Metazoa; phylum Arthropoda; class Insecta; order Coleoptera; family Chrysomelidae; genus Lochmaea; species Lochmaea crataegi. The sequence continues at coordinate 30,707,057 of OX387426.1, read as the reverse complement.
CTTTTCGGGGATTTATAGCATTTTTCAATATTTTTTGGGATTATTTCGCGTCATAAATTGATTTTCCCTAACTTCCTTGATACTTGGAAATAGGGATTCAAAATTTGTACGAAGATGTAAAACTTTCCGTTGAATCGATTGGTCAAGACTCGAACGTTCTATCTCTTCAAATAGACGAGTTATAACTATTTTTTCTTTTGAAAAGTGGATTTTCGAAAATTTCATGACTCAATTTGAAGGCGAAATAATGATTTTATCAAAAAACTGATTGTATCATTCGATTTCTCGTCCCAAAAAACCCCTTATTGTTGGTTTTCAGCATTTTTCAATATTTTTGGTCGGAAATTTAGTAACAGGGGGGGGGTATGGGAATATTTCGCGATATAAATTGATTTTTCCTGACTACCTTAATACTTGGCAATATCAATTCAAAATTTGTGCGAAGATGTAAAACTTCCCGTTGAATCGATTGGTCGCGACTAGTACGTTCTATCTCTTCAAATAGTCGAGTTATAACTATTTTTTCTTTTGAAAAGTTGATTTTCGAAAATTTCATGACTCAATTTGAAGGCGAAATAACGATTTTATCAAAAAACTGATTGTGTCAGTCGATTTCTCGTCCCAAAAAACCCCTTATTATGAATTTTTAGCATTTTTCAATATTTTTGGTCGGTAATTTAGTAACAAGGGGTAGGTATGGGAATATTTCGCGATATAAATTGATTTTTCCTAACTACCTTTATACTTGGAAATATCAATTCAAAATTCGTGCGAAGATGTAAAACTTTCCGTTGAATCGATTGGTCAAGACTAGAACGTTCTATCTCTTCAAATAGTCGAGTTATGAGTAGTTTTTGTTTTGAAAAGTGGATTTTCGAAAATTTCATGACTCTATTTGGAGGCGAAATAATGATTTTATCAAAAAACTGATTGTGCCAGTCGATTTCTCGTCCCAAGAAACCTCTTATTATTGATTTTTAGCATTTTTCAATATTTTTGGTCGAAAATTTAGTAACAGGGGGGGGGGTATGGGAATATTTCGCGATATAAATTGATTTTTCCTAACTACCTTAATACTTGGAAATATGGATTCAAAATTTGTGCGAAGATGTAAAACTTTCCGTTGAATCGATTGATCAAGACTAGAAATTTCTATTTCTTCAAATAGTCGAGTTATGAGTATTTTTTGTTTTGAAAAGTGGATTTTCGAAAATTTCATGACTGTACTTTTAGGCGAAATAATGATTTTATCAAAAAACTGATTGTGACAGTCGATTTCTCGTCCCAAGAAACCCCTTATTAATGATTTTTAGCATTTTTCAATATTTTTGGTCGGAAATTTAGTAACAGGGGGGGGGGTATGTGAACATTTCGCGATGTAAATTGATTTTTTCTAACTCACTTAATACTTGGAAATATGGATTCAAAATTTGTGCGAAGATGTAAAACTTTCCGTTGAATCGATTGGTCAAGACTTGAACGTTCTATCTCTTCAAATAGTCGAGTGAGTGAGTATTTTTTGTTTTGAATAGTGAATTTTCGAAAATTTCATGACTCCATTTGAAGGCGAAATAATGATTTTATCAAAAAACTGATTGTGCCAGTCGATTTGAAGTTCCAAAAAACCCCTTATTATGGGTTTTTAGCATTTTTCAATATTTTGGTCGGAAATTTAGTAACAGGGGGGGGGTATGGGGATATTTCGCGATATAAATCGATTTTTCCTAACTCACTTAATACTTGGAAATATGGATTCAAGATTTGTGCGAAGATGTAAAACTTTCCGTTGTATCGATTGGTCAAGACTAGAACGTTCTATCTCTTCAAATAGTCGAGTTATAAGTATTTTTTTTTCTGAAAAGTGGTTTTTCGAAACTTTCATGACTCAATTTGAAGGCGAAATAATGATTTTATCAAAAAACTGATTATGCCAGTCGATTTCTCGTCCCAAAAAAACCCCTTATTATGGGTTTTTAGCATTTTCAATATTTTTGGTCAAAATTTAGTAACAAGGGGTAGGTATGTGAACATTTCGCGATATAAATTGATTTTTCCTAACTACCTTAATACTTGGAAATATCAATTCAAAATTTGTGCGCATATGTAAAACTTTCCGTTGATTGGATTGGTCAATACTAGAACGTTCTATCTCTTCAACTAGTCGAGTTATGAGTATTTTTGGTCGGAAGTTTTTCAACAAGGGGGAGGGGTATGTGAACATTTCGCGATATAAATTGATTTTTCCTAACTACCTTATTACTTGGAAATATCAATTCAGAATTTGTGCGAAGATGTAAAACTTTCCGTTGAATCGACTGATCAAGACTAGAACGTCCTATCTCTTCAAATAGTCGAGTTATGAGTATTTTTTGTTTTGAATCGTGGATTTTTGAAAATTTCATGACTCTATTTGGAGGCGAAATAATGATTTTATCAAAAAACTGATTGTGCCAGTCGATTTCTCGTTCCAAAAAACCCCTTATTATGGGTTTTTAGCATTTTTTTCCAATATTTTTGGTAGGAAATTTAGTAACAGGGGGGGGTATGAGAATATTTCGCGATATAAATTGATTTTTCCTAACTACCTTAATACATGGCAATATCAATTCAAAATTGGTGCGAAGATGTAAAACTTTCCGTTGAATCGATTGGTCACGACTAGAACGTTCTATCTCTTTAAATAGTCGAGTTATGAGTAGAAAATTTAGTAACAGGGGGTAGGTATGAACATTTCGCGATATAAATTGATTTTTCCTAACTACCTTAATATTTGGAAATATCAATTCAAAATTTTTGCGCAGATGTAAAACTTTCCGTTGATTGGATTGGTCAATACTAGAACGTTCTATCTTTTCAAATAGTCGAGTTATGAGTATTTTTTGTTTTGAAAAGTGGATTTTCGAAAATTTCATGACTCAATTTGAAGGCGAAATAATGATTTTATCAAAAAACTGATTGTGCCAGTCGATTTGACGTTCCAAAAAACCCCTTATCATGGGTATTTAGCATTTTTCAATATTTTTGGTAGGAAATTTAGTAACGGGGGGGGGGGGGTATGGGAATATTTCGCGATATTAATCGATTTTTCCTAACTCACTTAATACTTGGAAATATGGATTCAAGATTCGTGCGCAGATGTAAAACTTTCCGTTGAATCGATTGGTCAAGACTAGAACATTCTATCTTTTCAAATAGTCGAGTTATGAGTATTTTTTGTTTTGAATAGTGAATTTTTGAAAATTTCATGACTCTATCTGAAGGCGAAATAATGATTTCATCAAAAAACTGATTGTGCCAGTCGATTTCTCGTCCCAAAAAACCCCTTATTATGGGTTTTTATAATTTTTCAATATTTTTGGTCGAAAATTGAGTAATAGGGGGGGGGGTTATGGGAATATTTCGCGATATAAATTGATTTTTCCTAACTACCTTAATACTTGGAAATGTGGATTCAAAATTTGTGCGAAGATGTAAAACTTTCCGTTGAATCGATTGGTCAAGACTAGAACGTTCTATCTCTTCAAATAGTCGAGTGATGAGTATTTTTAGTTCTGAAAAGTGGATTTTCGAAAATATCATGACTCTATTTGAAGGCGAAATAATGATTTTATCAAAAAACCGATCGTGCCAGTCGATTTCTCGTCCCAAAAACCCCTTATTATGGGTTTTCAGCATTTTTAAATATTTCTGGTCAAAATTTAGTAACAAGGGGTAGGTATGTGAACATTTCGCGATATAAATTGATTTTTCCTAACTACCTTAATACTTGGAAATATCAATTCAAAATTTGTGCGCAGATGTAAAACTTTCCGTTGATTGGATTGGTCAATACTAGAACGTTCTATCTCTTCAACTAGTCGAGTTATGAGTATTTTTGGTCGAAAGTTTTTCAACAAGGGGGAGGGGTATGTGAACATTTCGCGATATAAATTGATTTTTCCTAACTACCTTATTACTTGGAAATATCAATTCAGAATTTGTGCGAAGATGTAAAACTTTCCGTTGAATCGACTGATCAAGACTAGAACGTTCTATCTCTTCAAATAGTCGAGTTATGAGTATTTTTTGTTTTGAATCGTGGATTTTTGAAAATTTCATGACTCTATTTGGAGGCGAAATAATGATTTCATCAAAAAACTGATTGTGCCAGTCGATTTCTCGTTCCAAAAAACCCCTTATTATGGGTTTTTAGCATTTTCCAATATTTTTGGTAGGAAATTTAGTAACAGGGGGGGGGTATGGGAATATTTCGCGATATAAATTGATTTTTCCTAACTACCTTAATACATGGCAATATCAATTCAAAATTGGTGCGAAGATGTAAAACTTTCCGTTGAATCGATTGGTCACGACTAGAACGTTCTATCTCTTTAAATAGTCGAGTTATGAGTAGAAAATTTAGTAACAGGGGGTAGGTATGAACATTTCGCGATATAAATTGATTTTTCCTAACTACCTTAATATTTGGAAATATCAATTCAAAATTTTTGCGCAGATGTAAAACTTTCCGTTGATTGGATTGGTCAATACTAGAACGTTCTATCTTTTCAAATAGTCGAGTTATGAGTATTTTTTGTTTTGAAAAGTGGATTTTCGAAAATTTCATGACTCAATTTGAAGGCGAAATAATGATTTTATCAAAAAACTGATTGTGCCAGTCGATTTGACGTTCCAAAAAACCCCTTATTATGGGTATTTAGCATTTTTCAATATTTTTGGTAGGAAATTTAGTAACAGGGGGGGGGGTATGGGAATATTTCGCGATATTAATCGATTTTTCCTAACTCACTTAATACTTGGAAATATGGATTCAAGATTCGTGCGCAGATGTAAAACTTTCCGTTGAATCGATTGGTCAAGACTAGAACATTCTATCTTTTCAAATAGTCGAGTTATGAGTATTTTTTGTTTTGAATAATGGATTTTTGAAAATTTCATGACTCTATTTGAAGGCGAAATAATGATTTTATCAAAAAACTGATTGTGCCAGTCGATTTGTCGTTCCAAAAAACCCCTTATTATGGGTTTTTAGCATTTTTCAATATTTTTGGTCGAAAATTTAGTAACAGGGGTGGGGGGTATGTGAAAATTTCGCGATATAAATTGATTTTTTCTAACTCACTTAATACTTGGAAATATGGATTCAAAATTTGTGCGAAGATGTAAAACTTTCCGTTGAATCGATTGGTCAAGACTAGAACGTTCTATCTCTTCAAATAGTCGAGTGATGAGTATTTTTTGTTTTGAATAGTGAATTTTTGAAAATTTCATGACTCTATCTGAAGGCGAAATAATGATTTCATCAAAAAACTGATTGTGCCAGTCGATTTCTCGTCCCAAAAAACCCCTTATTATGGGTTTTTATCATTTTTCAATATTTTTGGTCGAAAATTTAGTAATAGGGGGGGGGGGTTATGGGAATATTTCGCGATATAAATTGATTTTTCCTAACTACCTTAATACTTGGAAATGTGGATTCAAAATTTGTGCGAAGATGTAAAACTTTCCGTTGAATCGATTGGTCAAGACTAAAACGTTCTATCTCTTCAAATAGTCGAGTAATGAGTATTTTTAGTTCTGAAAAGTGGATTTTCGAAAATATCATGACTCTATTTGAAGGCGAAATAATGATTTTATCAAAAAACCGATCGTGCCAGTCGATTTCTCGTCCCAAAAACCCCTTATTATGGGTTTTTAGCATTTTTAAATATTTCTGGTCAAAATTTAGTAACAAGGGGTAGGTATGTGAACATTTCGCGATATAAATTGATTTTTCCTAACTACCTTAATACTTGGAAATATCAATTCAAAATTTGTTCGCAGATGTAAAACTTTCCGTTGAATCGATAGGTCAAGACTAGAACGTTCTATCTCTTCAAATAGTCGAGTAATGAGTATTTTTTGTTTTGAATAGTGAATTTTTGAAAATTTCATGACTCTATCTGAAGGCGAAATAATGATTTTATCAAAAAACTGATTGTGCCAGTCCATTTCTCGTTCCAAAAAACCCCTTATTATGGGTTTTTAGCATTTTTCAATATTTTTGGTCGAGAGTTTAGTAACAAGGGAAGGGGTATGGGAATATTTCGCGATATAAATTGGTTTTTCCTAACTCCCTGGATACTTGGAAATATGGATTTAAAATTTGTGCGAAGATGTATAACTTCCCGTTGAATCGATTGATCAAGACTAGAACGTTCTATCTCTTCAAATAGTCGAGTTATGAGTATTTTTTGTTTTGAAAAGTGGATTTTCGAAAATTTCATGACTCCATTTGAAGGCGAAATAATGATTTTATCAAAAAACTGATTGTGCCAGTCGATTTGAAGTTCCAAAAAACCCCTTATTATGGGTTTTTAGCATTTTTCAATATTTTGGTCGGAAATTTAGTAACAGGGGGTAGGTATGTGAACATTTCGCGATATAAATTGATTTTTCCTAACTACCTTAATACTTGGAAATATCAATTCAAAATTTGTGCGCAGATGTAAAACTTTCCGTTGATTAGATTGGTCCATACTAGAATGTTCTATCTCTTCAAATAGTCGAGTTATTTCATGACTCAATTTGAAGGCGAAATAATGATTTTATCAAAAAACTGATTGTGCCAGTCGATTTCTCGTTCCAAAAAACCCCTTATTATGGGTTTTTAGCATTTTTCAATATTTTTGGTCGAAACTTTAGTAACAAGGGGGAGGGGTATGTGAACATTTCGCGATATAAATTGATTTCTCCTAACTACCTTAATATTTGGAAATATCAATTCAGAATTTGTGCGAAGATGTAAAACTTTCCGTTGAATCGACTGATCAAGACTAGAACGTTCTATCTCTTCAAATAGTCGAGTTATGAGTATTTTTTGTTTTGAATAGTGGATTTTTGAAAATTTCATGACTCTATTTGAAGGCGAAATAATGATTTTTTCAAAAAACTGATTGTGACAGTCGATTTCTCGTTCCAAAAAAACCCCTTATTATGGGTATTTAGCATTTTCCAATGTTTTTGGTAAAAAATTTAGTAACAGGGGGGGGGTATGTGAACATTGCGATATGCGATATAAATTGATTTTTCCTAACTACCTTAATACTTGGAAATATCAACTCAGAATTAGTGCGAAGATGTAAAACTTTCCGTTAAATCGACTGATCAAGACTAGAACGTTCTATCTCTTCAAATAGTCGAGTTATGAGTATTTTTTGTTTTGAATAGTGGATTTTTGAAAATTTCATGACTCAATTTGAAGGCGAAATATTGATTTTATCAAAAAACTGATTATGCCAGTCGATTTCTCGTCCCAAAAAAACCCCTTATTATGGGTTTTTAGCATTTTCAATATTTTTGGTCAAAATTTAGTAACAAGGGGTAGGTATGTGAACATTTCGCGATATAAATTGATTTTTCCTAACTACCTTAATACTTGGAAATATCAATTCAAAATTTGTGCGCAGATGTAAAACTTTCCGTTGATTAGATTGGTCCATACTAGAATGTTCTATCTCTTGAAATAGTCGAGTTATTTCATGACTCAATTTGAAGGCGAAATAATGATTTTATCAAAAAACTGATTGTGCCAGTCGATTTCTCGTTCCAAAAAACCCCTTATTATGGGTTTTTAGCATTTTTCAATATTTTTGGTCGAAACTTTAGTAACAAGGGGGAGGGGTATGTGAACATTTCGCGATATAAATTGATTTTTCCTAACTACCTTAATACTTGGAAATATCAATTCAGAATTTGTGCGAAGATGTAAAACTTTCCGTTGAATCGACTGATCAAGACTGGAACGTTCTATCTCTTCAAATAGTCGAGTTATGAGTATTTTTTGTTTTGAATAGTGGATTTTTGAAAATTTCATGACTCTATTTGAAGGCGAAATAATGATTTTATCAAAAAACTGATTGTGCCAGTCGATTTCTCGTTCCAAAAAACCCCTTATTATGGGTATTTAGCATTTTCCAATGTTTTTGGTAAAAAATTCAGTAACAGGGGGGGTATGTGAACATTGCGATATGCGATATGCGATATAAATTGATTTTTCCTAACTACCTTAATACTTGGAAATATCAATTCAGAATTTGTGCGAAGATGTAAAACTTTCCGTTGAATCGACTGATCAAGACTAGAACGTTCTATCTCTTCAAATAGTCGAGTTATGAGTATTTTGTGTTTTGAAAAGTGGATTTTCGAAAATTTCATGACTCAATTTGAAGGCGGAATAATGATTTTATCAGAAAACTGATTGTGCCAGTCGATTTCTCGTCCCAAAAAACCCCTTATTATGGTTTTTTAGCATTTTTCAATATTTTTTTGGGTCGAAAATTTAGTAACAAGGGGTATGAACATTTCGCGATATAAATTGATTTTTCCTAACTACCTTAATATTTGGGAATATCAATTCAAAATTTTTGCGCAGATGTAAAAATTCCCGTTGATTGGATTGGTCAATACTAGAACGTTCTATCTTTTCAAATAGTCGAGTTATGAGTATTTTTTGTTTTGAAAAGTGGATTTTCGAAAATTTCATGACTCAATTTGAAGGCGAAATAATGATTTTATCAAAAAACTGATTGCGCCAGTCGATTTAACGTTCCAAAAAACCCCTTATTATGGGTTTTTAGCATTTTTCAATATTTTTGGTCGGAAATTTAGTAACAGGGGGGGTATGTGAACATTTCGCGATATAAATTGATTTTTTCTAACTCACTTAATACTTGGAAATATGGATTCAAAATTTGTGCGAAGATGTAAAACTTTCCGTTGAATCGATTGGTCAAGACTAGAACGTTCTATCTCTTCAAATAGTCGAGTAATGAGTATTTTTAGTTTTGAAAAGTGGATTTTCGAAAATATCATGACTCTATTTGAAGGCGAAATAATGATTTTATCAAAAACCGATTGTGCCAGTCGATTTCTCGTACCAAAAAACCCCTTATTATGGGTTTTTAGCATTTTCCAATATTTTTGATTGAAAATTTAGTAACAAGGGGGGGGTATGGGAATGTTTCGCGATATAAATTGATTTTTCCTAACTACCTTAATACTTGGAAATATCAATTCAAAATTTTTGCGCAGATGTAAAACTTTCCGTTGATTGGATTGGTCAATACTAGAACGTTCTATCTTTTCAAATAGTCGAGTGATGAGTATTTTTTGTTTTGACAAGTGGATTTTCGAAAATTTCATGACTCAATTTGAAGGCGAAATAATGATTTTATCAAAAAACTGATTGTGCCAGTCGATTTGACGTTCCAAAAAACCCCTTATTATGGGTTTTTAGCATTTTTCAATATTTTTGGTCGAAAATTTAGTAACAAGGGGTAGGTATGAACATTTCGCGATATAAATTGATTTTTCCTAACTACCTTAATACTTGGAAATATGGATTCAAGATTTGTGCGAAGATGTAAAACTTTCCGTTGATTCGATTGGTCAGGACTAAAACGTTCTATCTCTTCAAATAGTCGAGTTATGAGTATTTTTTGTTTTGAAAAGTGGATTTTCGAAAATTTCATGACTCAATTTGAAGGCGAAATAATTATTTTATCAAAAAACTGATTGTGCCAGTCGATTTCACGTCCCAAAAAACCCCTTATTATGGGTTTTTAACATTTTTCAATATTTTTGGTCGGAAATTTAGTAACAGGGGGGGGGGTATGGGAATATTTCGCGACATAAATTGATTTTTCCTAACTACCTTAATACTTGGCAATATCAATTCAAAATTTTTGCGCAGATGTAAAACTTTCCGTTGATTGGATTGGTCAATACTAGAACGTTCTATCTTTTCAAATAGTCGAGTGATGAGTATTTTTTGTTTTGACAAGTGGATTTTCGAAAATTTCATGACTCAATTTGAAGGCGAAATAATGATTTTATCAAAAAACTGATTGTGCCAGTCGATTTGACGTTCCAAAAAACCCCTTATTATGGGTTTTTAGCATTTTTCAATATTTTTGGTCGAAAATTTAGTAACAAGGGGTAGGTATGAACATTTCGCGATATAAATTGATTTTTCCTAACTACCTTAATACTTGGAAATATGGATTCAAGATTTGTGCGAAGATGTAAAACTTTCCGTTGATTCGATTGGTCAGGACTAAAACGTTCTATCTCTTCAAATAGTCGAGTTATGAGTATTTTTTGTTTTGAAAAGTGGATTTTCGAAAATTTCATGACTCAATTTGAAGGCGAAATAATTATTTTATCAAAAAACTGATTGTGCCAGTCGATTTCACGTCCCAAAAAACCCCTTATTATGGGTTTTTAACATTTTTCAATATTTTTGGTCGGAAATTTAGTAACAGGGGGGGGGTATGGGAATATTTCGCGATATAAATTGATTTTTCCTAACTACCTTAATACTTGGCAATATCAATTCAAAATTTGTGCGAAGATGTAAAACTTTCCGTTGAATCGATGGGTCAAGACTAGAACGTTCTATCTCTTCAAATAGTCGAGTTATAAGTATTTTTTGTTTTGAAAAGTGGTTTTTCGAAAATTTCATGACTCAATTTGAAGGCGAAATAATGATTTTATCAAAAAACTGATTATGCCAGTCGATTTCTCGTCCCAAAAAAACCCCTTATTATGGGTTTTTAGCATTTTCAATATTTTTGGTCAAAATTTAGTAACAAGGGGTAGGTATGTGAACATTTCGCGATATAAATTGATTTTTCCTAACTACCTTAATACTTGGAAATATCAATTCAAAATATGTGCGCAGATGTAAAACTTTCCGTTGATTAGATTGGTCAATACTAGAATGTTCTATTTCTTCAAATAGTCGAGTTATGAGAATTTTTTGTTTTGAAAAGTGGATTTTCGAAAATTTCATGACTGTATTTGTAGGCGAAATAGTTATTTTATCAAAAAACTGATTGTGACAGTCGATTTCTCGTCCCAAGAAACCCCTTATTAATGATTTTTAGCATTTTTCAATATTTTTGGTCGGAAATTTAGTAACAAGGGGGGGTATGTGAACATCTCGCGATATAAATTGATTTTTTCTAACTAACCTAATACTTGGAAATATGGATTCAAAATTTGTGCGAAGATGTAAAACTTTCCGTTGATTCGATTGGTCAAGACTAGAACGTTCTATCTCTTCAAATAGTCGAGTTATGAGTATTTTTGGTCGAAAGTTTTTTAACAAGGGGGAGGGGTATGTGAACATTTCGCGATATAAATTGATTTTTCCTAACTACCTTATTACTTTGAAATATCAATTCAGAATTTGTGCGAAGATGTAAAACTTTCCGTTGAATCGACTGATCAAGACTAGAACGTTCTATCTCTTCAAATAGTCGAGTTATGAGTATTTTGTGTTTTGAAAAGTGGATTTTCGAAAATTTCATGACTGAATTTGAAGGCGAAATAATGATTTTATCAAAAAACTGATTGTGCCACTCGATTTCTCGTCCCAAAAAACCCCTTATTATGGGTTTCTAGCATTTTTCAATATTTTTGGTGGGAAATTTAGTAACAGGGGGGGGGGGTATGGGAATATTCCGCGATATAAATCGATTTTTCCTAACTCACTTAATACTTGGAAATATGGATTCAAGATTTGTGCGAAGATGTAAAACTTTCCGTTGAATCGATTGGTCAAGACTAGAACATTCTAAATAGTCGAGTTATGAGTATTTTTTGTTTTGAATAATAGATTTTTGAAAATTTCGTGACTCTATTTGAAGGCGAAATAATGATTTTATCAAAAATCTGATTGTGCCAGTCGATTTCTCGTTCCAAAAAACCCCTTATTATGGGTTTTTAACATTTTTCAATATTTTTGGTCGGAAATTTAGTAACAGGGGGGGGGTATGGGAATATTTCGCGATATAAATTGATTTTTCCTAACTACCTTAATACTTGGCAATATCAATTCAAAATTTGTGCGAAGATGTAAAACTTTCCGTTGAATCGATGGGTCAAGACTAGAACGTTCTATCTCTTCAAATAGTCGAGTTATAAGTATTTTTTGTTTTGAAAAGTGGTTTTTCGAAAATTTCATGACTCAATTTGAAGGCGAAATAATGATTTTATCAAAAAACTGATTATGCCAGTCGATTTCTCGTCCCAAAAAAACCCCTTATTATGGGTTTTTAGCATTTTCAATATTTTTGGTCAAAATATAGTAACAAGGGGTAGGTATGTGAACATTTCGCGATATAAATTGATTTTTCCTAACTACCTTAATACTTGGAAATATCAATTCAAAATATGTGCGCAGATGTAAAACTTTCCGTTGATTAGATTGGTCAATACTAGAATATTCTATTTCTTCAAATAGTCGAGTTATGAGAATTTTTTGTTTTGAAAAGTGGATTTTCGAAAATTTCATGACTGTATTTGTAGGCGAAATAATGATTTTATCAAAAAACTGATTGTGACAGTCGATTTCTCGTCCCAAGAAACCCCTTATTAATGATTTTTAGCATTTTTCAATATTTTTGGTCGGAAATTTAGTAACAAGGGGGGGTATGTGAACATTTCGCGATATAAATTGATTTTTTCTAACTAACCTAATACTTGGAAATATGGATTCAAAATTTGTGCGAAGATGTAAAACTTTCCGTTGAATCGACTGATCAAGACTAGAACGTTCTATCTCTTCAAATAGTCGAGTTATGAGTATTTTGTGTTTTGAAAAGTGGATTTTCGAAAATTTCATGACTGAATTTGAAGGCGAAATATTGATTTTATCAAAAAACTGATTGTGCCACTCAATTTCTCGTGCCAAAAAACCCCTTATTATGGGTTTCTAGCATTTTTCAATATTTTTGGTGGGAAATTTAGTAACAGGGGGGGGTATGGAAATATTCCGCGATATAAATCGATTTTTCCTAACTCACTCAATACTTGGAAATATGGATTCAAGATTTGTGCGAAGATGTAAAACTTTCCGTTGAATCGATTGGTCAAGACTAGAACATTCTATCTCTTCAAATAGTCGAGTCATGAGTATTTTTTGTTTTGAATAGCAGATTTTTGAAAATTTCGTGACTCTATTTGAAGGCGAAATAATGATTTTATCAAAAATCTGATTGTGCCAGTCGATTTCTCGTTCCAAAAAACGCCTTATTATGGGTTTTTAGCATTTTTCAATATTTTTGGTCGAAAATTTAGTAACAAGGGGGAGGGGTATGTGAACATTTCGCGATATAAATTGATTTTTCCTAACTACCTTAATACTTGGAAATATCAATTCAGAATTTGTGCGAAGATGTAAAACTTTCCGTTGAATCGACTGATCAAGACTAGAACGTTCTATCTCTTCAAATAGTCGAGTTATGAGTATTTTGTGTTTTGAAAACTGGGTTTTCGAAAATTTCATGACTCAATTTGAAGGCGAAATAATGATTTTATCAAAAAACTGATTGTGCCACTCGATTTCTCGTCCCAAAAAACCCCTTATTATGGGTTTCTAGCATTTTTCAATATTTTTGGTGGGAAATTTAGTAACAGGGGGGGGGGGTATGGGAATATTTCGCGATATAAATCGATTTCTCCTAACTCACTTAATACTTGGAAATATGGATTCAAGATTTGTGCGAAGATGTAAAACTTTCCGTTGAATCGATTGGTCAAGACTAGAACATTCTATCGCTTCAAATAGTCGAGTTATGAGTATTTTTGGTTTTGAATAATAGATTTTTGAAAATTTCGTGACTCTATTTGAAGGCGAAATAATGATTTTATCAAAAATCTGATTGTGCCAGTCGATTTCTCGTTCCAAAAAACCCCTTATTATGGGTTTTTAGCATTTTTCAATATTTTTGGTCGAAAATTTAGTAACAAGGGGGAGGGGTATGTGAACATTCCGCGATATAAATTGATTTTTCCTAACTACCTCAATTTGATGGCGAAATATTGATTTTATCAAAAAACTGATTGTGCCAGTCGATTTGACGTTCCAAAAAACCCCTTATTATGGGTTTTTAGCATTTTTCAATATTTTGGTCGGAAATTTAGTAACAGGGGGGGGGGTATGGGGATATTTCGCGATATAAATTGATTTTTTTTAACTCACTTAATACTTGGAAATATGGATTCAAAATTTGTGCGAAGATGTAAAACTTTCCGTTGAATCGATTGGTCAAGACTAGAACGTTCTATCTCTTCAAATAGTCGAGTGATGAGTATTTTTTGTTTTGAAAAGTGGTTTTTCGGAAATTTCATGACTCAATTTGAAGGCGAAATAATGATTTTATCAAAAAACTTATTATGCCAGTCGATTTCTCGTCCCAAAAACCCCTTATTATGGGTTTTTAGCATTTTTCAAAATTTTTGGTCGAGAGTTTAGTAACAAGGGGAGGGGTATGGGAATATTTCGCGATATAAATTGGTTTTTCCTAACTCCCTGGATACTTGGAAATATGGATTTAAAATTTGTGCGAAGATGTATAACTTCCCGTTGAATCGATTGATCAAGACTAGAACGTTCTATCTCTTCAAATAGTCGAGTTATGAGTATTTTTTGTTTTGAAAAGTGGATTTTCGAAAATTTCATGACTCCATTTGAAGGCGAAATAATGATTTTATCGAAAAACTGATTGTGCCAGTCGATTTGAAGTTCCAAAAAACCCCTTATTATGGGTTTTTAGCATTTTTCAATATTTTGGTCGGAAATTTAGTAACAGGGGGGGGGTATGGGGATATTTCGCGATATAAATCGATTTTTCCTAACTCACTTAATACTTGGAAATGTGGATTCAAGATTTTTGCGAAGATGTAAAACTTTCCGTTGAATCGATTGGTCAAGACTAGAACGTTCTATCTCTTCAAATAGTCGAGTTATGAGTATTTTTTGTTTTGAAAAGTGGTTTTTCGGAAATTTCATGACTCAATTTGAAGGCGAAATAATGATTTTATCAAAAAACTTATTATGCCAGTCGATTTCTCGTCCCAAAAACCCCTTATTATGGGTTTTTAGCATTTTTCAATATTTTTGGTCGGAAATTTAGTAACAGGGGGGGGTATGGGAATATTTCGCGATATAAATTGATTTTTCCTAACTACCTTAATACTTGGCAATATCAATTCAAAATATGTGCGCAGATGTAAAACTTTCCGTTGATTAGATTGGTCAATACTAGAATGTTCTATTTCTTCAAATAGTCGAGTTATGAGAATTTTTTGTTTTGAAAAGTGGATTTTCGAAAATTTCATGACTGTATTTGTAGGCGAAATAATGAATTTTATCAAAAAACTGATTGTGACAGTCGATTTCTCGTCCCAAGAAACCCCTTATTAATGATTTTCAGCATTTTTCAATATTTTTGGTCGGAAATTTAGTAACAAGGGGGGGTATGTGAACATTTCGCGATATAAATTGATTTTTTCTAACTAACCTAATACTTGGAAATATCAATTCAAAATTTGTGCGCAGAAGTAAAACTTTCCGTTGATTGGATTGGTCAATACTAGAACGTTCTATCTCTTCAACTAGTCGAGTTATGAGTATTTTTGGTCGAAAGTTTTTTAACAAGGGGGAGGGGTATGTGAACATTTCGCGATATAAATTGATTTTTCCTAACTACCTTATTACTTGGAAATATCAATTCAGAATTTGTGCGAAGATGTAAAACTTTCCGTTGAATCGACTGATCAAGACTAGAACGTTCTATCTCTTCAAATAGTCGAGTTATGAGTATTTTGTGTTTTGAAAAGTGGATTTTCGAAAATTTCATGACTCAATTTGAAGGCGAAATAATGATTTTATCAAAAAACTGATTGTGCCACTCGATTTCTCGTCCCAAAAAACCCCTTATTATGGGTTTCTAGCATTTTTCAATATTTTTGGTGGAAAATTTAGTAACAGGGGGGGGTATGGGAATAGTCCGCGATATAAATCGATTTTTCCTAACTCACTTAATACTTGGAAATATGGATTCAAGATTTGTGCGAAGATGTAAAACTTTCCGTTGAATCGATTGGTCAAGACTAGAACATTCTATCGCTTCAAATAGTCGAGTTATGAGTATTTTTGGTTTTGAATAATAGATTTTTGAAAATTTCGTGACTCTATTTGAAGGCGAAATAATGATTTTATCAAAAATCTGATTGTGCCAGTCGATTTCTTGTTCCAAAAAACCCCTTATTATGGGTTTTTAGCATTTTTCAATATTTTTGGTCGAAAATTTAGTAACAAGGGGGAGGGGTATGTGAACATTTCGCGATATAAATTGATTTTTCCTAACTACCTTAATACTTGGAAATATCAATTCAGAATTTGTGCGAAGATGTAAAACTTTCCGTTGAATCGACTGATCAAGACTAGAACGTTCTATCTCTTCAAATAGTCGAGTTATGAGTATTTTGTGTTTTGAAAACTGGGTTTTCGAAAATTTCATGACTCAATTTGAAGGCGAAATAATGATTTTATCAAAAAACTGATTGTGCCACTCGATTTCTCGTCCCAAAAAACCCCTTATTATGGGTTTCTAGCATTTTTCAATATTTTTGGTGGGAAATTTAGTAACAGGGGGGGGGTATGGGAATATTCCGCGATATAAATCGATTTTTCCTAACTCACTTAATACTTGGAAAGATAAATTCAAGATTTGTGCGAAGATGTAAAACTTTCCGTTGAATCGATTGGTCAAGACTAGAACATTCTATCTCTTCAAATAGTCGAGTTATGAGTATTTTTTGTTTTGAATAATAGATTTTTGAAAATTTCGTGACTCTATTTGAAGGCGAAATAATGATTTTATCAAAAATCTGATTGTGCCAGTCGATTTCTCGTTCCAAAAAACCCCTTATTATGGGTTTTTAGCATTTTTCAATATTTTTGGTCGAAAATTTAGTAACAAGGGGGAGGGGTATGTGAACATTTCGCGATATAAATTGATTTTTCCTAACTACCTCAATTTGAAGGCGAAATAATGATTTTATCAAAAAACTGATTGTGCCAGTCGATTTGACGTTCCAAAAAACCCCTTATTATGGGTTTTTAGCATTTTTCAATATTTTGGTCAGAAATTTAGTAACAGGGGGGGGGGGTATGGGGATATTTCGCGATATAAATTGATTTTTTCTAACTCACCTAATACTTGGAAATATGGATTCAAAATTTGTGCGAAGATGTAAAACTTTCCGTTGAATCGATTGGTCAAGACTAGAACGTTCTATCTCTTCAAATAGTCGAGTGATGAGTATTTTTTGTTTTGAATAGTGAATTTTTGAAAATTTCATGACTCTATCTGAAGGCGAAATAATGATTTTATCAAAAAACTGATTGTGCCAGTCCATTTCTCGTTCCAAAAAACCCCTTATTATGGGTTTTTAGCATTTTTCAATATTTTTGGTCGAGAGTTTAGTAACAAGGGGAGGGGTATGGGAATATTTCGCGATATAAATTGGTTTTTCCTAACTCCCTGGATACTTGGAAATATGGATTTAAAATTTGTGCGAAGATGTATAACTTCCCGTTGAATCGATTGATCAAGACTAGAACGTTCTATCTCTTCAAATAGTCGAGTTATGAGTATTTTTTGTTTTGAAAAGTGGATTTTCGAAAATTTCATGACTCCATTTGAAGGCGAAATAATGATTTTATCAAAAAACTGATTGTGCCAGTCGATTTGAAGTTCCAAAAAACCCCTTATTATGGGTTTTTAGCATTTTTCAATATTTTGGTCGGAAATTTAGTAACAGGGGGGGGGTATGGGGATATTTCGCGATATAAATCGATTTTTCCTAACTCACTTAATACTTGGAAATATGGATTCAAGATTTGTGCGAAGATGTAAAACTTTCCGTTGAATCGATTGGTCAAGACTAGAACGTTCTATCTCTTCAAATAGTCGAGTTATAAGTATTTTTTGTTTTGAAAAGTGGTTTTTCGGAAATTTCATGACTCAATTTGAAGGCGAAATAATGATTTTATCAAAAAACTTATTATGCCAGTCGATTTCTCGTCCCAAAAACCCCTTATTATGGGTTTTTAGCATTTTTCAATATTTTTGGTCGGAAATTTAGTAACAGGGGGGGGTATGGGAATATTTCGCGATATAAATTGATTTTTCCTAACTACCTTAATACTTGGCAATATCAATTCAAAATTTGTGCGAAGATGTAAAACTTTCCGTTGAATCGATTAATCAAGACTAGAAATTTCTATTTCTTCAAATAGTCGAGTTATGAGAATTTCTTGTTTTGAAAAGTGGATTTTCGAAAATTTCATGACTGTATTTGTAGGCGAAATAATGATTTTATCAAAAAACTGATTGTGACAGTCGATTTCTCGTCCCAAGAAACCCCTTATTAATGATTTTTAGCATTTTTCAATATTTTTGGTCGGAAATTTAGTAACAAGGGGGGGTATGTGAACATTCCGCGATATAAATTGATTTTTCCTAACTACCTTAATACTTGGAAATATCAATTCAAAATTTGTGCGCAGAAGTAAAACTTTCCGTTGATTGGATTGGTCAATACTAGAACGTTCTATCTCTTCAACTAGTCGAGTTATGAGTATTTTTGGTCGAAAGTTTTTTAACAAGGGGGAGGGGTATGTGAACATTTCGCGATATAAATTGATTTTTCCTAACTACCTTATTACTTGGAAATATCAATTCAGAATTTGTGCGAAGATGTAAAACTTTCCGTTGAATCGACTGATCAAGACTAGAACGTTCTATCTCTTCAAATAGTCGAGTTATGAGTATTTTGTGTTTTGAAAAGTGAATTTTCGAAAATTTCATGACTCAATTTGAAGGCGAAATATTGATTTTATCAAAAAACTGATTGTGCCAGTCGATTTCTCGTCCCAAAAAACCCCTTATTATGGTTTTTTAGCATTTTTCAATATTTTTAGTCGAAAATTTAGTAACAAGGGGTAGGTATGAACATTTCGCGATATAAATTGATTTTTCCTAACTACCTTAATATTTGGAAATATCAATTCAAAATTTTTGCGCAGATGTAAAACTTTCCGTTGATTGGATTGGTCAATACTAGAACGTTCTATCTTTTCAAATAGTCGAGTTATGAGTATTTTTTGTTTTGAAAAGTGGATTTTCGAAAATTTGATGACTCAATTTGAAGGCGAAATAATGATTTTATCAAAAAACTGATTGTGCCAGTCAATTTGACGTTCCAAAAAACCCCTTATTATGGGTTTTTAGCATTTTTCAATATTTTTGGTCGAAAATTTAGTAACAGGAGGGGGGTATGTGAACATTTCGCGATAAAAATAGATTTTTTCTAACTCACTTAATACTTGCAAATATGGATTCAAAATTTGTGCGAAGATGTAAAACTTTCCGTTGAATCGATTGGTCAAGACTAGAACGTTATATCTCTTCAAATAGTCGAGTGATGAGTATTTTTTGTTTTGAATAGTGAATTTTTGAAAATTTCATGACTCTATCTGAAGGCGAAATAATGATTTCATCAAAAAACTGATTGTGCCAGTCGATTTCTCGTCCCAAAAAACCCCTTATTATGGGTTTTCAGCATTTTTCAATATTTTTGGTCGAAAATTTAGTAATAGGGGGGGGGGTTATGGGAATATTTCGCGATATAAATTGATTTTTCCTAACTACCTTTGTACTTGGAAATGTGGATTCAAAATTTGTGCGAAGATGTAAAACTGTCCGTTGAATCGATTGGTCAAGACTAGAACGTTCTATCTTTTCAAATAGTCGAGTAATGAGTATTTTTAGTTTTGAAAAGTGGATTTTCGAAAATATCATGACTCTATTTGAAGGCGAAATGATGATTTTATCAAAAAACCGATTGAGCCAGTCGATTTCTCGTACCAAAAAACCCCTTATTATGGGTTTTTAGCATTTTTAAATATTTCTGGTCAAAATTTAGTAACAAGGGGTAGGTATGTGAACATTTCGCGATATAAATTGATTTTTCCTAACTACCTTAATACTTGGAAATATCAATTCAAAATTTGTGCGCAGATGTAAAACTTTCCGTTGAATCGATTGGTCAAGACTAGAACGGTCTATCTCTTCAAATAGTCGAGTTATGAGTATTTTTTGTTTTGAATAGTATATTTTCGAAAATTTCATGACTCTATTTGAAGGCAAAATAATGATTTTATCAAAAAACTGATTGTGACAGTCGATTTCTCGTCCCAAGAAACCCCTCATTATGGGTTTTTAGCATTTTTCAATATTTTTGGTCGAAACGTATGTGAACATTTCGCGATATAAATTGATTTTTTCTAACTCACTTAATACTTGGAAATATGGATTCAAGATTTGTGAAAAGATGTAAAACTTTCCGTTGAATCGATTGGTCAAGACTAGAACATTCTATCTCTTCAAATAGTCGAGTTATGAGTATTTTTTGTTTTGAAAAGTGGATTTTCGAAAATTTCATGACTCAATTTGAAGGCGAAATAATGATTTTATCAAAAAACTGATTGTGCCACTCGATTTCTCGTCCCAAAAAACCCCTTATTATGGGTTTCTAGCATTTTTCAATAATTTTGGTGGGACATTTAGTAACAAGGGAAGGGGTATGGGAATATTTCGCGATATAAATTGGTTTTTCCTAACTCCCTGCATACTTGGAAATATGGATTTAAAATTTGTGCGAAGATGTATAACTTCCCGTTGAATCGATTGATCAAGACTAGAATGTTCTATCTCTTCAAATAGTCGAGTTATGAGTATTTTTTGTTTTGAAAAGTGGATTTTCGAAAATTTCATGACTCCATTTGAAGGCGAAATAATGATTTTATCAAAAAACCTATTGTGTCAGTCGATTTCTCGTCACAAAAAACCCCTTATTAAGGATTTTTAGCATTTCTCAATATTTTTGTTCGAGAATTTAGTAACAAGGGAGGGGTATGGGAATATTTCGTGATATAAATTGGTTTTTCCTAACTCCCTGGATACTTGGAAATATGGATTCAAAATTCGTGCGAAGATGTAAAACTTTCCGTTGAATCGATTGGTCAAGACTAGAACGTTCTATCTCTTCAAATAGTCGAGCTATGAGAATTTTTTGTTTTGAAAAGTGGATTTTCGAAAATTTCATCACTCTATTTGAAGGCGAAATAATGATTTTATCAGAAAACTGATTGTGCCAGTCAATTTCTTGTTTCAAAAAACCCCTTATTATGGATTTTTAGCATTTTTAAATATTTTTGGTCGAAAATTCAGTAACAAGGGGGGGGGGGTATGTGAACATTTCGCGATATAAATTGATTTTTTCTAACTCACTTAATACTTGGAAATATGGATTCAAAATTTGTGCGAAGATGTAAAACTTTCCGTTGCATCGATTGGTCAAGACTAGAACGTTCTATCTCTTCAAATAGTCGAGTTATGAGTGATTTTTGTTTTGAAAAGTGGATTTTCGAAAATTTCATGACTCAATTTGAAGGCGAAATAATTATTTTATCAAAAAACCGATTGTGCCAGTCGATTTCTCGTACCAAAAAACCCCTTATTATGGGTTTTTAGCATTTTTAAATATTTCTGGTCAAAATTTAGTAACAAGGGGTAGGTATGTAAGGGAGGGAAAAACTTGACTTGAGTAGAATGAGTGATTTGTAAAGATTGATATATTTAATCAGAATTTAACTCTTAATTACTTACTGTGTACTTACATTATATTGTTTATAATATAGATAATAAAACAAATCTAAATGTTGAAAATAACTATTTACAAGACACTGGACGTGATGCCTGGATTTAATTGAACAGTCCATGTGGTTGAACAACCGAGATGACGTACCTGGAATTAGATAGAAAAACACTCTGAGTATTCAATTTGCCATAAATAATGATTAATTATTTAACTAACGATTAGTATAGTTGAAATCCCCAAAATTAATGAAAGTATTAATAATATACAAGGTGCATCTTATGTGTTTGAACTGTTATTATGCATATCAGTACTAAAGTAAAGTTAAAACTTCACTTGATCAAAAATAAATGCCTAATAGTAAATATTTAGGGTTATTAGGAAAGGTGCAAGGGGCGCAAACTCTCCCCAATGCATGTAAGGAATATGTGGCACAAACTCTCCACAAACAATATTATAACTACTGCAAGTGGCACAAACTCTCCACAGTACATCAAAATAATAATACACTGCAAGTGGCACAAACTCTCCACAGTACAGCTAAATAATAATACACTGCAAGTGGCACAAACTCTCCACAGTACAGCAAAATAATAATACACTGCAAGTGGCACAAACTCTCCACAGTACAGCAAAATAAGGTTACACTGCAAGTGGCTCAAGCTCTCCACAATACAGGGGGGTGGAGGGAGATATAGGTGACGTGAGAAGTCACCCTGTATCAGGAATGGACAAACCGCAAGTGGCGCAAACTCTCCACAGTACGGTATAGGTATGTGAGTTAAACTGCAAGTGGCACAAACTCTCCACAGTACAGCTAAATAAGGTTACACTGCAAGTGGCTCAAGCTCTCCACAATCCAGGGGGGTGGAAGGAGATATAGGTGACGTGAGAAGTCACCCTGTATCAGGAATGGACAGACCGCAAGTGGCGCAAACTCTCCACAGTACAGTATAGGTATGTGAGTTAAACTGCAAGTGGCACAAACTCTCCACAGTACAGTAGGATTGGATGAATAGGAAATGCAACAATAAATTAATGTTCTTGATAACGTTGAATATTAAAGAACTTTAAACAGAGTTATTATTAAAAATAATTAGCAAATATATATACCCTATGTGATAAAATTTCTTTTAAATTCAAATATCAAATAACAGGCAAAAATGAATTACTCTGTGAGATAGACTCACCTATTTAACTCCTGACATGCACCACAATACACACTATATTTTATATATTTAAATTTATCTGGCTCAAGTGAACACTTTAGTTATCTTCTAGCAACTAAAACCCAAATCGTTCTTAAAACCTTTCTTTCCCCTTTCGTGGCCTCGAAGGCTACGTGACATTATGATATTTTACTTATCTATTTCAGACAATTGTCGAGAAATGCATTTCTGAAATATTAGGGTGTACCCATGATTTAATTTATTTTACTTGAAACGAAAACTATTTTAAGAATAACAGGGTGAGAAAAAAAAATTGTCCTACAGGTATGTGAACATTTCGCGATATAAATTGATTTTTCCTAACTACCTTAATACTTGGAAATATCAATTCAAAATTTGTGCGCAGATGTAAAACTTTCCGTTGAATCGATTGGTCAAGACTAGAACGTTCTATCTCTTCAAATAGTCGAGTTATGAGTATTTTTTGTTTTGAATAGTGGATTTTCGAAAATTTCATGACTCTATTTGAAGGCGAAATAATGATTTTATCAAAAAACTGATTGTGACAGTCGATTTCTCGTCCCAAGAAACCCCTCATTATGGGTTTTTAGCATTTTTCAATATTTTTGGTCGAAACGGGGGGGGGGGGATATGTGAACATTTCGCGATATAAATTGATTTTTTCTAACTCACTTAATACTTGGAAATATGGATTCAAGATTTGTGAAAAGATGTAAAACTTTCCGTTGAATCGATTGGTCAAGACTAGAACATTCTATCTCTTTAAATAGTCGAGTTATGAGTATTTTTTGTTTTGAATAGTGGATTTTCGAAAATTTCATGACTCTATTTGAGGGCGAAATAATGATTTTATCAAAAAACTGATTGTGACAGTCGATTTCTCGTCCCAAGAAACCCCTCATTATGGGTTTTTAGCATTTTTCAATATTTTTGGTCGAAAATTTAGTAACAAGGGGGAGGGGTAGGTACGTGAACATTTCGCGATATAAATTGATTTTTCCTAACTACCTTAATACTTGGAAATATCAATTCAGAGTTTGTGCGAAGATGTAAAACTTTCCGTTGAATCGACTGATCAAGACTAGAACGTTCTATCTCTTCAAATAGTCGAGTTATGAGTATTTTTTGTTTTGAATAGTGGATTTTCGAAAATTTCATGACTCAATTTGAAGGCGAAATAATGATTTTATCAAAAAACTGATTGTGCCAGTCGATTTCTCGTCCCAAAAAACCCCTTATTATGGGTTTTTAGCATTTTTCAATATTTTTGGTCGAGAGTTTAGTAACAAGGGAAGGGGTATGGGAATATTTCGCGATATAAATTGGTTTTTCCTAACTCCCTGCATACTTGGAAATATGGATTTAAAATTTGTGCGAAGATGTATAACTTCCCGTTGAATCGATTGATCAAGACTAGAATGTTCTATCTCTTCAAATAGTCGAGTTATGAGTATTTTTTGTTTTGAAAAGTGGATTTTCGAAAATTTCATGACTCCATTTGAAGGCGAAATAATGATTTTATCCAAAAACTGATTGTGCCAGTCGATTTCTCGTCCCAAAAAACCCCTTATTATGGGTTTTTAGCATTTTTCAATATTTTTGGTCGAGAGTTTAGTAACAAGGGAAGGGGTATGGGAATATTTCGCGATATAAATTGGTTTTTCCTAACTCCCTGGATACTTGGAAATATGGATTCAAAATTTGTGCGAAGATGTAAAACTTTCCGTTGAATCGATTCGTCAAGACTAGAACGTTCTATCTCTTCAAATAGTCGAGCTATGAGAATTTTTTGTTTTGAAAAGTGGATTTTCGAAAATTTCATCACTCTATTTGAAGGCGAAATAATGATTTTATCAGAAAACTGATTGTGCCAGTCAATTTCTTGTTTCAAAAAACCCCTTATTATGGATTTTTAGCATTTTTAAATATTTTTGGTCGAAAATTCAGTAACAAGGGGGGAGGGGGTATGTGAACATTTCGCGATATAAATTGATTTTTTCTAGCTCACTCAATACTTGGAAATATGGATTCAAAATTTGTGCGAAGATGTAAAACTTTCCGTTGCATCGATTGGTCAAGACTAGAACGTTCTATCTCTTCAAATAGTCGAGTTATGAGTGATTTTTGTTTTGAAAAGTGGATTTTCGAAAATTTCATGACTCAATTTGAAGGCGAAATAATTATTTTATCAGAACACTGATTGTGTCAGCCGATTTCTCGTCACAAAAAACCCCTAATTAGGGATTTTTAGCATTTTTCAATATTTTTGTTCGAAAATTTAGTAACAAGTGAACATTTCGCGATATAAATTGATTTTTTCTAACTCACTTAATACCTCGAAATATGGATTCAAAATTTGTGCGAAGATGTATAACTTCCCGTTGAATCGATTGGTCAAGACTAGAACTTTCTATCTCTTCAAATAGTCGAGTAATGAGTATTTTTAGTTTTGAAAAGTGGATTTTCGAAAATATCATGACTCTATTTGAAGGCGAAATAATGATTTTATCAAAAAACCGATTGTGCCAGTTGATTTCTCGTACCAAAAAACCCCTTATTATGGGTTTTTAGCATTTTTAAATATTTCTGGTCAAAATTTAGTAACAAGGGGTAGGTATGTAAGGGAGGGAAAAACTTGACTTGAGTAGAATGAGTGATTTGTAAAGATTGATATATTTAATCAGAATTTAACTCTTAATTACTTACTGTGTACTTACATTTTATTGTTTATAATATAGATAATAAAACAAATCTAAATGTTGAAAATAACTATTTACAAGACACTGGACGTGATGCCTGGATTTAATTGAACAGTCCATGTGGTTGAACAACCGAGATGACGTACCTGGAATTAGATAGAAAAACACTCTGAGTATTCAATTTGCCATAAATAATGATTAATTATTTAACTAACGATTAGTATAGTTGAAATCCCCAAAATTAATGAAAGTATTAATAATATACAAGGTGCATCTTATGTGTTTGAACTGTTATTATGCATATCAGTACTAAAGTAAAGTTAAAACTTCACTTGATCAAAAATAAATGCCTAATAGTAAATATTTAGGGTTATTAGGAAAGGTGCAAGGGGCGCAAACTCTCCCCAATGCATGTAAGGAATATGTGGCACAAACTCTCCACAAACAATATTATAACTACTGCAAGTGGCACAAACTCTCCACAGTACATCAAAATAATAATACACTGCAAGTGGCACAAACTCTCCACAGTACAGCTAAATAATAATACACTGCAAGTGGCACAAACTCTCCACAGTACAGCAAAATAATAATACACTGCAAGTGGCACAAACTCTCCACAGTACAGCAAAATAAGGTTACACTGCAAGTGGCTCAAGCTCTCCACAATACAGGGGGGTGGAGGGAGATATAGGTGACGTGAGAAGTCACCCTGTATCAGGAATGGACAAACCGCAAGTGGCGCAAACTCTCCACAGTACGGTATAGGTATGTGAGTTAAACTGCAAGTGGCACAAACTCTCCACAGTACAGCTAAATAAGGTTACACTGCAAGTGGCTCAAGCTCTCCACAATCCAGGGGGGTGGAAGGAGATATAGGTGACGTGAGAAGTCACCCTGTATCAGGAATGGACAGACCGCAAGTGGCGCAAACTCTCCACAGTACAGTATAGGTATGTGAGTTAAACTGCAAGTGGCACAAACTCTCCACAGTACAGTAGGATTGGATGAATAGGAAATGCTACAATAAATTAATGTTCTTGATAACGTTGAATATTAAAGAACTTTAAACAGAGTTATTATTAAAAATAATTAGCAAATATATATACCCTATGTGATAAAATTTCTTTTAAATTCAAATATCAAATAACAGGCAAAAATGAATTACTCTGTGAGATAGACTCACCTATTTAACTCCTGACATGCACCACAATACACACTATATTTTATATATTTAAATGTATCTGGCTCAAGTGCACACTTTAGTTATCTTCTAGCAACTAAAACCCAAATCGTTCTTAAAACCTTTCTTTCCCCTTTCGTGGCCTCGAAGGCTACGTGACATTATGATATTTTACTTATCTATTTCAGACAATTGTCGAGAAATGCATTTCTGAAATATTAGGGTGTACCCATGATTTAATTTATTTTACTTGGAACGAAAACTATTTTAAGAATAACAGGGTGAGAAAAAAAAATTGTCCTACAGGTATGTGAACATTTCGCGATATAAATTGATTTTTCCTAACTACCTTAATACTTGGAAATATCAATTCAAAATTTGTGCGCAGATGTAAAACTTTCCGTTGAATCGATTGGTCAAGACTAGAACGTTCTATCTCTTCAAATAGTCGAGTTATGAGTATTTTTTGTTTTGAATAGTGGATCTTCGAAAATTTCATGACTCTATTTGAAGGCGAAATAATGATTTTATCAAAAAACTGATTGTGACAGTCGATTTCTCGTCCCAAGAAACCCCTCATTATGGGTTTTTAGCATTTTTCAATATTTTTGGTCGAAACGGGGGGGGGGGGATATGTGAACATTTCGCGATATAAATTGATTTTTTCTAACTCACTTAATACTTGGAAATATGGATTCAAGATTTGTGAAAAGATGTAAAACTTTCCGTTGAATCGATTGGTCAAGACTAGAACATTCTATCTCTTTAAATAGTCGAGTTATGAGTATTTTTTGTTTTGAATAGTGGATTTTCGAAAATTTCATGACTCTATTTGATGGCGAAATAATGATTTTATCAAAAAACTGATTGTGACAGTCGATTTCTCGTCCCAAGAAACCCCTCATTATGGGTTTTTAGCATTTTTCAATATTTTTGGTCGAAAATTTAGTAACAAGGGGGAGGGGTATGTGAACATTTCGCGATATAAATTGATTTTTCCTAACTACCTTAATACTTGGAAATATCAATTCAGAGTTTGTGCGAAGATGTAAAACTTTCCGTTGAATCGACTGATCAAGACTAGAACGTTCTATCTCTTCAAATAGTCGAGTTATGAGTATTTTTTGTTTTGAATAGTGGATTTTTGAAAATTTCATGACTCTATTTGAAGGCGAAATAATGATTTTATCAAAAAACTGATTGTGCCAGTCGATTTCTCGTTTCAAAAAACCCCTTATTACGGGTTTTTAGCATTTTTCAATCTTTTTGGTTGAAAATTTAGTAACAAGGGGTAGGTATGTGAATATTTCGCCATATAAATTGATTTTTCCTAACTACCTTAATACTTGGAAATATCAATATCATGACTCAATTTGAAGGCGAAATAATGATTTTATCAAAAAACTGATTGTGCCAGTCGATTTCACGTCCCAAAAAACCCCTTATTATGGGTTTTTAGCATTTTTCAATATTTTTGGTCGGAAATTTAGTAACAGGGGGGGGTATGGGAATATTCCGCGATATAAATTGATTTTTCCTAACTACCTTAATACTTGGCAATATCAATTCAAAATTTGTGCCAAGATGTAAAACTTTCCCTTGAATCGATTGGTCAAGACTAGAACGTTCTATCTCTTCAAATAATCGAGTTATGAGTATTTTTTGTTTTGAATAGTGGATTTTTGAAAATTTCATGACTCTATTTGAAGGCGAAATAATGATTTTATCAAAAAACTAATTGTGCCAGTCGATTTCACGTCCCAAAAAACCCCTTATTGTGGGTTTTTAGCATTTTTCAATCTTTTTGGTTGAAAATTTAGTAACAAGGGGTAGGTATGTGAATATTTCGCCATATAAATTGATTTTTCCTAACTACCTTAATACTTGGAAATATCAATATCATGACTCAATTTGAAGGCGAAATAATGATTTTATCAAAAAACTGATTGTGCCAGTCGATTTCACGTCCCAAAAAACCCCTTATTATGGGTTTTTAGCATTTTTCAATATTTTTGGTCGGAAATTTAGTAACAGGGGGGGGGGTATGGGAATATTTCGCGATATAAATTGATTTTTCCTAACTACCTTAATACTTGGCAATATCAATTCAAAATTTGTGCGAAGATGTAAAACTTTCCGTTGAATCGATTGGTCCAGACTAGAACGTTCTATCTCTTCAAATAATCGAGTTATGAGTATTTTTTGTTTTGAATAATGGATTTTTGAAAATTTCATGACTCTATTTGAAGGCGAAATAATGATTTTATCACAAAACTAATTGTGCCAGTCGATTTCACGTCCCAAAAAACACCTTATTGTGGGTTTTTAGCATTTTTCAATATTTTTGGTTGAAAATTAGCAACAAGGGGGGGGGGTATGGGAATATTTCGCCATATAAATTGATTTTTCCTAACTACCTTAATACTTGGAAATATCAATTCAAAATTTGTGCGAAGATGTAAAACTTTCCGTTGAATCGATTGGTCAAGACTAGAACGTTCTATCTCTTCAAATAGTCGAGTTATCAGTATTTTTTGTTTTGAGTAATGGATTTTTGAAAATTTCATGACTATATTTGAAGGCGAAATAATGATTTTATCAAAAAACTGATTGTGCCAGTCGATTTCTCGTTCCAAAAAACCCCTTATTATGGGTTTTTAGCATTTTTCAATATTTTTGGTCGAAAATTTAGTAACAGGGGGGGGGGGGGGGTATGTGAACATTTCGCGATATAAATTGATTTTTTCTAACTCCCTGGATACTTGGAAATATGGATTCAAAATATGTGCGAAGATGTAAAACTTTCCGTTGAATCGATTGGTCAAGGCTAGAACGTTCTATCTCTTCAAATAGTCGAGTTATGAGTATTTTTTGTTTTGAATAATGGATTTTTGAAAATTTCATGACTCTATTTGTAGGCGAAATAATGATTCTATCAAAAAACTGATTATGCCAGTCGATTTCTCGTCCCAAAAAAACACTTATTATGGGTTTTTAGCATTTTTCAATATTTTTGGTCAAAATTTAGTAACAAGGGGTAGGTATGTGAACATTTCGCGATATAAATTGATTTTTCCTAACTACCTTAATACTTGGAAATATCAATTCAAAATTTGTGCGCAGATGTAAAACTTTCCGTTGATTAGATTGGTCAATACTAGAATGTTCTATCTCTTCAAATAGTCGAGCTATGAGTATTTTTTGTTTTGAAAAGTGGATTTTCGAAAATTTCATGACTCAATTTGAAGGCGAAATAATGATTTTATCAAAAAACTGATTGTGCCAGTCGATTTCACGTCCCAAAAAACCCCTTATTATGGGTTTTTAGCATTTTTCAATATTTTTGGTCGGAAATTTAGTAACAGGGGGGGGGGGTATGGGAATATTCCGCGATATAAATTGATTTTTCCTGACTACCTTAATACTTGGCAATATCAATTCAAAATTTGTGCGAAGATGTAAAACTTTCCGTTGAATCGATTGGTCAAGACTAGAACGTTCTATCTCTTCAAATAATCGAGTTATGAGTATTTTTTGTTTTGAATAGTGGATTTTTGAAAATTTCATGACTCTATTTGAAGGCGAAATAATGATTTTATCAAAAAACTAATTGTGCCAGTCGATTTCACGTCCCAAAAAACCCCTTATTGTGGGTTTTTAGCATTTTTCAATCTTTTTGGTTGAAAATTAGTAACAAGGGGGGGGTATGGGAATATTTCGCCATATAAATTGATTTTTCCTATCTACCTTAATACTTGGAAATATCAATTCAAAATTTGTGCGAACATGTAAAACTTTCCGTTGAATCGATTGGTCAAGACTAGAACGTTCTATCTCTTCAAATAGTCGAGTTATGAGTATTTTTTGTTTTGAATAATGGATTTTTGAAAATTTCATGACTATATTTGAAGGCGAAATAATGATTTCATCAGAAAACTGATTGTGCCAGTCGATTCCTCGTCCCAAAAAACCCCTTATTATGGGTTTTTAGCATTTTTCAATATTTTTGGTCGAAAATTTAGTAACAGGGGGGGTATGGGAATATTTCGCGACATAAATTGATTTTTCCTAACTCCCTTGATATTGGAAATATGGATTCAAGATTTGTGCGAAGATGTAAAACTTTCCGTTGAATCGATTGGTCAAGACTAGAACGTTCTATCTCTTCAAATAGTCGAGTTATGAGTATTTTTTGTTTTGAATAATGGATTTTTGAGAATTTCATGACTCTATTTGTAGGCGATATAATGATTTTATCAAAAAACTGATTGTGCCAGTCGATTTCTCGTTCCAAAAAACCCCTTATTATGGGTTTTTAGCATTTTTCAATATTTTTGGTCGAAAATATAGTAACATGGGGGGGGGGTATGTGAACATTTCGCGATATAAATTGATTTTTTCCAACTCACTTAATACTTGGAAATATGGATTCAAAATATGTGCGAAGATGTAAATCTTTCCGTTGAATCGATTGGTCAAGACTAGAACGTTGTATCTCTTCAAATAGTCGAGTTATGAGTATTTTTTGTTTTGAATAATGGATTTTTGAAAATTTCATGACTCTATTTGTAGGCGAAATAATGATTTTATCAAAAAACTGATTATGCCAGTCGATTTCTCGTCCCAAAAAAAACCCTTATTATGGGTTTTTAGCATTTTTCAATATTTTTGGTCAAAATTTAGTAACAAGGGGTAGGTATGTGAACATTTCGCGATATAAATTGATTTTTCCTAACTACCTTAATACTTGGAAATATCAATTCAAAATTTGTGCGCAGATGTAAAACTTTCCGTTGATTAGATTGGTCAATACTAGAATGTTCTATCTCTTCAAATAGTCGAGCTATGAGTATTTTTTGTTTTGAAAAGTGGATTTTCGAAAATTTCATGACTCAATTTGAAGGCGAAATAATGATTTTATCAAAAAACTGATTGTGCCAGTCGATTTCTCGTTCCAAAAAACCCCTTATTATGGGTTTTTAGCATTTTCAATATTTTTGGTCGAAAATTTAGTAACAGGGGGGGGGTATGTGAACATTTCGCGATATAAATTGATTTTTTCTAACTCCCTGGATACTTGGAAATATGGATTCAAAATATGTGCGAAGATGTAAAGCTTTCCGTTGAATCGATTGGTCAAGACTAGAACGTTCTATCTCTTCAAATAGTCGAGTTATGAGTATTTTTTGTTTTGAATAATGGATTTTTGAAAATTTCATGACTCTATTTGTAGGCGAAATAATGATTCTATCAAAAAACTGATTATGCCAGTCGATTTCTCGTCTCAAAAAAAACCCTTATTATGGGTTCTTAGCATTTTTCAATATTTTTGGTCAAAATTTAGTAACAAGGGGTAGGTATGTGAACATTTCGCGATATAAATTGATTTTTCCTAACTACCTTAATACTTGGAAATATCAATTCAAAATTTGTGCGCAGATGTAAAACTTTCCGTTGATTAGATTGGTCAATACTAGAATGTTCTATCTCTTCAAATAGTCGAGCTATGAGTATTTTTTGTTTTGAAAAGTGGATTTTCGAAAATTTCATGACTCAATTTGAAGGCGAAATAATGATTTTATCAAAAAACTGATTGTGCCAGTCGATTTCACGTCCCAAAAAACCCCTCCCTTATTATGGGTTTTTAGCATTTTTCAATATTTTTGGTCGGAAATTTAGTAACAGGGGGGGGGTATGGGAATATTCCGCGATATAAATTGATTTTTCCTGACTACCTTAATACTTGGCAATATCAATTCAAAATTTGTGCGAAGATGTAAAACTTTCCGTTGAATCGATTGGTCAAGACTAGAACGTTCTATTTCTTCAAATAATCGAGTTATGAGTATTTTTTGTTTTGAATAGTGGATTTTTGAAAATTTCATGACTCTATTTGAAGGCGAAATAATGATTTTATCAAAAAACTAATTGTGCCAGTCGATTTCACGTCCCAAAAAACCCCTTATTGTGGGTTTTTAGCATTTTTCAATCTTTTTGGTTGAAAATTAGTAACAAGGGGGGGGGGGGAATGGGAATATTTCGCCATATAAATTGATTTTTCCTAACTACCTTAATACTTGGAAATATCAATTCAAAATTTGTGCGAAGATGTAAAACTTTCCGTTGAATCGATTGGTCCAGACTAGAACGTTCTATCTTGTCAAATAATCGAGTTATGAGTATTTTTTCTTTTAAATAGTGGATTTTTGAAAATTTCATGACTCTATTTGAAGGCGAAATAATGATTTTATCACAAAACTAATTGTGCCAGTCGATTTCACGTCCCAAAAAACACCTTATTGTGGGTTTTTAGCATTTTTCAATATTTTTGGTCGAAAATTAGCAACAAGGGGGGGGGGTATGGGAATATTTCGCTATATAAATTGATTTTTCCTAACTACCTTAATACTTGGAAATATCAATTCAAAATTTGTGCGAAGATGTAAAACTTTCCGTTGAATCGATTGGTCAAGACTAGAACGTTCTATCTCTTCAAATAGTCGAGTTATCAGTATTTTTTGTTTTGAATAATGGATTTTTGAAAATTTCATGACTATATTTGAAGGCAAAATAATGATTTTATCAAAAAACTGATTGTGCCAGTCGATTTCTCGTTCCAAAAAAAACCCTTATTATGGGTTTTTAGCATTTTTCAATATTTTTGGTCAAAATTTAGTAACAAGGGGTAGGTATGGGAATATTCCGCGATATAAATTGATTTTTCCTGACTACCTTAATACTTGGCAATATCAATTCAAAATTTGTGCGAAGATGTAAAACTTTCCGTTGAATCGATTGGTCAAGACTAGAACGTTCTATTTCTTCAAATAATCGAGTTATGAGTATTTTTTGTTTTGAATAGTGGATTTTTGAAAATTTCATGACTCTATTTGAAGGCGAAATAATGATTTTATCAAAAAACTAATTGTGCCAGTCGATTTCACGTCCCAAAAAACCCCTTATTGTGGGTTTTTAGCATTTTTCAATCTTTTTGGTTGAAAATTAGTAACAAGGGGGGGGGGTATGGGAATATTTCGCCATATAAATTGATTTTTCCTAACTACCTTAATACTTGGAAATATCGATTCAAAATTTGTGCGAAGATGTAAAACTTTCCGTTGAATCGATTGGTCAAGACTAGAACGTTCTATCTCTTCAAATAGGCGAGTTATGAGTATTTTTTGTTTTGAATAATGGATTTTTGAAAATTTCATGACTATATTTGAAGGCGAAATAATGATTTTATCAAAAAACTGATTGTGCCACTCGATTTCTCGTTCCAAAAAACCCCTTATTATGGGTTTTTAGCATTTTTCAATATTTTTGGTCGAAAATTTAGTAACGGGGGGGGGGTAGTGAACATTTCGCGATATAAATTGATTTTTTCTAAATCCCTGGATACTTGGAAATATGGATTCAAAATATGTGCGAAGATGTAAAACTTTCCGTTGAATCGATTGGTCAAGACTAGAACGTTCTATCTCTTCAAATAGTCGAGTTATGAGTATTTTTTGTTTTGAATAGTGGATTTTTGAAAATTTCATGACTCTATTTGAAGGCGAAATGATGATTTTATCAGAAAACTGATTGTGTCAGTCGATTCCTCGTCCCAAAAAAACCCCTTATTATGGGTTTTTAGCATTTTTCAATATTTTTGGTCGAAAATTTAGTAACAGGGGGGGTATGGGAATATTTCGCGACATAAATTGATTTTTCCTAACTCCCTTGATATTGGAAATATGGATTCAAGATTTGTGCGAAGATGTAAAACTTTCCGTTGAATCGATTGGTCAAGACTAGAACGTTCTATCTCTTCAAATAGTCGAGTTATGAGTATTTTTTGTTTCGAATAATGGATTTTTGAAAATTTCATGACTCTATTTGTAGGCGAAATAATGATTTTATCAAAAAACTGATTGTGCCAGTCGATTTCTCGTTCCAAAAAACCCCTTATCATGGGTTTTTAGCATTTTTCAATATTTTTGGTCGAAAATATAGTAACATGGGGGGGGGGTATGTGAACATTTCGCGATATAAATTGATTTTTTCCAACTCACTTAATACTTGGAAATATGGATTCAAAATATGTGCGAAGATGTAAAACTTTCCGTTGAATCGATTGGTCAAGACTAGAACGTTCTATCTCTTCAAATAGTCGAGTTATGAGTATTTTTTGTTTTGAAAAATGGATATTTGAAAATTTCATGACTCTATTTGTAGGCGAAATAATGATTTTATCAAAAAACTGATTATGCCAGTCGATTTCTCGTCCCGAAAAAAACCCTTATTATGGGTTTTTAGCATTTTTCAATATTTTTGGTCAAAATTTAGTAACAAGGGGTAGGTATGTGAACATTTCGCGATATAAATTGATTTTTCCTAACTACCTTAATACTTGGAAATATCAATTCAAAATTTGTGCGCAGATGTAAAACTTTCCGTTGATTAGATTGGTCAATACTAGAATGTTCTATCTCTTCAAATAGTCGAGCTATGAGTATTTTTTGTTATGAAAAGTGGATTTTCGAAAATTTCATGACTCAATTTGAAGGCGAAATAATGATTTTATCAAAAAACTGATTGTGCCAGTCGATTTCACGTCCCAAAAAACCCCTTATGATGGGTTTTTAGCATTTTTCAATATTTTTGGTCGGAAATTTAGTAACAGGTGGGGGGGTATGGGAATATTCCGCGATATAAATTGATTTTTCCTAACTACCTTAATACTTGGCAATATCAATTCAAAATTTGTGCGAAGATGTAAAACTTTCCGTTGAATCGATTGGTCAAGACTAGAACGTTCTATCTCTTCAAATAATCGAGTTATGAGTATTTTTTTTTGAATAGTGGATTTTTGAAAATTTCATGACTCTATTTGAAGGCGGAATAATGATTTTATCAAAAAACTAATTGTGCCAGTCGATTTCACGTCCCAAAAAACCCCTTATTGTGGGTTTTTAGCATTTTTCAATATTTTTGGTTGAAAATTAGTAACAAGGGGGGGGGGGTATGGGAATATTTCGCCATATAAATTGATTTTTCCTAACTACCTTATTACTTGGAAATATCAATTCAAAATTTGTGCGAAGATGTAAAACTTTCCGTTGAATCGATTGGTCAATACTAGAACGTTCTATCTCTTCAAATAGTCGAGTTATGAGTATTTTTTGTTTTGAAAAGTGCATTTTTGAAAATTTCATGACTCTATTTGTAGGAGAAATAATGATTTTATCAAAAAACTGATTGTGCCAGTCGATTTCACGTCCCAAAAAACCCTTATTATGGGTTTTTAGCATTTTTCAATATTTTTGGTCAAAATTTAGTAACAAGGGGGATGGATGGGAATATTTCGCGATATAAATTGATTTTTCCTAACTACCTTAATACTTGGAAATATCAATTCAAAATTTGTGCGCAGATGTAAAACTTTCCGTTGATTAGATTGGTCAATACTAGAATGTTCTATCTCTTCAAATAGTCGAGCTATGAGTATTTTTTGTTTTGAAAAGTGGATTTTCGAAAATTTCATGACTCAATTTGAAGGCGAAATAATGATTTTATCAAAAAACTGATTGTGCCAGTCGATTTCACGTCCCAAAAAACCCCTTATTATGGATTTTTAGCATTTTTCAATATTTTTGGTTGGAAATTAGCAACAAGGGGGGGGTATGGGAATATTTCGCCATATAAATTGATTTTTCCTAACTACCTTAATACTTGGAAATATCAATTCAAAATTTATGCGAAGATGTAAAACTTTCCGTTGAATCGATTGGTCAAGACTAGAACGTTCTATCTCTTCAAATAGTCGAGTTATGAGTATTTTTTGTTTTGAATAATGGATTTTTGAAAATTTCATGACTATATTTGAAGGCGAAATAATGATTTTATCAAAAAACTAATTGTGCCAGTCGATTTCACGTCCCAAAAAACCCCTTATTGTGGGTTTTTAGCATTTTTCAATATTTTTGGTTGAAAATTAGCAACAAGGGGGGGGTATGGGAATATTTCGCGATATAAATTGATTTTTCCTAACTACCTTAATACTTGGAAATATCAATTCAAAATTTGTGCGCAGATGTAAAACTTTCCGTTGATTAGATTGGTCAATACTAGAATGTTCTATCTCTTCAAATAGTCGAGCTATGAGTATTTTTTGTTTTGAAAAGTGGATTTTCGAAAATTTCATGACTCAATTTGAAGGCGAAATAATGATTTTATAAAAAACTGATTGTGCCAGTCGATTTCACGTCCCAAAAAACCCCTTATTATGGGTTTTTAGCATTTTTCAATATTTTTGGTCGAAAATTTAGTAACGGGGGGGGGGGGTAGTGAACATTTCGCGATATAAATTGATTGTTTCTAAATCCCTGGATACTTGGAAATATGGATTCAAAATTTGTGCGAAGATGTAAAACTTTCCGTTGAATCGATTGGTCAATACTAGAACGTTCTATCTCTTCAAATAGTCGAGTTATGAGTATTTTTTGTTTTGAAAAGTGCATTTTTGAAAATTTCATGACTCTATTTGTAGGAGAAATAATGATTTTATCAAAAAACTGATTATGCCAGTCGATTTCTCGTCCCAAAAAAACCCTTATTATGGGTTTTTAGCATTTTTCAATATTTTTGGTCAAAATTTAGTAACAAGGGGGATGGATGGGAATATTTCGCGATATAAATTGATTTTTCCTAACTACCTTAATACTTGGAAATATCAATTCAAAATTTGTGCGCAGATGTAAAACTTTCCGTTGATTAGATTGGTCAATACTAGAATGTTCTATCTCTTCAAATAGTCGAGCTATGAGTATTTTTTGTTTTGAAAAGTGGATTTTCGAAAATTTCATGACTCAATTTGAAGGCGAAATAATGATTTTATCAAAAAACTGATTGTGCCAGTCGATTTCACGTCCCAAAGAACCCCTTATTATGGGTTTTTAGCATTTTTCAATATTTTTGGTCAAAATTTAGTAACAAGGGGGATGGATGGGAATATTCCGCGATATAAATTGATTTTTCCTAACTACCTTAATACTTGGCAATATCAATTCAAAATTTTTGCGAAGATGTAAAACTTTCCGCTGAATCGATTGGTCAAGACTAGAACGTTCTATCTCTTCAAATAATCGAGTTATGAGTATTTTTTGTTTTGAATAGTGGATTTTTGGAAATTTCATGACTCTATTTGAAGGCGAAATAATGATTTTATCAAAAAACTAATTGTGCCAGTCGATTTCACGTCCCAAAAAACACCTTATTGTGGGTTTTTAGCATTTTTCAATATTTTTGGTTGGAAATTAGCAACAAGGGGGGGGTATGGGAATATTTCGCCATATAAATTGATTTTTCCTAACTACCTTAATACTTGGAAATATCAATTCAAAATTTATGCGAAGATGTAAAACTTTCCGTTGAATCGATTGGTCAAGACTAGAACGTTCTATCTCTTCAAATAGTCGAGTTATGAGTATTTTTTGTTTTGAATAATGGATTTTTGAAAATTTCATGACTATATTTGAAGGCGAAATAATGATTTTATCAAAAAACTAATTGTGCCAGTCGATTTCACGTCCCAAAAAACCCCTTATTGTGGGTTTTTAGCATTTTTCAATATTTTTGGTTGAAAATTAGCAACAAGGGGGGGGTATGGGAATATTTCGCGATATAAATTGATTTTTCCTAACTACCTTAATACTTGGAAATATCAATTCAAAATTTGTGCGCAGATGTAAAACTTTCCGTTGATTAGATTGGTCAATACTAGAATGTTCTATCTCTTCAAATAGTCGAGCTATGAGTATTTTTTGTTTTGAAAAGTGGATTTTCGAAAATTTCATGACTCAATTTGAAGGCGAAATAATGATTTTATAAAAAACTGATTGTGCCAGTCGATTTCACGTCCCAAAAAACCCCTTATTATGGGTTTTTAGCATTTTTCAATATTTTTGGTCGAAAATTTAGTAACGGGGGGGGGGGGGTAGTGAACATTTCGCGATATAAATTGATTGTTTCTAAATCCCTGGATACTTGGAAATATGGATTCAAAATATGTGCGAAGATGTAAAACTTTCCGTTGAATCGATTGGTCAAGACTAGAACGTTCTATCTCTTCAAATAGTCGAGTTATGAGTATTTTTTGTTTTGAATAGTGGATTTTTGAAAATTTCATGACTCTATTTGAAGGCGAAATGATGATTTTATCAGAAAACTGATTGTGTCAGTCGATTCCTCGTCCCAAAAAACCCCTTATTATGGGTTTTTAGCATTTTTCAATATTTTTGGTCGAAAATTTAGTAACAGGGGGGGTATGGGAATATTTCGCGACATAAATTGATTTTTCCTAACTCCCTTGATATTGGAAATATGGATTCAAGATTTGTGCGAAGATGTAAAACTTTCCGTTGAATCGATTGGTCAAGACTAGAACGTTCTATCTCTTCAAATAGTCGAGTTATGAGTATTTTTTGTTTCGAATAATGGATTTTTGAAAATTTCATGACTCTATTTGTAGGCGAAATAATGATTTTATCAAAAAACTGATTGTGCCAGTCGATTTCTCGTTCCAAAAAACCCCTTATTATGGGTTTTTAGCATTTTTCAATATTTTTGGTCGAAAATATAGTAACATGGGGGGGGGGTATGTGAACATTTCGCGATATAAATTGATTTTTTCCAACTCACTTAATACTTGGAAATATGGATTCAAAATATGTGCGAAGATGTAAAACTTTCCGTTGAATCGATTGGTCAAGACTAGAACGTTCTATCTCTTCAAATAGTCGAGTTATGAGTATTTTTTGTTTTGAAAAATGGATATTTGAAAATTTCATGACTCTATTTGTAGGCGAAATAATGATTTTATCAAAAAACTGATTATGCCAGTCGATTTCTCGTCCCGAAAAAAACCCTTATTATGGGTTTTTAGCATTTTTCAATATTTTTGGTCAAAATTTAGTAACAAGGGGTAGGTATGTGAACATTTCGCGATATAAATTGATTTTTCCTAACTACCTTAATACTTGGAAATATCAATTCAAAATTTGTGCGCAGATGTAAAACTTTCCGTTGATTAGATTGGTCAATACTAGAATGTTCTATCTCTTCAAATAGTCGAGCTATGAGTATTTTTTGTTTTGAAAAGTGGATTTTCGAAAATTTCATGACTCAATTTGAAGGCGAAATAATGATTTTATCAAAAAACTGATTGTGCCAGTCGATTTCACGTCCCAAAAAACCCCTTATGATGGGTTTTTAGCATTTTTCAATATTTTTGGTCGGAAATTTAGTAACAGGTGGGGGGGTATGGGAATATTCCGCGATATAAATTGATTTTTCCTAACTACCTTAATACTTGGCAATATCAATTCAAAATTTGTGCGAAGATGTAAAACTTTCCGTTGAATCGATTGGTCAAGACTAGAACGTTCTATCTCTTCAAATAATCGAGTTATGAGTATTTTTTTTTGAATAGTGGATTTTTGAAAATTTCATGACTCTATTTGAAGGCGGAATAATGATTTTATCAAAAAACTAATTGTGCCAGTCGATTTCACGTCCCAAAAAACCCCTTATTGTGGGTTTTTAGCATTTTTCAATATTTTTGGTTGAAAATTAGTAACAAGGGGGGGGGGTATGGGAATATTTCGCCATATAAATTGATTTTTCCTAACTACCTTATTACTTGGAAATATCAATTCAAAATTTGTGCGAAGATGTAAAACTTTCCGTTGAATCGATTGGTCAATACTAGAACGTTCTATCTCTTCAAATAGTCGAGTTATGAGTATTTTTTGTTTTGAAAAGTGCATTTTTGAAAATTTCATGACTCTATTTGTAGGAGAAATAATGATTTTATCAAAAAACTGATTATGCCAGTCGATTTCTCGTCCCAAAAAAACCCTTATTATGGGTTTTTAGCATTTTTCAATATTTTTGGTCAAAATTTAGTAACAAGGGGGATGGATGGGAATATTTCGCGATATAAATTGATTTTTCCTAACTACCTTAATACTTGGAAATATCAATTCAAAATTTGTGCGCAGATGTAAAACTTTCCGTTGATTAGATTGGTCAATACTAGAATGTTCTATCTCTTCAAATAGTCGAGCTATGAGTATTTTTTGTTTTGAAAAGTGGATTTTCGAAAATTTCATGACTCAATTTGAAGGCGAAATAATGATTTTATCAAAAAACTGATTGTGCCAGTCGATTTCACGTCCCAAAAAACACCTTATTGTGAGTTTTTAGCATTTCTCAATATTTTTGGTTGAAAATTAGCAACAAGGGGGGGGTATGGGAATATTTCGCCATATAAATTGATTTTTCCTAACTACCTTAATACTTGGAAATATCAATTCAAAATTTATGCGAAGATGTAAAACTTTCCGTTGAATCGATTGGTCAAGACTAGAACGTTCTATCTCTTCAAATAGTCGAGTTATGAGTATTTTTTGTTTTGAATAATGGATTTTTGAAAATTTCATGACTATATTTGAAGGCGAAATAATGATTTTATCAAAAAACTAATTGTGCCAGTCGATTTCACGTCCCAAAAAACCCCTTATTGTGGGTTTTTAGCATTTTTCAATATTTTTGGTTGAAAATTAGCAACAAGGGGGGGGTATGGGAATATTTCGCGATATAAATTGATTTTTCCTAACTACCTTAATACTTGGAAATATCAATTCAAAATTTGTGCGCAGATGTAAAACTTTCCGTTGATTAGATTGGTCAATACTAGAATGTTCTATCTCTTCAAATAGTCGAGCTATGAGTATTTTTTGTTTTGAAAAGTGGATTTTCGAAAATTTCATGACTCAATTTGAAGGCGAAATAATGATTTTATAAAAAACTGATTGTGCCAGTCGATTTCACGTCCCAAAAAACCCCTTATTATGGGTTTTTAGCATTTTTCAATATTTTTGGTTGAAAATTAGCAACAAGGGGGGGGTATGGGGGAATATTTCGCCATATAAATTGATTTTTCCTAACTACCTTAATACTTGGAAATATCAATTCAAAATTTGTGCGAAGATGTAAAACTTTCCGTTGAATCGATTGGTCAAGACTAGAACGTTCTATCTCTTCAAATAATCGAGTTATGAGTATTTTTTGTTTTGAATAGTGGATTTTTGAAAATTTCATGACTCTATTTGAAGGCGAAATAATGATTTTATCAAAAAACTAATTGTGCCAGTCGATTTCACGTCCCAAAAAACCCCTTATTGTGGGTTTTTAGCATTTTTCAATATTTTTGGTTGAAAATTAGCTACAAGGGGGGGGTATGGGAATATTTCGCCATATAAATTGATTTTTCCTAACTACCTTAATACTTGGAAATATCAATTCAAAATTTATGCGAAGATGTAAAACTTTCCGTTGAATCGATTGGTCAAGACTAGAACGTTCTATCTCTTCAAATAGTCGAGTTATGAGTATTTTTTGTTTTGAATAATGGATTTTTGAAAATTTCATGACTCTATTTGTAGGCGAAATAATGATTTTATCAAAAAACTGATTGTGCCAGTCGATTTCTCGTCCCAAAAAACCCCTTATTATGGGTTTTTAGCATTTTTCAATATTTTTGGTCGAAAATATTGTAACAGGGGGGGTATGGGAATATTTCGCGACATAAATTGATTTTTCCTAACTCCCTTGATATTGGAAATATGGATTCAAGATTTGTGCGAAGATGTAAAACTTTCCGTTGAATCGATTGGTCAAGTCTAGAACGTTCTATCTCTTCAAATAGTCGAGTTATGAGTATTTTTTGTTTTAAATAATGGATTTTTGAAAATTTCATGACTCTATTTGTAGGCGAAATAATGATTTTATCAAAAAACTGATTGTGCCAGTCGATTTCTCGTTCCAAAAAACCCCTTATTATGGGTTTTTAGCATTTTTCAATATTTTTGGTGGAAAATATAGTAACAGGGGGGGGGGGTATGTGAACATTTCGCGATATAAATTGATTTTTTCTAACTCACTTAATACTTGGAAATATGGATTCAAAATATGTGCGAAGATGTAAAACTTTCCGTTGAATCGATTGGTCAAGACTAGAACGTTCTATCTCTTCAAATAATCGAGTTATGAGTATTTTTTGTTTTGAATAGTGGATTTTTGAAAATTTCATGACTCTATTTGTAGGCGAAATAATGATTCTATCAAAAAACTGATTATGCCATTCGATTTCTCGTCCCAAAAAAAACCCCTATTATGGGTTTTTAGCATTTTTCAATATTTTTGGTCAAAATTTAGTAACAAGGGGTAGGTATGTGAACATTTCGCGATATAAATTGATTTTTCCTAACTACCTTAATACTTAGCAATATCAATTCAAAATTTGTGCCAAGATGTAAAACTTTCCGTTGAATCGATTGGTCAAGACTAGAACGTTCTATCTCTTCAAATATTCGAGTTATGAGTATTTTTTGTTTTGAATAGTGGATTTTTGAAAATTTCATGACTCTATTTGAAGGCGAAATAATGATTTTATCAAAAAACTAATTGTGCCAGTCGATTTCACGTCCCAAAAAACCCCTTATTGTGGGTTTTTAGCATTTTTCAATATTTTTGGTCGAAAATTAGCAACAAGGGGGGGGGGTATGGGAATATTTCGCTATATAAATTGATTTTTCCTAACTACCTTAATACTTGGAAATATCAATTCAAAATTTGTGCGAAGATGTAAAACTTTCCGTTGAATCGATTGGTCAAGACTAGAACGTTCTATCTCTTCAAATAGTCGAGTTATCAGTATTTTTTGTTTTGAATAATGGATTTTTGAAAATTTCATGACTATATTTGAAGGCAAAATAATGATTTTATCAAAAAACTGATTGTGCCAGTCGATTTCTCGTTCCAAAAAAAACCCTTATTATGGGTTTTTAGCATTTTTCAATATTTTTGGTCAAAATTTAGTAACAAGGGGTAGGTATGTGAACATTTCGCGATATAAATTGATTTTTCCTAACTACCTTAATACTTGGAAATATCAATTCAAAATTTGTGCGCAGATGTAAAACTTTCCGTTGATTAGATTGGTCAATACTAGAATGTTCTATCTCTTCAAATAGTCGAGCTATGAGTATTTTTTGTTTTGAAAAGTGGATTTTCGAAAATTTCATGACTCAATTTGAAGGCGAAATAATGATTTTATCAAAAAACTGATTGTGCCAGTCGATTTCACGTCCCAAAAAACCCCTTATTATGGGTTTTTAGCATTTTTCAATATTTTTGGTCGGAAATTTAGTAACAGGGGGGGGGTATGGGAATATTCCGCGATATAAATTGATTTTTCCTGACTACCTTAATACTTGGCAATATCAATTCAAAATTTGTGCGAAGATGTAAAACTTTCCGTTGAATCGATTGGTCAAGACTAGAACGTTCTATTTCTTCAAATAATCGAGTTATGAGTATTTTTTGTTTTGAATAGTGGATTTTTGAAAATTTCATGACTCTATTTGAAGGCGAAATAATGATTTTATCAAAAAACTGATTGTGCCAGTCGATTTCTCGTTCCAAAAAACCCCTTATTATGGGTTTTTAGCATTTTTCAATATTTTTGGTCGAAAATATAGTAACATGGGGGGGGGGTATGTGAACATTTCGCGATATAAATTGATTTTTTCCAACTCACTTAATACTTGGAAATATGGATTCAAAATATGTGCGAAGATGTAAAACTTTCCGTTGAATCGATTGGTCAAGACTAGAACGTTCTATCTCTTCAAATAGTCGAGTTATGAGTATTTTTTGTTTTGAATAATGGATTTTTGAAAATTTCATGACTCTATTTGTAGGCGAAATAATGATTTTATCAAAAAACTGATTATGCCAGTCGATTTCTCGTCCCAAAAAAAACCC
The DNA here is from genome assembly GCA_947563755.1 of Lochmaea crataegi. Lineage (NCBI taxonomy): Eukaryota > Metazoa > Arthropoda > Insecta > Coleoptera > Chrysomelidae > Lochmaea > Lochmaea crataegi. The sequence continues at coordinate 30,662,553 of OX387426.1, read as the reverse complement.
TTATTATGGGTTTTTAGCATTTTTCAATATTTTTGGTCAAAATTTAGTAACAAGGGGTAGGTATGTGAACATTTCGCGATATAAATTGATTTTTCCTAACTACCTTAATACTTGGAAATATCAATTCAAAATTTGTGCGCAGATGTAAAACTTTCCGTTGATTAGATTGGTCAATACTAGAATGTTCTATCTCTTCAAATAGTCGAGCTATGAGTATTTTTTGTTTTGAAAAGTGGATTTTCGAAAATTTCATGACTCAATTTGAAGGCGAAATAATGATTTTATCAAAAAACTGATTGTGCCAGTCGATTTCACGTCCCAAAAAACCCCTTATTATGGGTTTTTAGCATTTTTCAATATTTTTGGTCGGAAATTTAGTAACAGGGGGGGGGTATGGGAATATTCCGCGATATAAATTGATTTTTCCTAACTACCTTAATACTTGGCAATATCAATTCAAAATTTGTGCGAAGATGTAAAACTTTCCGTTGAATCGATTGGTCAAGACTAGAACGTTCTATCTCTTCAAATAATCGAGCTATGAGTATTTTTTGTTTTGAAAAGTGGATTTTCGAAAATTTCATGACTCAATTTGAAGGCGAAATAATGATTTTATCAAAAAACTGATTGTGCCAGTCGATTTCACGTCCCAAAAAACCCCTTATTATGGGTTTTTAGCATTTTTCAATATTTTTGGTCGGAAATTTAGTAACAGGGGGGGGGTATGGGAATATTTCGCGATATAAATTGATTTTTCCTAACTACCTTAATACTTGGCAATATCAATTCAAAATTTGTGCGAAGATGTAAAACTTTCCGTTGAATCGATTGGTCCAGACTAGAACGTTCTATCTCGTCAAATAATCGAGTTATGAGTATTTTTTGTTTTAAATAGTGGATTTTTGAAAATTTCATGACTCTATTTGAAGGCGAAATAATGATTTTATCACAAAACTAATTGTGCCAGTCGATTTCACGTCCCAAAAAACACCTTATTGTGGGTTTTTAGCATTTTTCAATATTTTTGGTTGAAAATTAGCAACAAGGGGGGGGGGTATGGGAATATTTCGCCATATAAATTGATTTTTCCTAACTACCTTAATACTTGGAAATATCAATTCAAAATTTGTGCGAAGATGTAAAACTTTCCGTTGAATCGATTGGTCAAGACTAGAACGTTCTATCTCTTCAAATAGTCGAGTTATCAGTATTTTTTGTTTTGAATAATGGATTTTTGAAAATTTCATGACTATATTTGAAGGCGAAATAATGATTTTATCAAAAAACTGATTGTGCCAGTCGATTTCTCGTTCCAAAAAACCCCTTATTATGGGTTTTTAGCATTTTTCAATATTTTTGGTCGAAAATTTAGTAACAGGGGGGGGGTATGTGAACATTTCGCGATATAAATTGATTTTTCCTAACTACCTTAATACATGGAAATATCAATTCAAAATTTGTGCGCAGATGTAAAACTTTCCGTTGATTAGATTGGTCAATACTAGAATGTTCTATCTCTTCAAATAGTCGAGCTATGAGTATTTTTTGTTTTGAAAAGTGGATTTTCGAAAATTTCATGACTCAATTTGAAGGCGAAATAATGATTTTATCAAAAAACTGATTGTGCCAGTCGATTTCACGTCTCAAAAAACCCCTTATTATGGGTTTTTAGCATTTTTCAATATTTTTGGTCGGAAATTTAGTAACGGGGGGGGGTATGTAAACATTTCGCGATATAAATTGATTTTTTCTAAATCCCTGGATACTTGGAAATATGGATTCAAAATATGTGCGAAGATGTAAAACTTTCCGTTGAATCGATTGGTCAAGACTAGAACGTTCTATCTCTTCAAATAATCGAGTTATGAGTATTTTTTGTTTTGAATAGTGGATTTTTGAAAATTTCATGACTCTATTTGTAGGCGAAATAATGATTCTATCAAAAAACTGATTATGCCAGTCGATTTCTCGTCCCAAAAAAAACCCCTATTATGGGTTTTTAGCATTTTTCAATATTTTTGGTCAAAATTTAGTAACAAGGGGTAGGTATGTGAACATTTCGCGATATAAATTGATTTTTCTTAACTACCTTAATACTTAGCAATATCAATTCAAAATTTGTGCCAAGATGTAAAACTTTCCGTTGAATCGATTGGTCAAGACTAGAACGTTCTATCTCTTCAAATATTCGAGTTATGAGTATTTTTTGTTTTGAATAGTGGATTTTTGAAAATTTCATGACTCTATTTGAAGGCGAAATAATGATTTTATCAAAAAACTAATTGTGCCAGTCGATTTCACGTCCCAAAAAACCCCTTATTGTGGGTTTTTAGCATTTTTCAATATTTTTGGTCGAAAATTAGCAACAAGGGGGGGGGTATGGGAATATTTCGCTATATAAATTGATTTTTCCTAACTACCTTAATACTTGGAAATATCAATTCAAAATTTGTGCGAAGATGTAAAACTTTCCGTTGAATCGATTGGTCAAGACTAGAACGTTCTATCTCTTCAAATAGTCGAGTTATCAGTATTTTTTGTTTTGAATAATGGATTTTTGAAAATTTCATGACTATATTTGAAGGCAAAATAATGATTTTATCAAAAAACTGATTGTGCCAGTCGATTTCTCGTTCCAAAAAAAACCCTTATTATGGGTTTTTAGCATTTTTCAATATTTTTGGTCAAAATTTAGTAACAAGGGGTAGGTATGTGAACATTTCGCGATATAAATTGATTTTTCCTAACTACCTTAATACTTGGAAATATCAATTCAAAATTTGTGCGCAGATGTAAAACTTTCCGTTGATTAGATTGGTCAATACTAGAATGTTCTATCTCTTCAAATAGTCGAGCTATGAGTATTTTTTGTTTTGAAAAGTGGATTTTCGAAAATTTCATGACTCAATTTGAAGGCGAAATAATGATTTTATCAAAAAACTGATTGTGCCAGTCGATTTCACGTCCCAAAAAACCCCTTATTATGGGTTTTTAGCATTTTTCAATATTTTTGGTCGGAAATTTAGTAACAGGGGGGGGGTATGGAAATATTCCGCGATATAAATTGATTTTTCCTGACTACCTTAATACTTGGCAATATCAATTCAAAATTTGTGCGAAGATGTAAAACTTTCCGTTGAATCGATTGGTCAAGACTAGAACGTTCTATTTCTTCAAATAATCGAGTTATGAGTATTTTTTGTTTTGAATAGTGGATTTTTGAAAATTTCATGACTCTATTTGAAGGCGAAATAATGATTTTATCAAAAAACTAATTGTGCCAGTCGATTTCACGTCCCAAAAAACCCCTTATTGTGGGTTTTTAGCATTTTTCAATCTTTTTGGTTGAAAATTAGTAACAAGGGGGGGGGGTATGTGAACATTTCGCGATATAAATTGATTTTTTCCAACTCACTTAATACTTGGAAATATGGATTCAAAATATGTGCGAAGATGTAAAACTTTCCGTTGAATCGATTGGTCAAGACTAGAACGTTCTATCTCTTCAAATAGTCGAGTTATGAGTATTTTTTGTTTTGAATAATGGATTTTTGAAAATTTCATGACTCTATTTGTAGGCGAAATAATGATTTTATCAAAAAACTGATTATGCCAGTCGATTTCTCGTCCCAAAAAAAACCCTTATTATGGGTTTTTAGCATTTTTCAATATTTTTGGTCAAAATTTAGTAACAAGGGGTAGGTATGTGAACATTTCGCGATAAAAATTGATTTTTCCTAACTACCTTAATACTTGGAAATATCAATTCAAAATTTGTGCGCAGATGTAAAACTTTCCGTTGATTAGATTGGTCAATACTAGAATGTTCTATCTCTTCAAATAGTCGAGCTATGAGTATTTTTTGTTTTGAAAAGTGGATTTTCGAAAATTTCATGACTCAATTTGAAGGCGAAATAATGATTTTATCAAAAAACTGATTGTGCCAGTCGATTTCACGTCCCAAAAAACCCCTTATTATGGGTTTTTAGCATTTTTCAATATTTTTGGTCGGAAATTTAGTAACAGGGGGGGGGGTATGGAAATATTCCGCGATATAAATTGATTTTTCCTAACTACCTTAATACTTGGCAATATCAATTCAAAATTTGTGCGAAGATGTAAAACTTTCCGTTGAATCGATTGGTCAAGACTAGAACGTTCTATCTCTTCAAATAATCGAGCTATGAGTATTTTTTGTTTTGAAAAGTGGATTTTCGAAAATTTCATGACTCAATTTGAAGGCGAAATAATGATTTTATCAAAAAACTGATTGTGCCAGTCGATTTCACGTCCCAAAAAACCCCTTATTATGGGTTTTTAGCATTTTTCAATATTTTTGGTCGGAAATTTAGTAACAGGGGGGGGGGTATGGGAATATTTCGCGATATAAATTGATTTTTCCTAACTACCTTAATACTTGGCAATATCAATTCAAAATTTGTGCGAAGATGTAAAACTTTCCGTTGAATCGATTGGTCCAGACTAGAACGTTCTATCTCGTCAAATAATCGAGTTATGAGTATTTTTTGTTTTAAATAGTGGATTTTTGAAAATTTCATGACTCTATTTGAAGGCGAAATAATGATTTTATCACAAAACTAATTGTGCCAGTCGATTTCACGTCCCAAAAAACACCTTATTGTGGGTTTTTAGCATTTTTCAATATTTTTGGTTGAAAATTAGCAACAAGGGGGGGGGTATGGGAATATTTCGCCATATAAATTGATTTTTCCTAACTACCTTAATACTTGGCAATATCAATTCAAAATTTGTGCGAAGATGTAAAACTTTCCGTTGAATCGATTGGTCAAGACTAGAACGTTCTATCTCTTCAAATAATCGAGCTATGAGTATTTTTTGTTTTGAAAAGTGGATTTTCGAAAATTTCATGACTCAATTTGAAGGCGAAATAATGATTTTATCAAAAAACTGATTGTGCCAGTCGATTTCACGTCCCAAAAAACCCCTTATTATGGGTTTTTAGCATTTTTCAATATTTTTGGTCGGAAATTTAGTAACAGGGGGGGGGTATGGGAATATTTCGCGATATAAATTGATTTTTCCTAACTACCTTAATACTTGGCAATATCAATTCAAAATTTGTGCGAAGATGTAAAACTTTCCGTTGAATCGATTGGTCCAGACTAGAACGTTCTATCTCGTCAAATAATCGAGTTATGAGTATTTTTTGTTTTAAATAGTGGATTTTTGAAAATTTCATGACTCTATTTGAAGGCGAAATAATGATTTTATCACAAAACTAATTGTGCCAGTCGATTTCACGTCCCAAAAAACACCTTATTGTGGGTTTTTAGCATTTTTCAATATTTTTGGTTGAAAATTAGCAACAAGGGGGGGGGTATGGGAATATTTCGCCATATAAATTGATTTTTCCTAACTACCTTAATACTTGGAAATATCAATTCAAAATTTGTGCGAAGATGTAAAACTTTCCGTTGAATCGATTGGTCAAGACTAGAACGTTCTATCTCTTCAAATAGTCGAGTTATCAGTATTTTTTGTTTTGAATAATGGATTTTTGAAAATTTCATGACTATATTTGAAGGCGAAATAATGATTTTATCAAAAAACTGATTGTGCCAGTCGATTTCTCGTCCCAAAAAACCCCTTATTATGGGTTTTTAGCATTTTTCAATATTTTTGGTCGAAAATATAGTAACAGGGGGGGTATGGGAATATTTCGCGACATAAATTGATTTTTCCTAACTCCCTTGATATTGGAAATATGGATTCAAGATTTGTGCGAAGATGTAAAACTTTCCGTTGAATCGATTGGTCAAGTCTAGAACGTTCTATCTCTTCAAATAGTCGAGTTATGAGTATTTTTTGTTTTGAATAATGGATTTTTGAAAATTTCATGACTCTATTTGTAGGCGAAATAATGATTTTATCAAAAAACTGATTGTGCCAGTCGATTTCTCGTTCCAAAAAACCCCTTATTATGGGTTTTTAGCATTTTTCAATATTTTTGGTGGAAAATATAGTAACAGTGAACATTTCGCGATATAAATTGATTTTTTCTAACTCACTTAATACTTGGAAATATGGATTCAAAATATGTGCGAAGATGTAAAACTTTCCGTTGAATCGATTGGTCAAGACTAGAACGTTCTATCTCTTCAAATAATCGAGTTATGAGTATTTTTTGTTTTGAATAGTGGATTTTTGAAAATTTCATGACTCTATTTGTAGGCGAAATAATGATTCTATCAAAAAACTGATTATGCCAGTCGATTTCTCGTCCCAAAAAAACCCCTATTATGGGTTTTTAGCATTTTTCAATATTTTTGGTCAAAATTTAGTAACAAGGGGTAGGTATGTGAACATTTCGCGATATAAATTGATTTTTCCTAACTACCTTAATACTTAGCAATATCAATTCAAAATTTGTGCCAAGATGTAAAACTTTCCGTTGAATCGATTGGTCAAGACTAGAACGTTCTATCTCTTCAAATATTCGAGTTATGAGTATTTTTTGTTTTGAATAGTGGATTTTTGAAAATTTCATGACTCTATTTGAAGGCCAAATAATGATTTTATCAAAAAACTAATTGTGCCAGTCGATTTCACGTCCCAAAAAACCCCTTATTGTGGGTTTTTAGCATTTTTCAATATTTTTGGTCGAAAATTAGCAACAAGGGGGGGGGTATGGGAATATTTCGCTATATAAATTGATTTTTCCTAACTACCTTAATACTTGGAAATATCAATTCAAAATTTGTGCGAAGATGTAAAACTTTCCGTTGAATCGATTGGTCAAGACTAGAACGTTCTATCTCTTCAAATAGTCGAGTTATCAGTATTTTTTGTTTTGAATAATGGATTTTTGAAAATTTCATGACTATATTTGAAGGCAAAATAATGATTTTATCAAAAAACTGATTGTGCCAGTCGATTTCTCGTTCCAAAAAAAACCCTTATTATGGGTTTTTAGCATTTTTCAATATTTTTGGTCAAAATTTAGTAACAAGGGGTAGGTATGTGAACATTTCGCGATATAAATTGATTTTTCCTAACTACCTTAATACTTGGAAATATCAATTCAAAATTTGTGCGCAGATGTAAAACTTTCCGTTGATTAGATTGGTCAATACTAGAATGTTCTATCTCTTCAAATAGTCGAGCTATGAGTATTTTTTGTTTTGAAAAGTGGATTTTCGAAAATTTCATGACTCAATTTGAAGGCGAAATAATGATTTTATCAAAAAACTGATTGTGCCAGTCGATTTCACGTCCCAAAAAACCCCTTATTATGGGTTTTTAGCATTTTTCAATATTTTTGGTCGGAAATTTAGTAACAGGGGGGGGTATGGGAATATTCCGCGATATAAATTGATTTTTCCTGACTACCTTAATACTTGGCAATATCAATTCAAAATTTGTGCGAAGATGTAAAACTTTCCGTTGAATCGATTGGTCAAGACTAGAACGTTCTATTTCTTCAAATAATCGAGTTATGAGTATTTTTTGTTTTGAATAGTGGATTTTTGAAAATTTCATGACTCTATTTGAAGGCGAAATAATGATTTTATCAAAAAACTAATTGTGCCAGTCGATTTCACGTCCCAAAAAACCCCTTATTGTGGGTTTTTAGCATTTTTCAATCTTTTTGGTTGAAAATTAGTAACAAGGGGGAGGGGTATGGGAATATTTCGCCATATAAATTGATTTTTCCTAACTACCTTAATACTTGGAAATATCAATTCAAAATTTGTGCGAAGATGTAAAACTTTCCGTTGAATCGATTGGTCAAGACTAGAACGTTCTATCTCTTCAAATAGGCGAGTTATGAGTATTTTTTGTTTTGAATAATGGATTTTTGAAAATTTCATGACTCTATTTGTAGGCGAAATAATGATTTTATCAAAAAACTGATTGTGCCAGTCGATTTCTCGTTCCAAAAAACCCCTTATTATGGGTTTTTAGCATTTTTCAATATTTTTGGTCGAAAATATAGTAACATGGGGGGGGTATGTGAACATTTCGCGATAAAAATTGATTTTTTCCAACTCACTTAATACTTGGAAATATGGATTCAAAATATGTGCGAAGATGTAAAACTTTCCGTTGAATCGATTGGTCAAGACTAGAACGTTCTATCTCTTCAAATAGTCGAGTTATGAGTATTTTTTGTTTTGAATAATGGATTTTTGAAAATTTCATGACTCTATTTGTAGGCGAAATAATGATTTTATCAAAAAACTGATTATGCCAGTCGATTTCTCGTCCCAAAAAAAAACCCTTATTATGGGTTTTTAGCATTTTTCAATATTTTTGGTCAAAATTTAGTAACAAGGGGTAGGTATGTGAACATTTCGCGATATAAATTGATTTTTCCTAACTACCTTAATACTTGGAAATATCAATTCAAAATTTGTGCGCAGATGTAAAACTTTCCGTTGATTAGATTGGTCAATACTAGAATGTTTTATCTCTTCAAATAGTCGAGCTATGAGTATTTTTTGTTTTGAAAAGTGGATTTTCGAAAATTTCATGACTCAATTTGAAGGCGAAATAATGATTTTATCAAAAAACTGATTGTGCCAGTCGATTTCACGTCCCAAAAAACCCCTTATTATGGGTTTTTAGCATTTTTCAATATTTTTGGTCGGAAATTTAGTAACAGGGGGGGGGGGGGGGTATGGGAATATTCCGCGATATAAATTGATTTTTCCTAACTACCTTAATACTTGGCAATATCAATTCAAAATTTGTGCGAAGATGTAAAACTTTCCGTTGAATCGATTGGTCAAGACTAGAACGTTCTATCTCTTCAAATAATCGAGCTATGAGTATTTTTTGTTTTGAAAAGTGGATTTTCGAAAATTTCATGACTCAATTTGAAGGCGAAATAATGATTTTATCAAAAAACTGATTGTGCCAGTCGATTTCACGTCCCAAAAAACCCCTTATTATGGGTTTTTAGCATTTTTCAATATTTTTGGTCGGAAATTTAGTAACAGGGGGGGGGTATGGGAATATTTCGCGATATAAATTGATTTTTCCTAACTACCTTAATACTTGGCAATATCAATTCAAAATTTGTGCGAAGATGTAAAACTTTCCGTTGAATCGATTGGTCCAGACTAGAACGTTCTATCTCGTCAAATAATCGAGTTATGAGTATTTTTTGTTTTAAATAGTGGATTTTTGAAAATTTCATGACTCTATTTGAAGGCGAAATAATGATTTTATCACAAAACTAATTGTGCCAGTCGATTTCACGTCCCAAAAAACACCTTATTGTGGGTTTTTAGCATTTTTCAATATTTTTGGTTGAAAATTAGCAACAAGGGGGGGGGGGTATGGGAATATTTCGCCATATAAATTGATTTTTCCTAACTACCTTAATACTTGGAAATATCAATTCAAAATTTGTGCGAAGATGTAAAACTTTCCGTTGAATCGATTGGTCAAGACTAGAACGTTCTATCTCTTCAAATAGTCGAGTTATCAGTATTTTTTGTTTTGAATAATGGATTTTTGAAAATTTCATGACTATATTTGAAGGCGAAATAATGATTTTATCAAAAAACTGATTGTGCCAGTCGATTTCTCGTTCCAAAAAACCCCTTATTATGGGTTTTTAGCATTTTTCAATATTTTTGGTCGAAAATTTAGTAACAGGGGGGGGGGTATGTGAACATTTCGCGATATAAATTGATTTTTCCTAACTACCTTAATACATGGAAATATCAATTCAAAATTTGTGCGCAGATGTAAAACTTTCCGTTGATTAGATTGGTCAATACTAGAATGTTCTATCTCTTCAAATAGTCGAGCTATGAGTATTTTTTGTTTTGAAAAGTGGATTTTCGAAAATTTCATGACTCAATTTGAAGGCGAAATAATGATTTTATCAAAAAACTGATTGTGCCAGTCGATTTCACGTCTCAAAAAACCCCTTATTATGGGTTTTTAGCATTTTTCAATATTTTTGGTCGGAAATTTAGTAACGGGGGGGGGGGGGTATGTAAACATTTCGCGATATAAATTGATTTTTTCTAAATCCCTGGATACTTGGAAATATGGATTCAAAATATGTGCGAAGATGTAAAACTTTCCGTTGAATCGATTGGTCAAGACTAGAACGTTCTATCTCTTCAAATAGTCGAGTTATGAGTATTTTTTGTTTTGAATAGTGGATTTTTGAAAATTTCATGACTCTATTTGAAGGCGAAATGATGATTTTATCAGAAAACTGATTGTGCCAGTCGATTCCTCGTCCCAAAAAACCCCTTATTATGGGTTTTTAGCATTTTTCAATATTTTTGGTCGAAAATTTAGTAACAGGGGGGGGGTATGGGAATATTCCGCGATATAAATTGATTTTTCCTAACTACCTTAATACTTGGCAATATCAATTCAAAATTTGTGCGAAGATGTAAAACTTTCCGTTGAATCGATTGGTCAAGACTAGAACGTTCTATCTCTTCAAATAATCGAGCTATGAGTATTTTTTGTTTTGAAAAGTGGATTTTCGAAAATTTCATGACTCAATTTGAAGGCGAAATAATGATTTTATCAAAAAACTGATTGTGCCAGTCGATTTCACGTCCCAAAAAACCCCTTATTATGGGTTTTTAGCATTTTTCAATATTTTTGGTCAAAATTTAGTAACAAGGGGGATGGATGGGAATATTTCGCGATATAAATTCATTTTTCCTAACTACCTTAATACTTGGAAATATCAATTCAAAATTTGTGCGCAGATGTAAAACTTTCCGTTGATTAGATTGGTCAATACTAGAATGTTCTATCTCTTCAAATAGTCGAGCTATGAGTATTTTTTTTTTTAAAAGTGGATTTTCGAAAATTTCATGACTCAATTTGAAGGCGAAATAATGATTTTATCAAAAAACTGATTGTGCCAGTCGATTTCACGTCCCAAAAAACCCCTTATTATGGGTTTTTAGCATTTTTCAATATTTTTGGTCGGAAATTTAGTAACAGGGGGGGGGGTATGGGAATATTTCGCGATATAAATTGATTTTTCCTAACTACCTTAATACTTGGCAATATCAATTCAAAATTTGTGCGAAGATGTAAAACTTTCCGTTGAATCGATTGGTCCAGACTAGAACGTTCTATCTCGTCAAATAATCGAGTTATGAGTATTTTTTGTTTTAAATAGTGGATTTTTGAAAATTTCATGACTCTATTTGAAGGCGAAATAATGATTTTATCACAAAACTAATTGTGCCAGTCGATTTCACGTCCCAAAAAACACCTTATTGTGGGTTTTTAGCATTTTTCAATATTTTTGGTTGAAAATTAGCAACAAGGGGGGGGGTATGGGAATATTTCGCCATATAAATTGATTTTTCCTAACTACCTTAATACTTGGAAATATCAATTCAAAATTTGTGCGAAGATGTAAAACTTTCCGTTGAATCGATTGGTCAAGACTAGAACGTTCTATCTCTTCAAATAGTCGAGTTATCAGTATTTTTTGTTTTGAATAATGGATTTTTGAAAATTTCATGACTATATTTGAAGGCGAAATAATGATTTTATCAAAAAACTGATTGTGCCAGTCGATTTCTCGTTCCAAAAAACCCCTTATTATGGGTTTTTAGCATTTTTCAATATTTTTGGTCGAAAATTTAGTAACAGGGGGGGGGTATGTGAACATTTCGCGATATAAATTGATTTTTCCTAACTACCTTAATACATGGAAATATCAATTCAAAATTTATGCGCAGATGTAAAACTTTCCGTTGATTAGATTGGTCAATACTAGAATGTTCTATCTCTTCAAATAGCCGAGCTATGAGTATTTTTTGTTTTGAAAAGTGGATTTTCGAAAATTTCATGACTCAATTTGAAGGCGAAATAATGATTTTATCAAAAAACTGATTGTGCCAGTCGATTTCACGTCTCGAAAAACCCCTTATTATGGGTTTTTAGCATTTTTCAATATTTTTGGTCGGAAATTTAGTAACGGGGGGGGGGGGTATGTAAACATTTCGCGATATAAATTGATTTTTTCTAAATCCCTGGATACTTGGAAATATGGATTCAAAATATGTGCGAAGATGTAAAACTTCCCGTTGAATCGATTGGTCAAGACTAGAACGTTCTATCTCTTCAAATAGTCGAGTTATGAGTATTTTTTGTTTTGAATAGTGGATTTTTGAAAATTTCATGACTCTATTTGAAGGCGAAATGATGATTTTATCAGAAAACTGATTGTGCCAGTCGATTCCTCGTCCCAAAAAACCCCTTATTATGGGTTTTTAGCATTTTTCAATATTTTTAGTCGAAAATTTAGTAACAGGGGGGGTATGGGAATATTTCGCGACATAAATTGATTTTTCCTAACTCCCTTGATATTGGAAATATGGATTCAAGATTTGTGCGAAGATGTAAAACTTTCCGTTGAATCGATTGGTCAAGACTAGAACGTTCTATCTCTTCAAATAGTCGAGTTATGAGTATTTTTTGTTTTGAATAATGGATTTTTGAAAATTTCATGACTCTATTTGTAGGCGAAATGATGATTTTATCAAAGAACTGATTGTGCCAGTCGATTTCTCGTTCCAAAAAACCCCTTATTATGGGTTTTTAGCATTTTTCAATATTTTTGGTCGAAAATTTAGTAACAGGGGGGGGGGTATGGGAATATTCCGCGATATAAATTGATTTTTCCTAACTACCTTAATACTTGGCAATATCAATTCAAAATTGGTGCGAAGATGTAAAACTTTCCGTTGAATCGATTGGTCAAGACTAGAACGTTCTATCTCTTCAAATAATCGAGCTATGAGTATTTTTTGTTTTGAAAAGTGGATTTTCGAAAATTTCATGACTCAATTTGAAGGCGAAATAATGATTTTATCAAAAAACTGATTGTGCCAGTCGATTTCACGTCCCAAAAAACCCCTTATTATGGGTTTTTAGCATTTTTCAATATTTTTGGTCAAAATTTAGTAACAAGGGGGATGGATGGGAATATTTCGCGATATAAATTCATTTTTCCTAACTACCTTAATACTTGGAAATATCAATTCAAAATTTGTGCGCAGATGTAAAACTTTCCGTTGATTAGATTGGTCAATACTAGAATGTTCTATCTCTTCAAATAGTCGAGCTATGAGTATTTTTTTTTTTAAAAGTGGATTTTCGAAAATTTCATGACTCAATTTGAAGGCGAAATAATGATTTTATCAAAAAACTGATTGTGCCAGTCGATTTCACGTCCCAAAAAACCCCTTATTATGGGTTTTTAGCATTTTTCAATATTTTTGGTCGGAAATTTAGTAACAGGGGGGGGGGGTATGGGAATATTTCGCGATATAAATTGATTTTTCCTAACTACCTTAATACTTGGCAATATCAATTCAAAATTTGTGCGAAGATGTAAAACTTTCCGTTGAATCGATTGGTCCAGACTAGAACGTTCTATCTCGTCAAATAATCGAGTTATGAGTATTTTTTGTTTTAAATAGTGGATTTTTGAAAATTTCATGACTCTATTTGAAGGCGAAATAATGATTTTATCACAAAACTAATTGTGCCAGTCGATTTCACGTCCCAAAAAACACCTTATTGTGGGTTTTTAGCATTTTTCAATATTTTTGGTTGAAAATTAGCAACAAGGGGGGGGGTATGGGAATATTTCGCCATATAAATTGATTTTTCCTAACTACCTTAATACTTGGAAATATCAATTCAAAATTTGTGCGAAGATGTAAAACTTTCCGTTGAATCGATTGGTCAAGACTAGAACGTTCTATCTCTTCAAATAGTCGAGTTATCAGTATTTTTTGTTTTGAATAATGGATTTTTGAAAATTTCATGACTATATTTGAAGGCGAAATAATGATTTTATCAAAAAACTGATTGTGCCAGTCGATTTCTCGTTCCAAAAAACCCCTTATTATGGGTTTTTAGCATTTTTCAATATTTTTGGTCGAAAATTTAGTAACAGGGGGGGGGTATGTGAACATTTCGCGATATAAATTGATTTTTCCTAACTACCTTAATACATGGAAATATCAATTCAAAATTTATGCGCAGATGTAAAACTTTCCGTTGATTAGATTGGTCAATACTAGAATGTTCTATCTCTTCAAATAGCCGAGCTATGAGTATTTTTTGTTTTGAAAAGTGGATTTTCGAAAATTTCATGACTCAATTTGAAGGCGAAATAATGATTTTATCAAAAAACTGATTGTGCCAGTCGATTTCACGTCTCGAAAAACCCCTTATTATGGGTTTTTAGCATTTTTCAATATTTTTGGTCGGAAATTTAGTAACGGGGGGGGGGGTATGTAAACATTTCGCGATATAAATTGATTTTTTCTAAATCCCTGGATACTTGGAAATATGGATTCAAAATATGTGCGAAGATGTAAAACTTCCCGTTGAATCGATTGGTCAAGACTAGAACGTTCTATCTCTTCAAATAGTCGAGTTATGAGTATTTTTTGTTTTGAATAGTGGATTTTTGAAAATTTCATGACTCTATTTGAAGGCGAAATGATGATTTTATCAGAAAACTGATTGTGCCAGTCGATTCCTCGTCCCAAAAAACCCCTTATTATGGGTTTTTAGCATTTTTCAATATTTTTAGTCGAAAATTTAGTAACAGGGGGGGTATGGGAATATTTCGCGACATAAATTGATTTTTCCTAACTCCCTTGATATTGGAAATATGGATTCAAGATTTGTGCGAAGATGTAAAACTTTCCGTTGAATCGATTGGTCAAGACTAGAACGTTCTATCTCTTCAAATAGTCGAGTTATGAGTATTTTTTGTTTTGAATAATGGATTTTTGAAAATTTCATGACTCTATTTGTAGGCGAAATGATGATTTTATCAAAGAACTGATTGTGCCAGTCGATTTCTCGTTCCAAAAAACCCCTTATTATGGGTTTTTAGCATTTTTCAATATTTTTGGTCGAAAATTTAGTAACAGGGGGGGGGGTATGGGAATATTCCGCGATATAAATTGATTTTTCCTAACTACCTTAATACTTGGCAATATCAATTCAAAATTGGTGCGAAGATGTAAAACTTTCCGTTGAATCGATTGGTCAAGACTAGAACGTTCTATCTCTTCAAATAATCGAGCTATGAGTATTTTTTGTTTTGAAAAGTGGATTTTCGAAAATTTCATGACTCAATTTGAAGGCGAAATAATGATTTTATCAAAAAACTGATTGTGCCAGTCGATTTCACGTCCCAAAAAACCCCTTATTATGGGTTTTTAGCATTTTTCAATATTTTTGGTCAAAATTTAGTAACAAGGGGGATGGATGGGAATATTTCGCGATATAAATTCATTTTTCCTAACTACCTTAATACTTGGAAATATCAATTCAAAATTTGTGCGCAGATGTAAAACTTTCCGTTGATTAGATTGGTCAATACTAGAATGTTCTATCTCTTCAAATAGTCGAGCTATGAGTATTTTTTTTTTTAAAAGTGGATTTTCGAAAATTTCATGACTCAATTTGAAGGCGAAATAATGATTTTATCAAAAAACTGATTGTGCCAGTCGATTTCACGTCCCAAAAAACCCCTTATTATGGGTTTTTAGCATTTTTCAATATTTTTGGTCGGAAATTTAGTAACAGGGGGGGGGGGTATGGGAATATTTCGCGATATAAATTGATTTTTCCTAACTACCTTAATACTTGGCAATATCAATTCAAAATTTGTGCGAAGATGTAAAACTTTCCGTTGAATCGATTGGTCCAGACTAGAACGTTCTATCTCGTCAAATAATCGAGTTATGAGTATTTTTTGTTTTAAATAGTGGATTTTTGAAAATTTCATGACTCTATTTGAAGGCGAAATAATGATTTTATCACAAAACTAATTGTGCCAGTCGATTTCACGTCCCAAAAAACACCTTATTGTGGGTTTTTAGCATTTTTCAATATTTTTGGTTGAAAATTAGCAACAAGGGGGGGGGTATGGGAATATTTCGCCATATAAATTGATTTTTCCTAACTACCTTAATACTTGGAAATATCAATTCAAAATTTGTGCGAAGATGTAAAACTTTCCGTTGAATCGATTGGTCAAGACTAGAACGTTCTATCTCTTCAAATAGTCGAGTTATCAGTATTTTTTGTTTTGAATAATGGATTTTTGAAAATTTCATGACTATATTTGAAGGCGAAATAATGATTTTATCAAAAAACTGATTGTGCCAGTCGATTTCTCGTTCCAAAAAACCCCTTATTATGGGTTTTTAGCATTTTTCAATATTTTTGGTCGAAAATTTAGTAACAGGGGGGGGGTATGTGAACATTTCGCGATATAAATTGATTTTTCCTAACTACCTTAATACATGGAAATATCAATTCAAAATTTATGCGCAGATGTAAAACTTTCCGTTGATTAGATTGGTCAATACTAGAATGTTCTATCTCTTCAAATAGCCGAGCTATGAGTATTTTTTGTTTTGAAAAGTGGATTTTCGAAAATTTCATGACTCAATTTGAAGGCGAAATAATGATTTTATCAAAAAACTGATTGTGCCAGTCGATTTCACGTCTCGAAAAACCCCTTATTATGGGTTTTTAGCATTTTTCAATATTTTTGGTCGGAAATTTAGTAACGGGGGGGGGGGTATGTAAACATTTCGCGATATAAATTGATTTTTTCTAAATCCCTGGATACTTGGAAATATGGATTCAAAATATGTGCGAAGATGTAAAACTTCCCGTTGAATCGATTGGTCAAGACTAGAACGTTCTATCTCTTCAAATAGTCGAGTTATGAGTATTTTTTGTTTTGAATAGTGGATTTTTGAAAATTTCATGACTCTATTTGAAGGCGAAATGATGATTTTATCAGAAAACTGATTGTGCCAGTCGATTCCTCGTCCCAAAAAACCCCTTATTATGGGTTTTTAGCATTTTTCAATATTTTTGGTCGAAAATTTAGTAACAGGGGGGGTATGGGAATATTTCGCGACATAAATTGATTTTTCCTAACTCCCTTGATATTGGAAATATGGATTCAAGATTTGTGCGAAGATGTAAAACTTTCCGTTGAATCGATTGGTCAAGACTAGAACGTTCTATCTCTTCAAATAGTCGAGTTATGAGTATTTTTTGTTTTGAATAATGGATTTTTGAAAATTTCATGACTCTATTTGTAGGCGAAATGATGATTTTATCAAAGAACTGATTGTGCCAGTCGATTTCTCGTTCCAAAAAACCCCTTATTATGGGTTTTTAGCATTTTTCAATATTTTTGGTCGAAAATATAGTAACATGGGGGGGGGGTATGTGAACATTTCGCGATATAAATTGATTTTTCCTAACTACCTTAATACTTGGAAATATCAATTCAAAATTTGTGCGCAGATGTAAAACTTTCCGTTGATTAGATTGGTCAATACTAGAATGTTCTATCTCTTCAAATAGTCGAGCTATGAGTATTTTTTGTTTTGAAAAGTGGATTTTCGAAAATTTCATGACTCAATTTGAAGGCGAAATAATGATTTTATCAAAAAACTGATTGTGCCAGTCGATTTCACGTCGCCAAAAACCCCTTATGATGGGTTTTTAGCATTTTTCAATATTTTTGGTCGGAAATTTAGTAACAGGGGGGGGGTATGGGAATATTCCGCGATATAAATTGATTTTTCCTAACTACCTTAATACTTGGCAATATCAATTCAAAATTTGTGCGAAGATGTAAAACTTTCCGTTGAATCGATTGGTCAAGACTAGAACGTTCTATCTCTTCAAATAATCGAGTTATGAGTATTTTTTTTGAATAGTGGATTTTTGAAAATTTCATGACTCTATTTGAAGGCGGAATAATGATTTTATCAAAAAACTAATTGTGCCAGTCGATTTCACGTCCCAAAAAACCCCTTATTGTGGGTTTTTAGCATTTTTCAATATTTTGGTTGAAAATTAGTAACAAGGGGGGGGGGTATGGGAATATTTCGCCATATAAATTGATTTTTCCTAACTACCTTATTACTTGGAAATATCAATTCAAAATTTGTGCGAAGATGTAAAACTTTCCGTTGAATCGATTGGTCAATACTAGAACGTTCTATCTCTTCAAATAGTCGAGTTATGAGTATTTTTTGTTTTGAAAAGTGCATTTTTGAAAATTTCATGACTCTATTTGTAGGCGAAATAATGATTTTATCAAAAAACTGATTATGCCAGTCGATTTCTCGTCCCAAAAAAACCCTTATTATGGGTTTTTAGCATTTTTCAATATTTTTGGTCAAAATTTAGTAACAAGGGGATGGATGGGAATATTTCGCGATATAAATTGATTTTTCCTAACTACTTAATACTTGGAAATATCAATTCAAAATTTGTGCGCAGATGTAAAACTTTCCGTTGATTAGATTGGTCAATACTAGAATGTTCTATCTCTTCAAATAGTCGAGCTATGAGTATTTTTTGTTTTGAAAAGTGGATTTTCGAAAATTTCATGACTCAATTTGAAGGCGAAATAATGATTTTATCAAAAAACTGATTGTGCCAGTCGATTTCACGTCCCAAAAAACCCCTTATTATGGGTTTTTAGCATTTTTCAATATTTTTGGTCGGAAATTTAGTAACAGGGGGGGGGTATGGGAATATTCCGCGATATAAATTGATTTTTCTAACTACCTTAATACTTGGCAATATCAATTCAAAATTTGTGCGAAGATGTAAAACTTTCGCTGAATCGATTGGTCAAGACTAGAACGTTCTATCTCTTCAAATAATCGAGTTATGAGTATTTTTTGTTTTGAATAGTGGATTTTTGAAATTTCATGACTCTATTTGAAGGCGAAATAATGATTTTATCAAAAAACTAATTGTGCCAGTCGATTTCACGTCCCAAAAAACACCTTATTGTGGGTTTTTAGCATTTTTCAATATTTTGGTTGAAAATTAGCAACAAGGGGGGGGTATGGGAATATTTCGCCATATAAATTGATTTTTCCTAACTACCTTAATACTTGGAAATATCAATTCAAAATTTATGCGAAGATGTAAAACTTTCCGTTGATTAGATTGGTCAATACTAGAATGTTCTATCTCTTCAAATAGTCGAGCTATGAGTATTTTTTGTTTTGAAAAGTGGATTTTCGAAAATTTCATGACTCAATTTGAAGGCGAAATAATGATTTTATAAAAAACTGATTGTGCCAGTCGATTTCACGTCCCAAAAAACCCCTTATTATGGGTTTTTAGCATTTTTCAATATTTTTGGTTGAAAATTAGCAACAAGGGGGGGGTATGGGGGAATATTTCGCCATATAAATTGATTTTTCCTAACTACCTTAATACTTGGAAATATCAATTCAAAATTTGTGCGAAGATGTAAAACTTTCCGTTGAATCGATTGGTCAAGACTAGAACGTTCTATCTCTTCAAATAATCGAGTTATGAGTATTTTTTGTTTTGAATAGTGGATTTTTGAAAATTTCATGACTCTATTTGAAGGCGAAATAATGATTTTATCAAAAAAACTAATTGTGCCAGTCGATTTCACGTCCCAAAAAACCCCTTATTGTGGGTTTTTAGCATTTTTCAATATTTTTGGTTGAAAATTAGCTACAAGGGGGGGGGTATGGAATATTTCGCCATATAAATTGATTTTTCCTAACTACCTTAATACTTGGAAATATCAATTCAAAATTTATGCGAAGATGTAAAACTTTCCGTTGAATCGATTGGTCAAGACTAGAACGTTCTATCTCTTCAAATAGTCGAGTTATGAGTATTTTTTGTTTTGAATAGTGGATTTTTGAAATTTCATTACTCTATTTGAAGGCGAAATGATGATTTTATCAGAAAACTGATTGTGCCAGTCGATTTCTCGTCCAAAAAACCCCTTATTATGGGTTTTTAGCATTTTTCAATATTTTTGGTAGAAAATTTAGTAACAGGGGGGGTATGGGAATATTTCGCGACATAAATTGATTTTTCCTAACTCCCTTGATATTGGAAATATGGATTCAAGATTTGTGCGAAGATGTAAAACTTTCCGTTGAATCGATTGGTCAAGTCTAGAACGTTCTATCTCTTCAAATAGTCGAGTTATGAGTATTTTTTGTTTTGAATAATGGATTTTGAAAATTTCATGACTCTATTTGTAGGCGAAATAATGATTTTATCAAAAAACTGATCCTTCCAGTCGATTTCTCGTTCCAAAAAACCCCTTATTATGGGTTTTTAGCATTTTTCAATATTTTTGGTCGAAAATATAGTAACAGGGGGGGGTATGTGAACATTTCGCGATATAAATTGATTTTTTCTAACTCACTTAATACTTGGAAATATGGATTCAAAATATGTGCGAAGATGTAAAACTTTCCGTTGAATCGATTGGTCAAGACTAGAACGTTCTATCTCTTCAAATAGTCGAGTTATGAGTATTTTTTGTTTTGAATAATGGATTTTTGAAAATTTCATGACTCTATTTGTAGGCGAAATAATGATTTTATCAAAAAACTGATTATGCCAGTCGATTTCTCGTCCCAAAAAAAACCCTTATTATGGGTTTTTAGCATTTTTCAATATTTTTGGTCAAAATTTAGTAACAAGGGGTAGGTATGTGAACATTTCGCGATATAACTTGATTTTTCCTAACTACCTTAATACTTGGAAATATCAATTCAAAATTTGTGCGCAGATGTAAAACTTTCCGTTGATTAGATTGGTCAATACTAGAATGTTCTATCTCTTCAAATAGTCGAGCTATGAGTATTTTTTGTTTTGAAAAGTGGATTTTCGAAAATTTCATGACTCAATTTGAAGGCGAAATAATGATTTTATCAAAAAACTGATTGTGCCAGTCGATTTCACGTCCCAAAAAACCCCTTATTATGGGTTTTTAGCATTTTTCAATATTTTTGGTCGGAAATTTAGTAACAGGGGGGGGGGGGGGTATGGGAATATTCCGCGATATAAATTGATTTTTCCTAACTACCTTAATACTTGGCAATATCAATTCAAAATTTGTGCGAAGATGTAAAACTTTCCGTTGAATCGATTGGTCAAGACTAGACCGTTATATCTCTTCAAATAATCGAGTTATGAGTTTTTTTTTTGAATAGTGGATTTTTGAAAATTTCATGACTCTATTTGAAGGCGGAATAATGATTTTATCAAAAAACTAATTGTGCCAGTCGATTTCACGTCCCAAAAAACCCCTTATTGTGGGTTTTTAGCATTTTTCAATATTTTTGGTTGAAAATTAGTAACAAGGGGGGGGGGGGTATGGGAATATTTCGCCATATAAATTGATTTTTCCTAACTACCTTATTACTTGGAAATATCAATTCAAAATTTGTGCGAAGATGTAAAACTTTCCGTTGAATCGATTGGTCAATACTAGAACGTTCTATCTCTTCAAATAGTCGAGTTATGAGTATTTTTTGTTTTGAAAAGTGCATTTTTGAAAATTTCATGACTCCATTTGTAGGCGAAATAATGATTTTATCAAAAAACTGATTATGCCAGTCGATTTCTCGTCCCCAAAAAAACCCTTATTATGGGTTTTTAGCATTTTTCAATATTTTTGGTCAAAATTTAGTAACAGGGGGGGGGGTATGGGAATATTCCGCGATATAAATTGATTTTTCCTAACTACCTTATTACTTGGAAATATCAATTCAAAATTTGTGCGAAGATGTAAAACTTTCCGTTGATTAGATTGGTCAATACTAGAATGTTCTATCTCTTCAAATAGTCGAGCTATGAGTATTTTTTGTTTTGAAAAGTGGATTTTCGAAAATTTCATGACTCAATTTGAAGGCGAAATAATGATTTTATCAAAAAACTGATTGTGCCAGTCGATTTCACGTCCCAAAAAACCCCTTATTGTGGGTTTTTAGCATTTTTCAATATTTTTGGTTGAAAATTAGCAACAAGGGGGGGGGGGGTATGGGGGAATATTTCGCCATATAAATTGATTTTTCCTAACTACCTTAATACTTGGAAATATCAATTCAAAATTTGTGCGAAGATGTAAAACTTTCCGTTGAATCGATTGGTCAAGACTAGAACGTTCTATCTCTTCAAATAATCGAGTTATGAGTATTTTTTGTTTTGAATAGTGGATTTTTGAAAATTTCATGACTCTATTTGAAGGCGAAATAATGATTTTATCAAAAAACTAATTGTGCCAGTCGATTTCACGTCCCAAAAAACCCCTTATTGTGGGTTTTTAGCATTTTTCAATATTTTTGGTTGAAAATTAGCTACAAGGGGGGGGTATGGGAATATTTCGCCATATAAATTGATTTTTCCTAACTACCTTAATACTTGGAAATATCAATTCAAAATTTATGCGAAGATGTAAAACTTTCCGTTGAATCGATTGGTCAAGACTAGAACGTTCTATCTCTTCAAATAGTCGAGTTATGAGTATTTTTTGTTTTGAATAGTGGATTTTTGAAAATTTCATTACTCTATTTGAAGGCGAAATGATGATTTTATCAGAAAACTGATTGTGCCAGTCGATTTCTCGTCCCAAAAAACCCCTTATTATGGGTTTTTAGCATTTTTCAATATTTTTGGTAGAAAATTTAGTAACAGGGGGGGTATGGGAATATTTCGCGACATAAATTGATTTTTCCTAACTCCCTTGATATTGGAAATATGGATTCAAGATTTGTGCGAAGATGTAAAACTTTCCGTTGAATCGATTGGTCAAGTCTAGAACGTTCTATCTCTTCAAATAGTCGAGTTATGAGTATTTTTTGTTTTGAATAATGGATTTTTGAAAATTTCATGACTCTATTTGTAGGCGAAATAATGATTTTATCAAAAAACTGATCCTTCCAGTCGATTTCTCGTTCCAAAAAACCCCTTATTATGGGTTTTTAGCATTTTTCAATATTTTTGGTCGAAAATATAGTAACAGGGGGGGGGTATGTGAACATTTCGCGATATAAATTGATTTTTTCTAACTCACTTAATACTTGGAAATATGGATTCAAAATATGTGCGAAGATGTAAAACTTTCCGTTGAATCGATTGGTCAAGACTAGAACGTTCTATCTCTTCAAATAATCGAGTTATGAGTATTTTTTGTTTTGAATAGTGGATTTTTGAAAATTTCATGACTCTATTTGTAGGCGAAATAATGATTCTATCAAAAAACTGATTATGCCAGTCGATTTCTCGTCCCAAAAAAAAACCCTATTATGGGTTTTTAGCATTTTTCAATATTTTTGGTCGGAAATTTAGTAACAGGGGGGGGGGTATGGGAATATTCCGCGATATAAATTGATTTTTCCTAACTACCTTAATACTTGGCAATATCAATTCAAAATTTGTGCGAAGATGTAAAACTTTCCGTTGAATCGATTGGTCAAGACTAGAACGTTATATCTCTTCAAATAATCGAGTTATGAGTTTTTTTTTTTGAATAGTGGATTTTTGAAAATTTCATGACTCTATTTGAAGGCGGAATAATGATTTTATCAAAAAACTAATTGTGCCAGTCGATTTCACGTCCCAAAAAACCCCTTATTGTGGGTTTTTAGCATTTTTCAATATTTTTGGTTGAAAATTAGTAACAAGGGGGGGGGTATGGGAATATTTCGCCATATAAATTGATTTTTCCTAACTACCTTATTACTTGGAAATATCAATTCAAAATTTGTGCGAAGATGTAAAACTTTCCGTTGATTAGATTGGTCAATACTAGAATGTTCTATCTCTTCAAATAGTCGAGCTATGAGTATTTTTCGTTTTGAAAAGTGGATTTTCGAAAATTTCATGACTCAATTTGAAGGCGAAATAATGATTTTATCAAAAAACTGATTGTGCCAGTCGATTTCACGTCCCAAAAAACCCCTTATTATGGGTTTTTAGCATTTTTCAATATTTTTGGTCGGAAATTTAGTAACAGGGGGGGGGGTATGGGAATATTCCGCGATATAAATTGATTTTTCCTAACTACCTTAATACTTGGCCATATCAATTCAAAATTTGTGCGAAGATGTAAAACTTTCCGCTGAATCGATTGGTCAAGACTAGAACGTTCTATCTCTTCAAATAATCGAGTTATGAGTATTTTTTGTTTTGAATAGTGGATTTTTGAAAATTTCATGACTCTATTTGAAGGCGAAATAATGATTTTATCAAAAAACTAATTGTGCCAGTCGATTTCACGTCCCAAAAAACACCTTATTGTGGGTTTTTAGCATTTTTCAATATTTTTGGTTGAAAATTAGCAACAAGGGGGGGGGGTATGGGAATATTTCGCCATATAAATTGATTTTTCCTAACTACCTTAATACTTGGAAATATCAATTCAAAATTTATGCGAAGATGTAAAACTTTCCGTTGAATCGATTGGTCAAGACTAGAACGTGCTATCTCTTCAAATAGTCGAGTTATGAGTATTTTTTGTTTTGAATAATGGATTTTTGAAAATTTCATGACTATATTTGAAGGCGAAATAATGATTTTATCAAAAAACTAATTGTGCCAGTCGATTTCACGTCCCAAAAAACCTCTTATTGTGGGTTTTTAGCATTTTTCAATATTTTTGGTTGAAAATTAGCAACAAGGGGGGAGGTATGGGAATATTTCGCGATATAAATTGATTTTTCCTAACTACCTTAATACTTGGAAATATCAATTCGAAATTTGTGCGCAGATGTAAAACTTTCCGTTGATTAGATTGGTCAATACTAGAATGTTCTATCTCTTCAAATAGTCGAGCTATGAGTATTTTTTGTTTTGAAAAGTGGATTTTCGAAAATTTCATGACTCAATTTGAAGGCGAAATAATGATTTTATATAAAACTGATTGTGCCAGTCGATTTCACGTCCCAAAAAACCCCTTATTATGGGTTTTTAGCATTTTTCAATATTTTTGGTTGAAAATTAGCAACAAGGGGGGGGGTATGGGGGAATATTTCGCCATATAAATTGATTTTTCCTAACTACCTTAATACTTGGAAATATCAATTCAAAATTTGTGCGAAGATGTAAAACTTTCCGTTGAATCGATTGGTCAAGACTAGAACGTTCTATCTCTTCAAATAATCGAGTTATGAGTATTTTTTGTTTTGAATCGTGGATTTTTGAAAATTTCATGACTCTATTTGAAGGCGAAATAATGATTTCATCAAAAAACTAATTGTGCCAGTCGATTTCACGTCCCAAAAAACCCCTTATTGTGGGTTTTTAGCATTTTTCAATATTTTTGGTTGAAAATTAGCAACAAGGGGGGGGTATGGGGGAATATTTCGCCATATAAATTGATTTTTCCTAACTACCTTAATACTTGGAAATATCAATTCAAAATTTGTGCGAAGATGTAAAACTTTCCGTTGAATCGATTGGTCAAGACTAGAACGTTCTATCTCTTCAAATAATCGAGTTATGAGTATTTTTTGTTTTGAATAGTGGATTTTTGAAAATTTCATGACTCTATTTGAAGGCGAAATAATGATTTCATCAAAAAACTAATTGTGCCAGTCGATTTCACGTCCCAAAAAACCCCTTATTGTGGGTTTTTAGCATTTTTCAATATTTTTGGTTGAAAATTAGCTACAAGGGGGGGGGTATGGGAATATTTCGCCATATAAATTGATTTTTCCTAACTACCTTAATACTTGGAAATATCAATTCAAAATTTATGCGAAGATGTAAAACTTTCCGTTGAATCGATTGGTCAAGACTAGAACGTTCTATCTCTTCAAATAGTCGAGTTATGAGTATTTTTTGTTTTGAATAGTGAATTTTTGAAAATTTCATGACTCTATTTGAAGGCGAAATGATGATTTTATCAGAAAACTGATTGTGCCAGTCGATTTCTCGTCCCAAAAAACCCCTTATTATGGGTTTTTAGCATTTTTCAATATTTTTGGTCGAAAATTTAGTAACAGGGGGGGTATGGGAATATTTCGCGACATAAATTGATTTTTCCTAACTCCCTTGATATTGGAAATATGGATTCAAGATTTGTGCGAAGATGTAAAACTTTCCGTTGAATGGATTGGTCAAGTCTAGAACGTTCTATCTCTTCAAATAGTCGAGTTATGAGTATTTTTTGTTTTGAATAATGGATTTTTGAAAATTTCATGACTCTATTTGTAGGCGAAATAATGATTTTATCAAAAAACTGATTGTGCCAGTCGATTTCTCGTTCCAAAAAACCCCTTATTATGGGTTTTTAGCATTTTTCAATATTTTTGGTCGAAAATATAGTAACAGGGGGGGGGGTATGTGAACATTTCGCGATATAAATTGATTTTTTCTAACTCACTTAATACTTGGAAATATGGATTCAAAATATGTGCGAAGATGTAAAACTTTCCGTTGAATCGATTGGTCAAGACTAGAACGTTCTATCTCTTCAAATAGTCGAGTTATGAGTATTTTTTGTTTTGAATAATGGATTTTTGGAAATTTCATGACTCTACCCAAACAGCACAAGATATCCTCAGGATGATCCTGAGTATATCCTGAATATCCTGGGATATAAGTAGGACATATTTAGGATATTATACTCAAATCCGAACGCCTGAGGATGTTTTTTGGATGTCCCATGTGGATATACATGGGACATTTTGGAGGATATTCTCTTGTTTCTCATATTGTTTCCAGAAAAAATGAAATAGCAAACAAAAACAAAAAATATATTCACTTTAAGCAATATCCCCTATAGGAAATATTTTAGAATCTTAAAAACGTTAATAGAATACCTATCGTAATCCTTGGAACATCCACATTGCATCCTGAATTAATTGAAAATACCTAATTGAGGTCTCCATATATGCTATTTCAAGGACCAACTCAGGTTATACCTATCTAACAGCACAAATGTTCGAAAAACGTTCTGAAGACATCCGCAGGATACTCTAGACGTATACTGTAATATTTTTTTCAGAATCATTTAAAAACAAAAATTTAAATAATATAAAACAAATAAGTGAAAAATATCGACACTTTGATTGGCTCATTATCATGCCGCTTTTTAACTTTAGTCTAGGGTGGAGATCACAGAGGTGGAGATCCCGCAGGCCGCATGCGCGTTTCATGATGTTTTTTTATACTTACAAATAGATAGATTATTGGTTAATTTATCAAAAAGGGCAAGGAATATCATTGAAGAGGGTAAACGAATAAAAATATGAAAATTAAAAAGCATAAAGAGCTTGGATGAAATTAAAAAAAATTGAAATGGGTTTCAATCCACTGACCCCTGGGTCACAACCCCAGCACGTTTCCACCATGCTACGCTAAACTTTAGTTACAGTTTAGAACGAATACATGGTTAAAATAAGGGATCGGAGCTCACGGTTACACTTCTGCGCATACGTACAGTTACAAGTTTTTAGGTTATTGTGTTTTCTTTGTTTATGTGCATGTACTGCATGTTCAGCGATTTTACCGGTAATCAGTGATAGTAATTACATATTTAATTTATGTGTAATTAATGATAATCGTTGTATTCAGATTTCCCGCCGGCCTTCTTAATTGAGTAAAATCAAAAGGTAAGCTTACAATATTTTATTATACATATATAACTTTTGAGGTTAAGATGAAACGTGGTAATGATATTAATTCTTCGACACATCGTAAACTTCGCAAATTAGAAAGTGATATGATTAATAAAGCTTTAATTGATGCCCCATAAACATCATGTAATGCATCTAACAGTTAGAAAATGACAATTTTAATCTACCAACAACTACACCTTCAAAGGATTCAATTAATACTACAGGTAATGTATATAGTTATGACAATAAATATTTATTACTGGTAAATTTTGCCGAAGCTGATTCTGTTATTACTTGTGAATACCTATTAGTTTATGTAATAATTCTCAAATTTACATATACATACATTTTATTATTATACAATACATTTTATTTACAGCAATCACACAGTTTGAACGATATATTATTCGAAAACTATTAGATATAGAGCATAAAGTTTCATCAATACAGGATCGTCAGAGAAATATGAATTCTAAAATGGATTATATTCAAAATCAAATTCATACATTTGGGTTGGATGATAATAAAATAAATAAAAATGATGTTGAATCCGACTACATGGAACTCTTTCCTATGGAAACTTTGGAAAAATTGCAAGAATTGGAACAACTATTGATAAATAATAAAATTAATCATACGGCACTAGTATGTATATTTCAAAATAGAAACTATATTACAAATAAAAATGTAACAAATGAAAAGATTTAATTTTATCAATTTTATTCAGATGAAACAACTGGCAAGAATTGATGGAACAGACATTAAGTCAATCACATTTAATATTTTACGACAGATTATGAGCGATTCAGTGGGAAGCATGTTCAGTTACGTTGAAGGAAAAAAGAAACAGTCTTTCTTTGATTTACATCTTCGGAAAATTTTATTTGGTAAATATAAAACTCAAATCATATATTTTATTAACTGGTAAAGTATCGATAGACTAGTAAAATATATATATTTTCATAACTTATTTTGCAGTTTAATTTGATCACGTGATTTTATCTAATTGCTAGTAATTTGTTGTCTTGTAACCACACTTTTTTTGAGAAAAAGTGTGATTATTCCCAGTTAACACAGAGGAAAAATATAAAACACCACAACACAAGGACCATATAGAAATTATGCTATATATTTGCTTTATTATTTTGTCTTTAACTTTAATATCTTATTTTTTGTAAATATGTATTTTATATATTTCATTTTAGGTGCAGTGAGAATTTTCCATCCGGAAGCTACAGAGCAAAATATTTCAGATCACATAAAATCTTGGCTGAGACATGCAAGTGAACGTAATCATAAGAAAAAGTATGTTGCTTTCATGTTTTTATAAATTTTATACTATAAATTGAATATGCTTACGAGTTGTATAGTTTTCAAAAACTTAATATTATTTTAAGCTCAAAGAAGTCTTTGATATACTACAAGAAGATGACCGCCAGTATGCAGAAACGGAGAAGTATGTATAATTTAATATAAATACAATGTTAGTAATTTTATTAATCTAATGAAAATCCTTTTAGCATGGATACCAAAGCAAAATCTATTCTGCAAGACAACCGAGAAGCGGATGACGAGGATGAGGGTGAAGTGGCCTTTGAAGTAGTAATATAATATATATATATATATATATATATATATATATAAATATATATATATATATATATATATATAAATATATATATATATATATATATATATATATATATATATATATATAAATTTATATTTATATATACAGCCATACTTACCCTAAATAAATTTTGTTTATTCATATATGTAATTTTTTTAAATTCTGAAACAGTCCTGGAAACAATATGCATATGACCCAAATTAATCCTAGAAATAGCATATAAAGCTCCGTAATGATGTATCCTGGACTAATTGAGGATGTATTATGGACGTTTTGAGGATTTTGAGGATTCCTATAAACAGCCTGCAAATATCCTTAGGATGTTGAAATAAAATATCCTGAGGATATTTCTAGGCTCTATTGAGGCGCTCAGTTCCAATTCCCCGGGACATCCTTAGGATGTACGGGGACTACAAAGGAATATCCTCAGGATAACTTGTATATCCCGATGAACATATCCTTAGGAGATTCAAAGGACGTCCTTGTGCTGTTTGGGTATTTGTAGGCGAAATAATGATTTTTTTGAATTATTGTGATTATATGAAAATGAAAAACTAGTACTGGAATGATCTTTTAATGTAAAAATGACAACTATATAACTGTCTTATTTGACAACATGAAAATACAAGTGAATGTTACAAACTTAAACAAAACAATACCTGCAGACAACGCTTTACTAAATTCAATACTCCCACTTTTTGTTACAAGTCAATGTCAACATTCACTTTGACAATACATTCAACATTTGACAAAAATGTTGATGTTTCAATTTTGATAATGCCTTTGTCATGATATCGGCTGCCTGTTCATCTGTTTGAACATATTGTAATTTAAAAAATTCATCTTTGAATTTCTCTCGGATAAAATGGTAACGTACGTCAATATGCTGAGTTCTCTTATGAAACTCTGGATTCTTCACAAGTCGTATTGCGCTTTGATTATCCATAAAGAAAACTGGTACATCCAATTTAACTTGTCGAAGATCACATAAGAGATTCTTCAACCAGACA
Organism: Lochmaea crataegi; assembly: GCA_947563755.1. Lineage (NCBI taxonomy): Eukaryota > Metazoa > Arthropoda > Insecta > Coleoptera > Chrysomelidae > Lochmaea > Lochmaea crataegi. Next base: position 30,632,434 of record OX387426.1, on the reverse strand, counting down.
AGTTCTTTTATAGCTTGTGACGCTGCCACATACTCGGATTCTGTTGTGGATAGTGCGACGGATTTTTGTCGTTCTGATCCCCAGCTAATTACACTTCCTCCAAGCATGAAAACATAACCTGATGTTGATCTTCGTGTTTGCGTGTCTCCAGCATAGTCGGCATCACTATACCCGCAAAAGTCTAAATTATTTCCGCTTACGAAACGTATTCCTTTGTTCATTGTACCTTTGATATATTTCATAATGTGTTTTACTGCATTCACATGTGCAGTAGCTGGTTTTTCCAAATATCGACTGACACTTCCAACTGCGAAACTAATATCTGGTCTGGTTGCAACGGCCAGATACATCAAGCTCCCGACTGCCTCTCGATAAGGAAAATCGATTTTTTTATCAGCTTCAAAATCTCCGAGGTTTTGTGAACTAGCTAATGGAGTTGTCACTGTCTTACAATATGTCATATCAAAAACGATCAAAAACCATTCTTGCATATCCTTGTTGATGAACATGAATCGATCCATCCAAAAGCTGATCAATTTCGAGTCCCAAAAAACATTTCAGCTCAAAAATTTTGATCTCAAATTCTCTCTGTAAGTGTCTAATGACCGGCTTAATGGCTTCTTGTTCTTCTGCTGCAATCAATCCATCGTCAACGTAAATTGCCAAAATTAACATTCCATCTTTTCCGTTGCTAACAAAAACGCATGGATCGGATCCACTCTCTTTGAAACCAAAACTGTTAAGGAAAGAAGTAAGCTTCTTATTCCAACATTGCGAAGCCTGCTTCAAACCATATAAACTTTTGTATAGTTTACACACTCGGCCACTGTTGTCATTATATCCAATTGGCTGGCTCATATAAACATTTTCTTCTAAATCGCCATTTAGAAAAGCCGTTTTCACATCAAACTGTTTTAGTGTCACACGCTTTGCCGCAGTCAATGCTAGGATCGCTCTGATTGATGTAAACTTCACCACTGGACTAAATGTTTCCTGGTAATCGATTCCGTACTCTTGTGTAAAGCCTCGTACTACCAATCGTGCCTTATACCGATTAACACTCCCATCCGGATTTTCTTTGACCTTGTAGACCCAGCGATTGTCAATCACTTTTTGATCAACTGGCGCATCGACCAAAATCCAAGTATGATTTTTCATAAGTGAATCGTACTCTTCATCCATTGCTCGCTCCCACTGCTTGTAATCAATCGACTGAATTGCCTGCTCATACGTTCTTGGCTCATCACTGACTGACAACATTGCAGAATGTTCACCAGTTACCAGATGTGTTAGTGTGTTACGATCACTTAGACGCCTATTGACAATATTTCTGCTATCAAGATCGCAGGTCATACCACGATTTTTCTGTTGATCTAGTGACGCACATTCATTTGTGTCCTTATCATCGTCATCTTCATATTCTGCTCCTTTGTCAATACCATAATTGTCTTCGTTTTCGTTATTTTTATTCTTACTGTCTACTCTAGCTTTTTCTTCAACACCAATATCGAGTGTTCCCATTGAATTTTCTAACAAAAAAACGACGTCTCGTGAGATCTCGATTTTACCAGTTTTAGAATTCCAAACTCGATATCCCTTTGAATTATTGTCATAACCAACAAACATACATTTTTCTGCCTTCGCGTCGAGCTTCTGACGTTTTTCTTTTGGAATGTGAATAAATACTTCCGAACCAAAAATACGGAAATGATCTAGCTTCGCCTCCTTGTTATGCCATAATTCATACGGTGATTTGTTGTCAACTGTGCTTGTTCCAGTTTGATTAAGCACATGAACTGCTGTATTTACTGCTTCCGCCCAGAATTTCCTATCGACCTTTTTTGCCCCAAGCATTGTCCTTCTTCTGAATCAGTTTAACACATTTTTCGATAATACTCGCTACTTCTGATTTTTGTTTCATGAAATATACGAAACGAAAATGAGAATAATCATCTTTGAGTAACAAAAAATATCTGGATCCACCAATTGAATTCGTCTGAAACGGACCACACACGTCAGTATGAATGATTTCGCCACACATCTTTGACTTTTCTTCGCGACTCTTGAAACTGCTTCGATGATGCTTTCCATAGACACAAGCTTCACATGCAAATTCCTCATCAATGAAATCTATACCCCGACTTAGTAGAAACTTCTTCACATGTGTCGAATTCTGATGTCCTAGACGTTCGTGCCATGAACGAAGTGTAGCGTTTTTGATTGCTACACTCGCTGTAGTTTCAATCTTTGATGGTTGTATTGTTCTGAACAACATTTGGAACAAACTTTTTCTGCGAACTCCCACTGCAACAATGTTTCCATCTTTCAGCAATTTGCAACCTTCGTTGTTCATGTTCAATTGATGCCCGCGATCTAACACCTTTCCCAATGAAAACAAATTTTTCTTAAGTTCCGGCACGAACAAGACTCCCATGACTCGTTTGCGAATCCATTCATCTCCATTAAAAGCAAAAATGTTGATATCGCCCTTGCCCAGAGCCATTATTTTGTCACCATTACCAACTGTAATTGGTTCAGCTATTTCCGTATAGTTTTCGAACCATTCTCGGCGATGACTCATGTGATCAGTTGCACCTGAGTCCAAAATCCAAGTATCTTGGTCTCTATTTGTTGTTTTGTAACAAATAAAAGCATCATTTGAATTTTCTTCTTTTCTCCCGTTGAAGTTAGTCTTCTTTTCCGAGCATTCCCTTTTCCAGTGGCCCTTTTTTCCACATTTGAAGCATTTGCCTTTCGGTTTGTCATTTTTATCTGTTGCTTTGTTATTATTCGATGAATTTCCTTGCGTTTGCAGATTCCCATGCACTATGGAAATGATTAAACTCGGACGGTAGTGACATTAAAATCTTCGAAATTACCATGGACTCAGAAATAATTTCTTTTTGATCACGTAATTGCTGCACTATTTCCATTAATTTTGATAAAAATGTCGCAATGTCATCTTCCGGTTGTTTTGTGTAGCCATAATATTTTTGTTGTAAAAATAAAATATTTGCCTTTGATGTTTGCTCATACGTACTTTTGAGCGTCTCCCACATCTCTTGAGCTGTTTCACAATTCATAATCTGCAGTAATGCCTGTTTCATACAAGTCGTGGAAATAGCATCCGCCTTCTTCCAAGTCACAATTTCCTTCGCATAATTTGTACATTCAGATGTCGGTTTGACGTTTGTTCCATCGACGTAGTCAAAAAGATCGTTAGCTTCTAAAATCTGACGCATTTGAAACTTCCATGTTAGCCAGTTGCTGCCGCTTTCCAGCTTTTCAATATTAACGCGATCGCCTTCCATTTATTTTGTCTTTTAATAATTATCGGCTTCAAAACTTCAAAAATAAATTGCTTTCCAATTTTCTTTTTTTTGAGTTCACAAATAATTCTTGCACAAAATAAATAACGATATTTACTGCAGTTAAGCTTCCTTTACAATTTCACGTAATCTGGGCCCATAACCTTTTGAATTATTGTGATTATATGAAAATGAAAAACTAGTACTGGAATGATCTTTTAATGTAAAAATGACAACTATATAACTGTCTTATTTGACAACATGAAAATACAAGTGAATGTTACAAACTTAAACAAAACAATACCTGCAGACAACGCTTTACTAAATTCAATAGATTTTATCAAAAAAATGATTGTGCCAGTCGATTTCACGTCCCAAAAAACCCCTTATTATGGGTTTTTAGCATTTTTCAATATTTTTGGTCGGAAATTTAGTAACAGGGGGGGGGTATGGGAATATTCCGCGATATAAATTGATTTTTCCTAACTACCTTAATACTTGGAAATATCAATTCAAAATTTGTGCGCAGATGTAAAACTTTCCGTTGAATAGATTGGTCAATACTAGAATGTTCTATCTCTTCAAATAGTCGAGCTATGAGTATTTTTTGTTTTGAAAAGTGGATTTTCGAAAATTTCATGACTCAATTTGAAGGCGAAATAATGATTTTATCAAAAAACTGATTGTGCCAGCTGATTTCACGTCCCAAAAAACCCCTTATTATGGGTTTTTAGCATTTTTCAATATTTTTGGTCGGAAATTTAGTAACAGGGGGGGGGGGTATGGGAATATTCCGCGATATAAATTGATTTTTCCTAACTACCTTAATACTTGGCAATATCAATTCAAAATTTGTGCGAAGATGTAAAACTTTCCGTTGAATGGATTAGTCAAGACTAGAACGTTCTATCTCTTCAAATAATCGAGTTATGAGTATTTTTTTTTGAATAGTGGATTTTTGAAAATTTCATGACTCTATTTGAAGGCGAAATAATGATTTTATCAAAAAACTAATTGTGCCAGTCGATTTCACGTTCCAAAAAACCCCTTATTGTGGGTTTTTAACATTTTTCAATATCTTTGGTTGAAAATTAGTAACAATGGGAATATTTCGCCTTATAAATTGATTTTTCCTAACTACCTTATTACTTGGAAATATCAATTCAAAATTTGTGCGAAGATGTAAAACTTTCCGTTGAATCGATTGGTCAATACTAGAACGTTCTATCTCTTCAAATAGTCGAGTTATGAGTATTTTTTGTTTTGAATAATGGATTTTTGAAAATTTCATGACTCTATTTGTAGGCGAAATAATGATTTTATCAAAAAACTGATTATGCCAGTCGATTTCTCGTCCAAAAAAAAACCCTTATTATGGGTTTTTAGCATTTTTCAATATTTTTGGTCAAAATTTAGTAACAAGGGGTAGGTATGTGAACATTTCGCGATATAAATTGATTTTTCCTAACTACCTTAATACTTGGAAATATCAATTCAAAATTTGTGCGAAGATGTAAAACTTTCCGTTGAATCGATTGGTCAAGACTAGAACGTTCTATCTCTTCAAATAATCGAGTTATGAGTATTTTTTGTTTTGCATAGTGGATTTTTGAAAATTTCATGACTCAATTTGAAGGCGAAATAATGATTTTATAAAAAACTGATTGTGCCAGTCGATTTCACGTCCCAAAAAACCCCTTATTATGGGTTTTTAGCATTTTTCAATATTTTTGGTTGAAAATTAGCAACAAGGGGGGGGGTATGGGAATATTTCGCGATATAAATTGATTTTTCCTAGCTACCTTAATACTTGGAAATATCAATTCAAAATTTGTGCGCAGATGTAAAACTTTCCGTTGATTAGATTGGTCCATACGAGAATGTTCTATCTCTTCAAATAGTCGAGCTATGAGTATTTTTTGTTTTGAAAAGTGGATTTTCGAAAATTTCATGACTCAATTTGAAGGCGAAATAATGATTTTATAAAAAACTGATTGTGCCAGTCGATTTCACGTCCCAAAAAACCCCTTATTATGGGTTTTTAGCATTTTTCAATATTTTTGGTTGAAAATTAGCAGCAAGGGGGGGGGGTATGGGAATATTTCGCCATATAAATTGATTTTTCCTAACTACCTTAATACTTGGAAATATCAATTCAAAATTTGTGCGAAGATGTAAAACTTTCCGTTGAATCGATTGGTCAAGACTAGAACGTTCTATCTCTTCAAATAATCGAGTTATGAGTATTTTTTGTTTTGAATAGTGGATTTTTGAAAATTTCATGACTCTATTTGAAGGCGAAATAATAATTTTATCAAAAAACTAATTGTGCCAGTCGATTTCACGTCCCAAAAAACCCCTTATTGTGGGTTTTTAGCATTTTTCAATATTTTTGGTTGAAAATTAGCTACAAGGGGGGGGGGGTATGGGAATATTTCACCATATAAATTGATTTTTCCTAACTACCTTAATACTTGGAAATATCAATTCAAAATTTATGCGAAGATGTAGAACTTTCCGTTGAATCGATTGGTCAAGACTAGAACGTTCTATCTCTTCAAATAGTCGAGTTATGAGTATTTTTTGTTTTGAATAATGGATTTTTGAAAATTTCATGACTATATTTGAAGGCGAAATAATGATTTTATCAAAAAACTGATTGTGCCAGTCGATTTCTCGTTCCAAAAAACCTCTTATTATGGGTTTTTAGCATTTTTCAATATTTTTGGTCGAAAATTTAGTAACAGGGGGGGGGTATGTGAACATTTCGCGATATAAATTGATTTTTCCTAACTACCTTAATACTTGGAAATATCAATTCAAAATTTGTGCGCAGATGTAAAACTTTCCGTTGATTAGATTGGTCAATACTAGAATGTTCTATCTCTTCAAATAGTCGAGCTATGAGTATTTTTTGTTTTGAAAAGTGGATTTTCGAAAATTTCATGACTCAATTTGAAGGCGAAATAATGATTTTATCAAAAAACTGATTGTGCCAGTCGATTTCACGTCCCAAAAAACCCCTTATTATGGGTTTTTAGCATTTTTCAATATTATTGCTCGGCAATTTAGTAACAGGGGGGGGGGTATGGGAATATTCCGCGATATAAATTGATTTTTCCTAACTACCTTAATACTTGGCAATATCAATTCAAAATTTGTGCGAAGATGTAAAACTTTCCGTTGAATCGATTGGTGAAGACTAGAACGTTCTATCTCTTCAAATAGTCGAGCTATGAGTATTTTTTGGTTTGAAAAGTGGATTTTCGAAAATTTCATGACTCAATTTGAAGGCGAAATAATGATTTTATCAAAAAACTGATTGTGCCAGTCGATTTCACGTCCCAAAAAACCCCTTATTATGGGTTTTTAGCATTTTTCAATATTATTGCTCGGAAATTTAGTAACAGGGGGGGGGGTATGGGAATATTCCGCGATATAAATTGATTTTTCCTAACTACCTTAATACTTGGCAATATCAATTCAAAATTTGTGCGAAGATGTAAAACTTTCCGTTGAATCGATTGGTCAAGACTAGAACGCTCTATCTCTCCAAATAATCGAGTTATGAGTATTTTTTGTTTTGAATAGTGGATTTTTGAAAATTTCATGACTCTATTTGAAGGCGAAATAATGATTTTATCAAAAAACTAATTGTGCCAGTCGATTTCACGTCCCAAAAAACCCCTTATTGTGGGTTTTTAGCATTTTTCAATATTTTTGGTTGAAAATTAGCAACAAGGGGGGGGGGTATGGGAATATTTCGCGATATAAATTGATTTTTCCTAGCTACCTTAATACTTGGAAATATCAATTCAAAATTTGTGCGCAGATGTAAAACTTTCCGTTGATTAGATTGGTCCATACTAGAATGTTCTATCTCTTCAAATAGTCGAGCTATGAGTATTTTTTGTTTTGAAAAGTGGATTTTCGAAAATTTCATGACTCAATTTGAAGGCGAAATAATGATTTTATAAAAAACTGATTGTGCCAGTCGATTTCACGTCCCAAAAAACCCCTTATTATGGGTTTTCAGCATTTTTCAATATTTTTGGTTGAAAATTAGCAACAAGGGGGGGGGTATGGGAATATTTCGCCATATAAATTGATTTTTCCTAACTACCTTAATACTTGGAAATATCAATTCAAAATTTGTGCGAAGATGTAAAACTTTCCGTTGAATCGATTGGTCAAGACTAGAACGTTCTATCTCTTCAAATAATCGAGTTATGAGTATTTTTTGTTTTGAATAGTGGATTTTTGAAAATTTCATGACTCTATTTGAAGGCGAAATAATAATTTTATCAAAAAACTAATTGTGCCAGTCGATTTCACGTCCCAAAAAACCCCTTATTGTGGGTTTTTAGCATTTTCAATATTTTTGGTTGAAAATTAGCTACAAGGGGGGGGGTATGGGAATATTTCGCCATATAAATTGATTTTTCCTAACTACCTTAATACTTGGAAATATCAATTCAAAATTTATGCGAAGATGTAGAACTTTCCGTTGAATCGATTGGTCAAGACTAGAACGTTCTATCTCTTCAAATAGTCGAGTTATGAGTATTTTTTGTTTTGAATAATGGATTTTTGAAAATTTCATGACTATATTTGAAGGCGAAATAATGATTTTATCAAAAAACTGATTGTGCCAGTCGATTTCTCGTTCCAAAAAACCTCTTATTATGGGTTTTTAGCATTTTTCAATATTTTTGGTCGAAAATTTAGTAACAGGGGGGGGGGTATGTGAACATTTCGCGATATAAATTGATTTTTTCGAACTCCCTGGATACTTGGAAATATGGATTCAAAATATGTGCGAAGATGTAAAACTTTCCGTTGAATCGATTGGTCAAGACTAGAACGTTCGATCTCTTCAAATAGTCGAGTTATGAGTATTTTTTTTTTGAATAATGGATTTTTGAAAATTTCATGACTCTATTTGTAGGCGAAATAATGATTTTATCAAAAAACTGATTATGCCAGTCGATTTCTCGTCCCAAAAAAAACCCTTATTATGGGTTTTTAGCATTTTTAAATATTTTTGGTCAAAATTTAGTAACAAGGGGTAGGTATGTGAACATTTCGCGATATAAATTGATTTTTCCTAACTACCTTAATACTTGGAAATATCAATTCAAAATTTGTGCGCAGATGTAAAACTTTACGTTGATTAGATTGGTCAATACTAGAATGTTCTATCTCTTCAAATAGTCGAGCTATGAGTATTTTTTGTTTTGAAAAGTGGATTTTCGAAAATTTCATGACTCAATTTGAAGGCGAAATAATGATTTTATCAAAAAACTGATTGTGCCAGTCGATTTCACGTCCCAAAAAACCCCTTATTATGGGTTTTTAGCATTTTTCAATATTATTGCTCGGAAATTTAGTAACAGGGGGGGGGTATGGGAATATTCCGCGATATAAATTGATTTTTCCTAACTACCTTAATACTTGGCAATATCAATTCAAAATTTGTGCGAAGATGTAAAACTTTCCGTTGAATCGATTGGTGAAGACTAGAACGTTCTATCTCTTCAAATAGTCGAGCTATGAGTATTTTTTGGTTTGAAAAGTGGATTTTCGAAAATTTCATGACTCAATTTGAAGGCGAAATAATGATTTTATCAAAAAACTAATTGTGCCAGTCGATTTCACGTCCCAAAAAACCCCTTATTATGGGTTTTTAGCATTTTTCAATATTATTGCTCGGAAATTTAGTAACAGGGGGGGGGTATGGGAATATTCCGCGATATAAATTGATTTTTCCTAACTACCTTAATACTTGGCAATATCAATTCAAAATTTGTGCGAAGACGTAAAACTTTCCGTTGAATCGATTGGTCAAGACTAGAATGTTCTATCTCTTCAAATAATCAAGTTATGAGTATTTTTTGTTTTGAATAGTGGATTTTTGAAAATTTCATGACTCTATTTGAAGGCGAAATAATGATTTTATCAAAAAACTAATTGTGCCAGTCGATTTCACGTCCCAAAAAACCCCTTATTGTGGGTTTTTAGCATTTTTCAATATTTTTGGTTGAAAATTAGTAACAAGGGGGGGGGGTATGGGAATATTTCGCCATATAAATTGATTTTTCCTAACTACCTTAATACTTGGAAATATCAATTCAAAATTTGTGCGCAGATGTAAAACTTTCCGTTGATTAGATTGGTCAATACTAGAATGTTCTATCTCTTCAAATAGTCGAGCTATAAGTATTTTTTGTTTCGAAAAGTGGATTTTCGAAAGATTCATGACTCAATTTGAAGGCGAAATAATGATTTTATCAAAAAACTGATTGTGCCAGTCGATTTCACGTCCCAAAAAACCCCTTATTATGGCTTTTTAGCATTTTTCAATATTTTTGGTCGGAAATTTAGTAACAGGGGGGGGGTATGGGAGTATTCCGCGATATAAATTGATTTTTCCTAACTACCTTAATACCTGGCAACATCAATTCAAAATTTGTGCGAAGATGTAAAACTTTCCGTTGAATCGATTGGTCAAGACTAGAACGTTCTATCTCTTCAAATAGTCGAGTTATGAGTATTTTTTGTTTTGAATAGTGGATTTTTGAAAATTTCATGACTCTATTTGAAGGCGAAATGATGATTTTATCAGAAAACTGATGGTGCCAGTCGATTTCTCGTCCCAAAAAACCCCTTATGGGTTTTTAGCATTTTTCAATATTTTTGGTCGAAAATTTAGTAACAGGGGGGGTATGGGAATATTTCGCGACATAAATTGATTTTTCCTAACTCCCTTGATATTGGAAATATGGATTCAAGATTTGTGCGAAGATGTAAAACTTTCCGTTGAATCGATTGGTCAAGACTAGAACGTTCTATCTCTTCAAATAGTCGAGGTATGAGTATTTTTTGTTTTGAATAGTGGATTTTTGAAAATTTCATGACTCTATTTGAAGGCCAAATAATGATTTTATCAAAAAACTGATTATGCCAGTCGATTTCTCGTCCCAAAAAAAACCCTTATTATTTAGCATTTTTCAATATTTTTGGTCAAAATTTAGTAACAAGGGGTAGGTATGTGAACATTTCGCGATATATATTGATTTTTCCTAACTACCTTAATACTTGGAAATATCAATTCAAAATTTGTGCGCAGATGTAAAACTTTCCGTTGATTAGATTGGTCAATACTAGAATGTTCTATCTCTTCAAATAGTCGAGGTATGAGTATTTTTTGTTTTGAAAAGTGGATTTTCGAAAATTTCATGACTCAATTTGAAGGCGAAATAATGATTTTATCAAAAAACTGATTGTGCCAGTCGATTTCACGTCCCAAAAAACCCCTTATTATGGGTTTTTAGCATTTTTCAATATTTTTGGTCGGAAATTTAGTAACAGGGGGGGGGGGGGTATGGGAATATTCCGCGATATAAATTGATTTTTCCTAACTACCTTAATACTTGGCAATATCAATTCAAAATTTGTGCGAAGATGTAAAACTTTCCGTCGAATCGATTGGTCAAGACTAGAACGTTCTATCTCTTCAAATAGTCGAGTTATGAGTATTTTTTGTTTTGAATAATGGATTTTTGAAAATTTCATGACTCTATTTGTAGGCGAAATAATGATTTTATCAAAAAACTGATTATGCCAGTCGATTTCTCGTCCCAAAAAAAACCCTTATTATTTAGCATTTTTCAATATTTTTGGTCAAAATTTAGTAACAAGGGGTAGGTATGTGAACATTTCGCGATATAAATTGATTTTTCCTAACTACCTTAATACTTGGAAATATCAATTCAAAATTTGTGCGCAGATGTAAAACTTTCCGTTGATTAGATTGGTCAATACTAGAATGTTCTATCTCTTCAAATAGTCGAGGTATGAGTATTTTTTGTTTTGAAAAGTGGATTTTCGAAAATTTCATGACTCAATTTGAAGGCGAAATAATGATTTTATCAAAAAACTGATTGTGCCAGTCGATTTCACGTCCCAAAAAACCCCTTATTATGGGTTTTTAGCATTTTTCAATATTATTGCTCGGAAATTTAGTAACAGGGGGGGGGTATGGGAATATTCCGCGATATAAATTGATTTTTCCTAACTACCTTAATACTTGGCAATATCAATTCAAAATTTGTGCGAAGATGTAAAACTTTCCGTTGAATCGATTGGTCAAGACTAGAACGTTCTATCTCTTCAAATAGTCGAGTAATGAGTATTTTTAGTTTTGAAAAGTGGATTTTCGAAAATATCATGACTCTATTTGAAGGCGAAATAATGATTTTATCAAAAACCGATTGTGCCAGTCGATTTCTCGTACCAAAAAACCCCTTATTATGGGTTTTCAGCATTTTTCAATATTTTTGATTGAAAATTTAGTAACAAGGGGGGGGTATGGGAATGTTTCGCGATATAAATTGATTTTTCCTAACTACCTTAATACTTGGAAATATCAATTCAAAATTTTTGCGCAGATGTAAAACTTTCCGTTGATTGGATTGGTCAATACTAGAACGTTCTATCTTTTCAAATAGTCGAGTGATGAGTATTTTTTGTTTTGACAAGTGGATTTTCGAAAATTTCATGACTCAATTTGAAGGCGAAATAATGATTTTATCAAAAAACTGATTGTGCCAGTCGATTTGACGTTCCAAAAAACCCCTTATTATGGGTTTTTAGCATTTTTCAATATTTTTGGTCGAAAATTTAGTAACAAGGGGTAGGTATGAACATTTCGCGATATAAATTGATTTTTCCTAACTACCTTAATACTTGGAAATATGGATTCAAGATTTGTGCGAAGATGTAAAACTTTCCGTTGATTCGATTGGTCAGGACTAAAACGTTCTATCTCTTCAAATAGTCGAGTTATGAGTATTTTTTGTTTTGAAAAGTGGATTTTCGAAAATTTCATGACTCAATTTGAAGGCGAAATAATTATTTTATCAAAAAACTGATTGTGCCAGTCGATTTCACGTCCCAAAAAACCCCTTATTATGGGTTTTTAACATTTTTCAATATTTTTGGTCGGAAATTTAGTAACAGGGGGGGGGTATGGGAATATTTCGCGATATAAATTGATTTTTCCTAACTACCTTAATACTTGGCAATATCAATTCAAAATTTGTGCGAAGATGTAAAACTTTCCGTTGAATCGATGGGTCAAGACTAGAACGTTCTATCTCTTCAAATAGTCGAGTTATAAGTATTTTTTGTTTTGAAAAGTGGTTTTTCGAAAATTTCATGACTCAATTTGAAGGCGAAATAATGGTTTTATCAAAAAACTGATTATGCCAGTCGATTTCTCGTCCCAAAAAAACCCCTTATTATGGGTTTTTAGCATTTTCAATATTTTTGGTCAAAATTTAGTAACAAGGGGTAGGTATGTGAACATTTCGCGATATAAATTGATTTTTCCTAACTACCTTAATACTTGGAAATATCAATTCAAAATATGTGCGCAGATGTAAAACTTTCCGTTGATTAGATTGGTCAATACTAGAATGTTCTATTTCTTCAAATAGTCGAGTTATGAGAATTTTTTGTTTTGAAAAGTGGATTTTCGAAAATTTCATGACTGTATTTGTAGGCGGAATAGTTATTTTATCAAAAAACTGATTGTGACAGTCGATTTCTCGTCCCAAGAAACCCCTTATTAATGATTTTTAGCATTTTTCAATATTTTTGGTCGGAAATTTAGTAACAAGGGGGGGTATGTGAACATTTCGCGATATAAATTGATTTTTTCTAACTAACCTAATACTTGGAAATATGGATTCAAAATTTGTGCGAAGATGTAAAACTTTCCGTTGATTCGATTGGTCAAGACTAGAACGTTCTATCTCTTCAAATAGTCGAGTTATGAGTATTTTTGGTCGAAAGTTTTTTAACAAGGGGGAGGGGTATGTGAACATTTCGCGATATAAATTGATTTTTCCTAACTACCTTATTACTTTGAAATATCAATTCAGAATTTGTGCGAAGATGTAAAACTTTCCGTTGAATCGACTGATCAAGACTAGAACGTTCTATCTCTTCAAATAGTCGAGTTTTGAGTATTTTGTGTTTTGAAAAGTGGATTTTCGAAAATTTCATGACTGAATTTGAAGGCGAAATAATGATTTTATCAAAAAACTGATTGTGCCACTCGATTTCTCGTGCCAAAAAACCCCTTATTATGGGTTTCCAGTATTTTTCAATATTTTTGGTGGGAAATTTAGTAACAGGGGGGGGTATGGGAATATTCCGCGATATAAATCGATTTTTCCTAACTCACTTAATACTTGGAAATATGGATTCAAGATTTGTGCGAAGATGTAAAACTTTCCGTTGAATCGATTGGTCAAGACTAGAACATTCTAAATAGTCGAGTTATGAGTATTTTTTGTTTTGAATAATAGATTTTTGAAAATTTCGTGACTCTATTTGAAGGCGAAATAATGATTTTATCAAAAATCTGATTGTGCCAGTCGATTTCTCGTTCCAAAAAACCCCTTATTATGGGTTTTTAACATTTTTCAATATTTTTGGTCGGAAATTTAGTAACAGGGGGGGGGTATGGGAATATTTCGCGATATAAATTGATTTTTCCTAACTACCTTAATACTTGGCAATATCAATTCAAAATTTGTGTGAAGATGTAAAACTTTCCGTTGAATCGATGGGTCAAGACTAGAACGTTCTATCTCTTCAAATAGTCGAGTTATAAGTATTTTTTGTTTTGAAAAGTGGTTTTTCGAAAATTTCATGACTCAATTTGAAGGCGAAATAATGATTTTATCAAAAAACTGATTATGCCAGTCGATTTCTCGTCCCAAAAAAAACCCCTTATTATGGGTTTTTAGCATTTTCAATATTTTTGGTCAAAATATAGTAACAAGGGGTAGGTATGTGAACATTTCGCGATATAAATTGATTTTTCCTAACTACCTTAATACTTGGAAATATCAATTCAAAATATGTGCGCAGATGTAAAACTTTCCGTTGATTAGATTGGTCAATACTAGAATATTCTATTTCTTCAAATAGTCGAGTTATGAGAATTTTTTGTTTTGAAAAGTGGATTTTCGAAAATTTCATGACTGTATTTGTAGGCGAAATAATGATTTTATCAAAAAACTGATTGTGACAGTCGATTTCTCGTCCCAAGAAACCCCTTATTAATGATTTTTAGCATTTTTCAATATTTTTGGTCGGAAATTTAGTAACAAGGGGGGGTATGTGAACATTTCGCGATATAAATTGATTTTTTCTAACTAACCTAATACTTGGAAATATGGATTCAAAATTTGTGCGAAGATGTAAAACTTTCCGTTGATTCGATTGGTCAAGACTAGAACGTTCTATCTCTTCAAATAGTCGAGTTATGAGTATTTTTGGTCGAAAGTTTTTTAACAAGGGGGAGGGGTATGTGAACATTTCGCGATATAAATTGATTTTTCCTAACTACCTTATTACTTTGAAATATCAATTCAGAATTTGTGCGAAGATGTAAAACTTTCCGTTGAATCGACTGATCAAGACTAGAACGTTCTATCTCTTCAAATAGTCGAGTTATGAGTATTTTGTGTTTTGAAAAGTGGATTTTCGAAAATTTCATGACTGAATTTGAAGGCGAAATATTGATTTTATCAAAAAACTGATTGTGCCACTCAATTTCTCGTGCCAAAAAACCCCTTATTATGGGTTTCCAGTATTTTTCAATATTTTTGGTGGGAAATTTAGTAACAGGGGGGGGTATGGAAATATTCCACGATATAAATCGATTTTTCCTAACTCACTTAATACTTGGAAATATGGATTCAAGATTTGTGCGAAGATGTAAAACTTTCCGTTGAATCGATTGGTCAAGACTAGAACATTCTATCTCTTCAAATAGTCGAGTTATGAGTATTTTTTGTTTTGAATAGCAGATTTTTGAAAATTTCGTGACTCTATTTGAAGGCGAAATAATGATTTTATCAAAAATCTGATTGTGCCAGTCGATTTCTCGTTCCAAAAAACGCCTTATTATGGGTTTTTAGCATTTTTCAATATTTTTGGTCGAAAATTTAGTAACAAGGGGGAGGGGTATGTGAACATTTCGCGATATAAATTGATTTTTCCTAACTACCTTAATACTTGGAAATATCAATTCAGAATTTGTGCGAAGATGTAAAACTTTCCGTTGAATCGACTGACCAAGACTAGAACGTTCTATCTCTTCAAATAGTCGAGTTATGAGTATTTTGTGTTTTGAAAACTGGGTTTTCGAAAATTTCATGACTCAATTTGAAGGCGAAATAATGATTTTATCAAAAAACTGATTGTGCCACTCGATTTCTCGTCCCAAAAAACCCCTTATTATGGGTTTCTAGCATTTTTCAATATTTTTGGTGGGAAATTTAGTAACAGGGGGGGGGGTATGGGAATATTTCGCGATATAAATCGATTTTTCCTAACTCACTTAATACTTGGAAATATGGATTCAAGATTTGTGCGAAGATGTAAAACTTTCCGTTGAATCGATTGGTCAAGACTAGAACATTCTATCGCTTCAAATAGTCGAGTTATGAGTATTTTTGGTTTTGAATAATAGATTTTTGAAAATTTCGTGACTCTATTTGAAGGCGAAATAATGATTTTATCAAAAATCTGATTGTGCCAGTCGATTTCTCGTTCCAAAAAACCCCTTATTATGGGTTTTTAGCATTTTTCAATATTTTTGGTCGAAAATTTAGTAACAAGGGGGAGGGGTATGTGAACATTCCGCGATATAAATTGATTTTTCCTAACTACCTCAATTTGATGGCGAAATATTGATTTTATCAAAAAACTGATTGTGCCAGTCGATTTGACGTTCCAAAAAACCCCTTATTATGGGTTTTTAGCATTTTTCAATATTTTGGTCGGAAATTTAGTAACAGGGGGGGGGGGGTATGGGGATATTTCGCGATATAAATTGATTTTTTTTAACTCACTTAATACTTGGAAATATGGATTCAAAATTTGTGCGAAGATGTAAAACTTTCCGTTGAATCGATTGGTCAAGACTAGAACGTTCTATCTCTTCAAATAGTCGAGTGATGAGGATTTTTTGTTTTGAAAAGTGGTTTTTCGGAAATTTCATGACTCAATTTGAAGGCGAAATAATGATTTTATCAAAAAACTTATTATGCCAGTCGATTTCTCGTCCCAAAAACCCCTTATTATGGGTTTTTAGCATTTTTCAAAATTTTTGGTCGAGAGTTTAGTAACAAGGGGAGGGGTATGGGAATATTTCGCGATATAAATTGGTTTTTCCTAACTCCCTGGATACTTGGAAATATGGATTTAAAATTTGTGCGAAGATGTATAACTTCCCGTTGAATCGATTGATCAAGACTAGAACGTTCTATCTCTTCAAATAGTCGAGTTATGAGTATTTTTTGTTTTGAAAAGTGGATTTTCGAAAATTTCATGACTCCATTTGAAGGCGAAATAATGATTTTATCGAAAAACTGATTGTGCCAGTCGATTTGAAGTTCCAAAAAACCCCTTATTATGGGTTTTTAGCATTTTTCAATATTTTGGTCGGAAATTTAGTAACAGGGGGGGGTATGGGGATATTTCGCGATATAAATCGATTTTTCCTAACTCACTTAATACTTGGAAATGTGGATTCAAGATTTGTGCGAAGATGTAAAACTTTCCGTTGAATCGATTGGTCAAGACTAGAACGTTCTATCTCTTCAAATAGTCGAGTTATAAGTATTTTTTGTTTTGAAAAGTGGATTTTCGAAAATTTCATGACTGTATTTGTAGGCGAAATAATGATTTTATCAAAAAACTGATTGTGACAGTCGATTTCTCGTCCCAAGAAACCCCTTATTAATGATTTTCAGCATTTTTCAATATTTTTGGTCGGAAATTTAGTAACAAGGGGGGGTATGTGAACATTTCGCGATATAAATTGATTTTTTCTAACTAACCTAATACTTGGAAATATCAATTCAAAATTTGTGCGCAGAAGTAAAACTTTCCGTTGATTGGATTGGTCAATACTAGAACGTTCTATCTCTTCAACTAGTCGAGTTATGAGTATTTTTGGTCGAAAGTTTTTTAACAAGGGGGAGGGGTATGTGAACATTTCGCGATATAAATTGATTTTTCCTAACTACCTTATTACTTGGAAATATCAATTCAGAATTTGTGCGAAGATGTAAAACTTTCCGTTGAATCGACTGATCAAGACTAGAACGTTCTATCTCTTCAAATAGTCGAGTTATGAGTATTTTGTGTTTTGAAAAGTGGATTTTCGAAAATTTCATGACTCAATTTGAAGGCGAAATAATGATTTTATCAAAAAACTGATTGTGCCACTCGATTTCTCGTCCCAAAAAACCCCTTATTATGGGTTTCTAGCATTTTTCAATATTTTTGGTGGAAAATTTAGTAACAGGGGGGGGGTATGGGAATAGTCCGCGATATAAATCGATTTTTCCTAACTCACTTAATACTTGGAAATATGGATTCAAGATTTGTGCGAAGATGTAAAACTTTCCGTTGAATCGATTGGTCAAGACTAGAACATTCTATCGCTTCAAATAGTCGAGTTATGAGTATTTTTGGTTTTGAATAATAGATTTTTGAAAATTTCGTGACTCTATTTGAAGGCGAAATAATGATTTTATCAAAAATCTGATTGTGCCAGTCGATTTCTTGTTCCAAAAAACCCCTTATTATGGGTTTTTAGCATTTTTCAATATTTTTGGTCGAAAATTTAGTAACAAGGGGGAGGGGTATGTGAACATTTCGCGATATAAATTGATTTTTCCTAACTACCTTAATACTTGGAAATATCAATTCAGAATTTGTGCGAAGATGTAAAACTTTCCGTTGAATCGACTGATCAAGACTAGAACGTTCTATCTCTTCAAATAGTCGAGTTATGAGTATTTTGTGTTTTGAAAACTGGGTTTTCGAAAATTTCATGACTCAATTTGAAGGCGAAATAATGATTTTATCAAAAAACTGATTGTGCCACTCGATTTCTCGTCCCAAAAAACCCCTTATTATGGGTTTCTAGCATTTTTCAATATTTTTGGTGGGAAATTTAGTAACAGGGGGGGGGTATGGGAATATTCCGCGATATAAATCGATTTTTCCTAACTCACTTAATACTTGGAAAGATGGATTCAAGATTTGTGCGAAGATGTAAAACTTTCCGTTGAATCGATTGGTCAAGACTAGAACATTCTATCTCTTCAAATAGTCGAGTTATGAGTATTTTTTGTTTTGAATAATAGATTTTTGAAAATTTCGTGACTCTATTTGAAGGCGAAATAATGATTTTATCAAAAATCTGATTGTGCCAGTCGATTTCTCGTTCCAAAAAACCCCTTATTATGGGTTTTTAGCATTTTTCAATATTTTTGGTCGAAAATTTAGTAACAAGGGGGAGGGGTATGTGAACATTTCGCGATATAAATTGATTTTTCCTAACTACCTCAATTTGAAGGCGAAATAATGATTTTATCAAAAAACTGATTGTGCCAGTCGATTTGACGTTCCAAAAAACCCCTTATTATGGGTTTTTAGCATTTTTCAATATTTTGGTCAGAAATTTAGTAACAGGGGGGGGTATGGGGATATTTCGCGATATAAATTGATTTTTTCTAACTCACTTAATACTTGGAAATATGGATTCAAAATTTGTGCGAAGATGTAAAACTTTCCGTTGAATCGATTGGTCAAGACTAGAACGTTCTATCTCTTCAAATAGTCGAGTGATGAGTATTTTTTGTTTTGAATAGTGAATTTTTGAAAATTTCATGACTCTATCTGAAGGCGAAATAATGATTTTATCAAAAAACTGATTGTGCCAGTCCATTTCTCGTTCCAAAAAACCCCTTATTATGGGTTTTTAGCATTTTTCAATATTTTTGGTCGAGAGTTTAGTAACAAGGGGAGGGGTATGGGAATATTTTGCGATATAAATTGGTTTTTCCTAACTCCCTGGATACTTGGAAATATGGATTTAAAATTTGTGCGAAGATGTATAACTTCCCGTTGAATCGATTGATCAAGACTAGAACGTTCTATCTCTTCAAATAGTCGAGTTATGAGTATTTTTTGTTTTGAAAAGTGGATTTTCGAAAATTTCATGACTCCATTTGAAGGCGAAATAATGATTTTATCAAAAAACTGATTGTGCCAGTCGATTTGAAGTTCCAAAAAACCCCTTATTATGGGTTTTTAGCATTTTTCAATATTTTGGTCGGAAATTTAGTAACAGGGGGGGGGTATGGGGATATTTCGCGATATAAATCGATTTTTCCTAACTCACTTAATACTTGGAAATATGGATTCAAGATTTGTGCGAAGATGTAAAACTTTCCGTTGAATCGATTGGTCAAGACTAGAACGTTCTATCTCTTCAAATAGTCGAGTTATAAGTATTTTTTGTTTTGAAAAGTGGTTTTTCGGAGATTTCATGACTCAATTTGAAGGCGAAATAATGATTTTATCAAAAAACTTATTATGCCAGTCGATTTCTCGTCCCAAAAACCCCTTATTATGGGTTTTCAGCATTTTTCAATATTTTTGGTCGGAAATTTAGTAACAGGGGGGGGTATGGGAATATTTCGCGATATAAATTGATTTTTCCTAACTCACTTAATACTTGCAAATATGGATTCAAAATTTGTGCGAAGATGTAAAACTTTCCGTTGAATCGATTGGTCAAGACTAGAACGTTATATCTCATCAAATAGTCGAGTGATGAGTATTTTTTGTTTTGAATAGTGAATTTTTGAAAATTTCATGACTCTATCTGAAGGCGAAATAATGATTTCATCAAAAAACTGATTGTGCCAGTCGATTTCTCGTCCCAAAAAACCCCTTATTATGGGTTTTCAGCATTTTTCAATATTTTTGGTCGAAAATTTAGTAATAGGGGGGGGGGGGGTTATGGGAATATTTCGCGATATAAATTGATTTTTCCTAACTACCTTTGTACTTGGAAATGTGGATTCAAAATTTGTGCGAAGATGTAAAACTGTCCGTTGAATCGATTGGTCAAGACTAGAACGTTCTATCTTTTCAAATAGTCGAGTAATGAGTATTTTTAGTTTTGAAAAGTGGATTTTCGAAAATATCATGACTCTATTTGAAGGCGAAATGATGATTTTATCAAAAAACCGATTGTGCCAGTCGATTTCTCGTACCAAAAAACCCCTTATTATGGGTTTTAAGCATTTTTAAATATTTCTGGTCAAAATTTAGTAACAAGGGGTAGGTATGTGAACATTTCGCGATATAAATTGATTTTTCCTAACTACCTTAATACTTGGAAATATCAATTCAAAATTTGTGCGCAGATGTAAAACTTTCCGTTGAATCGATTGGTCAAGACTAGAACGGTCTATCTCTTCAAATAGTCGAGTTATGAGTATTTTTTGTTTTGAATAGTGGATTTTCGAAAATTTCATGACTCTATTTGAAGGCAAAATAATGATTTTATCAAAAAACTGATTGTGACAGTCGATTTCTCGTCCCAAGAAACCCCTCATTATGGGTTTTTAGCATTTTTCAATATTTTTGGTCGAAACGTATGTGAACATTTCGCGATATAAATTGATTTTTCCTAACTACCTTAATACTTGGCAATATCAATTCAAAATTTGTGCGAAGATGTAAAACTTTCCGTTGAATCGATTGGTCAAGACTAGAACGTTCTATCTCTTCAAATAATCGAGTTATGAGTATTTTTTGTTTTGAAAAGTGGATTTTCGAAAATTTCATGACTCCATTTGAAGGCGAAATAATGATTTTATCAAAAAACCTATTGTGTCAGTCGATTTCTCGTCACAAAAAACCCCTTATTAAGGATTTTTAGCATTTCTCAATATTTTTGTTCGAGAATTTAGTAACAAGGGAGGGGTATGGGAATATTTCGTGATATAAATTGGTTTTTCCTAACTCCCTGGATACTTGGAAATATGGATTCAAAATTCGTGCGAAGATGTAAAACTTTCCGTTGAATCGATTCGTCAAGACTAGAACGTTCTATCTCTTCAAATAGTCGAGCTATGAGAATTTTTTGTTTTGAAAAGTGGATTTTCGAAAATTTCATGACTCAATTTGAAGGCGAAATAATTATTTTATCAAAAAACCGATTGTGCCAGTCGATTTCTCGTACCAAAAAACTCCTTATTATGGGTTTTTAGCATTTTTAAATATTTCTGGTCAAAATTTAGTAACAAGGGGTAGGTATGTAAGGGAGGGAAAAACTTGACTTGAGTAGAATGAGTGATTTGTAAAGATTGATATATTTAATCAGAATTTAACTCTTAATTACTTACTGTGTACTTACATTATATTGTTTATAATATAGATAATAAAACAAATCTAAATGTTGAAAATAACTATTTACAAGACACTGGACGTGATGCCTGGATTTAATTGAACAGTCCATGTGGTTGAACAACCGAGATGACGTACCTGGAATTAGATAGAAAAACACTCTGAGTATTCAATTTGCCATAAATAATGATTAATTATTTAACTAACGATTAGTATAGTTGAAATCCCCAAAATTAATGAAAGTATTAATAATATACAAGGTGCATCTTATGTGTTTGAACTGTTATTATGCATATCAGTACTAAAGTAAAGTTAAAACTTCACTTGATCAAAAATAAATGCCTAATAGTAAATATTTAGGGTTATTAGGAAAGGTGCAAGGGGCGCAAACTCTCCCCAATGCATGTAAGGAATATGTGGCACAAACTCTCCACAAACAATATTATAACTACTGCAAGTGGCACAAACTCTCCACAGTACAGCTAAATAATAATACACTGCAAGTGGCACAAACTCTCCACAGTACAGCAAAATAATAATACACTGCAAGTGGCACAAACTCTCCACAGTACAGCAAAATAAGGTTACACTGCAAGTGGCTCAAGCTCTCCACAATACAGGGGGGTGGAAGGAGATATAGGTGACGTGAGAAGTCACCCTGTATCAGGAATGGACAAACCGCAAGTGGCGCAAACTCTCCACAGTACAGTATAGGTATGTGAGTTAAACTGCAAGTGGCACAAACTCTCCACAGTACAGCTAAATAAGGTTACACTGCAAGTGGCTCAAGCTCTCCACAATCCAGGGGGGTGGAAGGAGATATAGGTGACGTGAGAAGTCACCCTGTATCAGGAATGTACAAACCGCAAGTGGCGCAAACTCTCCACAGTACAGTATAGGTATGTGAGTTAAACTGCAAGTGGCACAAACTCTCCACAGTACAGTAGGATTGGATGAATAGGAAATGCAACAATAAATTAATGTTCTTGATAACGTTGAATATTAAAGAACTTTAAACAGAGTTATTATTAAAAATAATTAGCAAATATATATACCCTATGTGATAAAATTTCTTTTAAATTCAAATATCAAATAACAGGCAAAAATGAATTACTCTGTGAGATAGACTCACCTATTTAACTCCTGACATGCACCACAATACACACTATATTTTATATATTTAAATTTATCTGGCTCAAGTGAACACTTTAGTTATCTTCTAGCAACTAAAACCCAAATCGTTCTTAAAACCTTTCTTTCCCCTTTCGTGGCCTCGAAGGCTACGTGACATTATGATATTTTACTTATCTATTTCAGACAATTGTCGAGAAATGCATTTCTGAAATATTAGGGTGTACCCATGATTTAATTTATTTTACTTGAAACGAAAACTATTTTAAGAATAACAGGGTGAGAAAAAAAAATTGTCCTACAGGTATGTGAACATTTCGCGATATAAATTGATTTTTCCTAACTACCTTAATACTTGGAAATATCAATTCAAAATTTGTGCGCAGATGTAAAACTTTCCGTTGAATCGATTGGTCAAGACTAGAACGTTCTATCTCTTCAAATAGTCGAGTTATGAGTATTTTTTGTTTTGAATAGTGGATTTTCGAAAATTTCATGACTCTATTTGAAGGCGAAATAATGATTTTATCAAAAAACTGATTGTGACAGTCGATTTCTCGTCCCAAGAAACCCCTCATTATGGGTTTTTAGCATTTTTCAATATTTTTGGTCGAAACGGGGGGGGGATATGTGAACATTTCGCGATATAAATTGATTTTTTCTAACTCACTTAATACTTGGAAATATGGATTCAAGATTTGTGAAAAGATGTAAAACTTTCCGTTGAATCGATTGGTCAAGACTAGAACATTCTATCTCTTTAAATAGTCGAGTTATGAGTATTTTTTGTTTTGAATAGTGGATTTTCGAAAATTTCATGACTCTATTTGAGGGCGAAATAATGATTTTATCAAAAAACTGATTGTGACAGTCGATTTCTCGTCCCAAGAAACCCCTCATTATGGGTTTTTAGCATTTTTCAATATTTTTGGTCGAAAATTTAGTAACAAGGGGGAGGGGTACGTGAACATTTCGCGATATAAATTGATTTTTCCTAACTACCTTAATACTTGGAAATATCAATTCAGAGTTTGTGCGAAGATGTAAAACTTTCCGTTGAATCGACTGATCAAGACTAGAACGTTCTATCTCTTCAAATAGTCGAGTTATGAGTATTTTTTGTTTTGAATAGTGGATTTTTGAAAATTTCATGACTCTATTTGAAGGCGAAATAATGATTTTATCAAAAAACTGATTGTGCCAGTCGATTTCTCGTCCCAAAAAACCCCTTATTACGGGTTTTAAGCATTTTCCAATGTTTTTGGTAGAAAATTTAGTGAACATTTCGCGATATAAATTGATTTTTCCTAACTACCTTAATACTTGGAAATATCAATTCAGAATTTGTGCGAAGATGTAAAACTTTCCGTTGATTCGATTGGTCAAGACTAGAACGTTCTATCTCTTCAAATAGTCGAGTTATGAGTATTTTTTGTTTTGAAAAGTGGATTTTCGAAAATTTCATGACTCAATTTGAAGGCGAAATAATGATTTTATCAAAAAACTGATTGTGCCAGTCGATTTCACGTCCCAAAAAACCCCTTATTATGGGTTTTTAGCATTTTTCAATATTTTTGGTCGGGAATTTAGTAACAGGGGGGGGCATGGGAATATTCCGCGATATAAATTGATTTTTCCTAACTACCTTAATACTTGGCAATATCAATTCAAAATTTGTGCCAAGATGTAAAACTTTCCCTTGAATCGATTGGTCAAGACTAGAACGTTCTATCTCTTCAAATAATCGAGTTATGAGTATTTTTTGTTTTGAATAGTGGATTTTTGAAAATTTCATGACTCTATTTGAAGGCGAAATAATGATTTTATCAAAAAACTAATTGTGCCAGTCGATTTCACGTCCCAAAAAACCCCTTATTGTGGGTTTTTAGCATTTTTCAATCTTTTTGGTTGAAAATTTAGTAACAAGGGGTAGGTATGTGAATATTTCGCCATATAAATTGATTTTTCCTAACTACCTTAATACTTGGAAATATCAATATCATGACTCAATTT
Source organism: Lochmaea crataegi (assembly GCA_947563755.1). Taxonomy (NCBI): domain Eukaryota; kingdom Metazoa; phylum Arthropoda; class Insecta; order Coleoptera; family Chrysomelidae; genus Lochmaea; species Lochmaea crataegi. The sequence goes on along the minus strand of OX387426.1, from coordinate 30,607,682 downwards.
GAAGGCGAAATAATGATTTTATCAAAAAACTGATTGTGCCAGTCGATTTCACGTCCTAAAAAACCCCTTATTATGGGTTTTTAGCATTTTTCAATATTTTTGGTCGGAAATTTAGTAACAGGGGGGGGTATGGGAATATTCCGCGATATAAATTGATTTTTCCTAACTACCTTAATACTTGGCAATATCAATTCAAAATTTGTGCCAAGATGTAAAACTTTCCCTTGAATCGATTGGTCAAGACTAGAACGTTCTATCTCTTCAAATAATCGAGTTATGAGTATTTTTTGTTTTGAATAGTGGATTTTTGAAAATTTCATGACTCTATTTGAAGGCGAAATAATGATTTTATCAAAAAACTAATTGTGCCAGTCGATTTCACGTCCCAAAAAACCCCTTATTGTGGGTTTTTAGCATTTTTCAATCTTTTTGGTTGAAAATTTAGTAACAAGGGGTAGGTATGTGAATATTTCGCCATATAAATTGATTTTTCCTAACTACCTTAATACTTGGAAATATCAATTCAAAATTTGTGCGAAGATGTAAAACTCTCCGTTGAATCGATTGGTCAAGACTAGAACGTTCTATCTCTCCAAATAGTCGAGTTATGAGTATTTTTTGTTTTGAATAATGGATTTTTGAAAATTTCATGACTATATTTGAAGGCGAAATAATGATTTTATCAAAAAACTGATTGTGCCAGTCGATTTCACGTCCCAAAAAACCCCTTATTATGGGTTTTTAGCATTTTTCAATATTTTTGGTCGGAAATTTAGTAACAGGGGGGGGGGTATGGGAATATTCCGCGATATAAATTGATTTTTCCTAACTACTTTAATACTTGGTAATATCAATTCAAAATTTGTGCGAAGATGTAAAACTTTCCGTTGAATCGATTGGTCAGGACTAGAACGTTCTATCTCTTCAAATAGTCAAGTTATGAGTATTTTTTGTTTTGAATAATGGATTTTTGAAAATTTCATGACTCAATTTGTAGGCGAAATAATGATTTTATCAAAAAACTGATTATGCCAGTCGATTTCTCGTCCCAAAAAAAACCCTTATTATGGGTTTTCAGCATTTTTCAATATTTTTGGTCAAAATTTAGTAACAAGGGGTAGGTATGTGAACATTTCGCGATATAAATTGATTTTTCCTAACTACCTTAATACTTGGAAATATCAATTCAAAATTTGTGCGCAGATGTAAAACTTTCCGTTGATTAGATTGGTCAATACTAGAATGTTCTATCTCTTCAAATAGTCGAGCTATGAGTATTTTTTGTTTTGAAAAGTGGACTTTCGAAAATTTCATGACTCAATTTGTAGGCGAAATAATGATTCTATCAAAAAACTGATTATGCCAGTCGATTTCTCGTCCCAAAAAAAACCCTTATTATGGGTTTTTAGCATTTTTCAATATTTTTGGTCAAAATTTAGTAACAAGGGGTAGGTATGTGAACATTTCGCGATATAAATTGATTTTTCTTAACTACCTTAATACTTGGCAATATCAATTCAAAATTTGTGCCAAGATGTAAAACTTTCCGTTGAATCGATTGGTCAAGACTAGAACGTTCTATCTTTTCAAATAATCGAGTTATGAGTATTTTTTGTTTTGAATAGTGGATTTTTGAAAATTTCATGACTCTATTTGAAGGCGAAATAATGATTTTATCAAAAAACTAATTGTGCCAGTCGATTTCACGTCCCAAAAAACCCCTTATTGTGGGTTTTTAGCATTTTTCAATCTTTTTGGTTGAAAATTTAGTAACAAGGGGTAGGTATGTGAATATTTCGCCATATAAATTGATTTTTCCTAACTACCTTAATACTTGGAAATATCAATTCAAAATTTGTGCGAAGATGTAAAACTCTCCGTTGAATCGATTGGTCAAGACTAGAACGTTCTATCTCTTCAAATAGTCAAGTTATGAGTATTTTTTGTTTTGAATAATGGATTTTTGAAAATTTCATGACTCTATTTGTAGGCGAAATAATGATTTTATCGAAAAACTGATTATGCCAGTCGATTTCTCGTCCCAAAAAAAACCCTTATTATGGATTTTTAGCATTTTTCAATATTTTTGGTCAAAATTTAGTAACAAGGGGTAGGTATGTGAACATTTCGCGATATAAATTGATTTTTCCTAACTACCTTAATACTTGGAAATATCAATTCAAAATTTGTGCGCAGATGTAAAACTTTCCGTTGATTAGATTGGTCAATACTAGAATGTTCTATCTCTTCAAATAGTCGAGCTATGAGTATTTTTTGTTTTGAAAAGTGGACTTTCGAAAATTTCATGACTCAATTTGAAGGCGAAATAATGATTTTATCAAAAAACTGATTGTGCCAGTCGATTTCACGTCCCAAAAAACCCCTTATTATGGGTTTTTAGCATTTTTCAATATTTTTGGTCGGAAATTTAGTAACAGGGGGGGGGTATGGGAATATTTCGCGATATAAATTGATTTTTCCTAACTACCTTAATACTTGGCAATATCAATTCAAAATTTGTGCGAAGATGTAAAACTTTCCGTTGAATCGATTGGTCCAGACTAGAACGTTCTATCTCTTCAAATAATCGAGTTATGAGTATTTTTTGTTTTGAATAATGGATTTTTGAAAATTTCATGACTCTATTTGAAGGCGAAATAATGATTTTATCACAAAACTAATTGTGCCAGTCGATTTCACGTCCCAAAAAACACCTTATTGTGGGTTTTTAGCATTTTTCAATATTTTTGGTTGAAAATTAGCAACAAGGGGGGGGGGTATGGGAATATTTCGCCATATAAATTGATTTTTCCTAACTACCTTAATACTTGGAAATATCAATTCAAAATTTGTGCGAAGATGTAAAACTTTCCGTTGAATCGATTGGTCAAGACTAGAACGTTCTATCTCTTCAAATAGTCGAGTTATCAGTATTTTTTGTTTTGAATAATGGATTTTTGAAAATTTCATGACTATATTTGAAGGCGAAATAATGATTTTATCAAAAAACTGATTGTGCCAGTCGATTTCTCGTTCCAAAAAACCCCTTATTATGGGTTTTTAGCATTTTTCAATATTTTTGGTCGAAAATTTAGTAACAGGGGGGGGGGTATGTGAACATTTCGCGATATAAATTGATTTTTTCTAACTCCCTGGATACTTGGAAATATGGATTCAAAATATGTGCGAAGATGTAAAACTTTCCGTTGAATCGATTGGTCAAGGCTAGAACGTTCTATCTCTTCAAATAGTCGAGTTATGAGTATTTTTTGTTTTGAATAATGGATTTTTGAAAATTTCATGACTCTATTTGTAGGCGAAATAATGATTCTATCAAAAAACTGATTATGCCAGTCGATTTCTCGTCCCAAAAAAAACACTTATTATGGGTTTTTAGCATTTTTCAATATTTTTGGTCAAAATTTAGTAACAAGGGGTAGGTATGTGAACATTTCGCGATATAAATTGATTTTTCCTAACTACCTTAATACTTGGAAATATCAATTCAAAATTTGTGCGCAGATGTAAAACTTTCCGTTGATTAGATTGGTCAATACTAGAATGTTCTATCTCTTCAAATAGTCGAGCTATGAGTATTTTTTGTTTTGAAAAGTGGATTTTCGAAAATTTCATGACTCAATTTGAAGGCGAAATAATGATTTTATCAAAAAACTGATTGTGCCAGTCGATTTCACGTCCCAAAAAACCCCTTATTATGGGTTTTTAGCATTTTTCAATATTTTTGGTCGGAAATTTAGTAACAGGGGGGGGGGTATGGGAATATTCCGCGATATAAATTGATTTTTCCTGACTACCTTAATACTTGGCAATATCAATTCAAAATTTGTGCGAAGATGTAAAACTTTCCGTTGAATCGATTGGTCAAGACTAGAACGTTCTATCTCTTCAAATAATCGAGTTATGAGTATTTTTTGTTTTGAATAGTGGATTTTTGAAAATTTCATGACTCTATTTGAAGGCGAAATAATGATTTTATCAAAAAACTAATTGTGCCAGTCGATTTCACGTCCCAAAAAACCCCTTATTGTGGGTTTTTAGCATTTTTCAATCTTTTTGGTTGAAAATTAGTAACAAGGGGGGGGTATGGGAATATTTCGCCATATAAATTGATTTTTCCTATCTACCTTAATACTTGGAAATATCAATTCAAAATTTGTGCGAACATGTAAAACTTTCCGTTGAATCGATTGGTCAAGACTAGAACGTTCTATCTCTTCAAATAGTCGAGTTATGAGTATTTTTTGTTTTGAATAATGGATTTTTGAAAATTTCATGACTATATTTGAAGGCGAAATAATGATTTTATCAAAAAACTGATTGTGCCACTCGATTTCTCGTTCCAAAAAACCCCTTATTATAGGTTTTTAGCATTTTTCAATATTTTCGGTCGAAAATTTAGTAACGGGGGGGGGGTATGTGAACATTTCGCGATATAAATTGATTTTTTCTAAATCCCTGGATACTTGGAAATATGGATTCAAAATATGTGCGAAGATGTAAAACTTTCCGTTGAATCGATTGGTCAAGACTAGAACGTTCTATCTCTTCAAATAGTCGAGTTATGAGTATTTTTTGTTTTGAATAGTGGATTTTTGAAAATTTCATGATTCTATTTGAAGGCGAAATGATGATTTCATCAGAAAACTGATTGTGCCAGTCGATTCCTCGTCCCAAAAAACCCCTTATTATGGGTTTTTAGCATTTTTCAATATTTTTGGTCGAAAATTTAGTAACATGGGGGGGGGGGGTATGTGAACATTTCGCGATATAAATTGATTTTTTCCAACTCACTTAATACTTGGAAATATGGATTCAAAATATGTGCGAAGATGTAAATCTTTCCGTTGAATCGATTGGTCAAGACTAGAACGTTGTATCTCTTCAAATAGTCGAGTTATGAGTATTTTTTGTTTTGAATAATGGATTTTTGAAAATTTCATGACTCTATTTGTAGGCGAAATAATGATTTTATCAAAAAACTGATTATGCCAGTCGATTTCTCGTCCCAAAAAAAACCCTTATTATGGGTTTTTAGCATTTTTCAATATTTTTGGTCAAAATTTAGTAACAAGGGGTAGGTATGTGAACATTTCGCGATATAAATTGATTTTTCCTAACTACCTTAATACCTGGAAATATCAATTCAAAATTTGTGCGCAGATGTAAAACTTTCCGTTGATTAGATTGGTCAATACTAGAATGTTCTATCTCTTCAAATAGTCGAGCTATGAGTATTTTTTGTTTTGAAAAGTGGATTTTCGAAAATTTCATGACTCAATTTGAAGGCGAAATAATGATTTTATCAAAAAACTGATTGTGCCAGTCGATTTCACGTCCCAAAAAACCCCTTATTATGGGTTTTTAGCATTTTTCAATATTTTTGGTCGGAAATTTAGTAACAGGGGGGGGGTATGGGAATATTCCGCAATATAAATTGATTTTTCCTAACTACCTTAATACTTGGCAATATCAATTCAAAATTTGTGCGAAGATGTAAAACTTTCCGTTGAATCGATTGGTCAAGACTAGAACGTTCTATCTCTTCAAATAATCGAGCTATGAGTATTTTTTGTTTTGAAAAGTGGATTTTCGAAAATTTCATGACTCAATTTGAAGGCGAAATAATGATTTTATCAAAAAACTGATTGTGCCAGTCGATTTCACGTCCCAAAAAACCCCTTATTATGGGTTTTTAGAATTTTTCAATATTTTTGGTCAAAATTTAGTAACAAGGGGGATGGATGGGAATATTTCGCGATATAAATTGATTTTTCCTAACTACCTTAATACTTGGAAATATCAATTCAAAATTTGTGCGCAGATGTAAAACTTTCCGTTGATTAGATTGGTCAATACTAGAATGTTCTATCTCTTCAAATAGTCGAGCTATGAGTATTTTTTGTTTTGAAAAGTGGATTTTCGAAAATTTCATGACTCAATTTGAAGGCGAAATAATGATTTTATCAAAAAACTGATTGTGCCAGTCGATTTCACGTCCCAAAAAACCCCTTATTATGGATTTTTAGCATTTTTCAATATTTTTGGTCGGAAATTTAGTAACAGGGGGGGGGGGTATGGGAATATTTCGCGATATAAATTGATTTTTCCTAACTACCTTAATACTTGGCAATATCAATTCAAAATTTGTGCGAAGATGTAAAACTTTCCGTTGAATCGATTGGTCCAGACTAGAACGTTCTATCTCGTCAAATAATCGAGTTATGAGTATTTTTTGTTTTAAATAGTGGATTTTTGAAAATTTCATGACTCTATTTGAAGGCGAAATAATGATTTTATCACAAAACTAATTGTGCCAGTCGATTTCACGTCCCAAAAAACACCTTATTGTGGGTTTTTAGCATTTTTCAATATTTTTGGTCGAAAATTAGCAACAAGGGGGGGGGTATGGGATTATTTCGCCATATAAATTGATTTTTCCTAACTACCTTAATACTTGGAAATATCAATTCAAAATTTGTGCGAAGATGTAAAACTTTCCGTTGAATCGATTGGTCAAGACTAGAACGTTCTATCTCTTCAAATAGTCGAGTTATCAGTATTTTTTGTTTTGAATAATGGATTTTTGAAAATTTCATGACTATATTTGAAGGCGAAATAATGATTTTATCAAAAAACTGATTGTGCCAGTCGATTTCTCGTTCCAAAAAACCCCTTATTATGGGTTTTTAGCATTTTTCAATATTTTTGGTCGAAAATTTAGTAACAGGGGGGGGGGGGTATGTGAACATTTCGCGATATGAATTGATTTTTTCTAACTCCCTGGATACTTGGAAATATGGATTCAAAATATGTGCGAAGATGTAAAACTTTCCGTTGAATCGATTGGTCAAGACTAGAACGTTCTATCTCTTCAAATAGTCGAGTTATGAGTATTTTTTGTTTTGAATAATGGATTTTTGAAAATTTCATGACTCTATTTGTAGGCGAAATAATGATTCTATCAAAAAACTGATTATGCCAGTCGATTTCTCGTCTCAAAAAAAACCCTTATTATGGGTTCTTAGCATTTTTCAATATTTTTGGTCAAAATTTAGTAACAAGGGGTAGGTATGTGAACATTTCGCGATATAAATTGATTTTTCCTAACTACCTTAATACTTGGAAATATCAATTCAAAATTTGTGCGCAGATGTAAAACTTTCCGTTGATTAGATTGGTCAATACTAGAATGTTCTATCTCTTCAAATAGTCGAGCTATGAGTATTTTTTGTTTTGAAAAGTGGATTTTCGAAAATTTCATGACTCAATTTGAAGGCGAAATAATGATTTTATCAAAAAACTGATTGTGCCAGTCGATTTCACGTCCCAAAAAACCCCTCCCTTATTATGGGTTTTTAGCATTTTTCAATATTTTTGGTCGGAAATTTAGTAACAGGGGGGGGGGTATGGGAATATTCCGCAATATAAATTGATTTTTCCTAACTACCTTAATACTTGGCAATATCAATTCAAAATTTGTGCGAAGATGTAAAACTTTCCGTTGAATCGATTGGTCAAGACTAGAACGTTCTATTTCTTCAAATAATCGAGTTATGAGTATTTTTTGTTTTGAATAGTGGATTTTTGAAAATTTCATGACTCTATTTGAAGGCGAAATAATGATTTTATCAAAAAACTAATTGTGCCAGTCGATTTCACGTCCCAAAAAACCCCTTATTGTGGGTTTTTAGCATTTTTCAATCTTCTTGGTTGAAAATTAGTAACAAGGGGGGGGGGTATGGGAATATTTCGCCATATAAATTGATTTTTCCTAACTACCTTAATACTTGGAAATATCAATTCAAAATTTGTGCGAAGATGTAAAACTTTCCGTTGAATCGATTGGTCCAGACTAGAACGTTCTATCTTGTCAAATAATCGAGTTATGAGTATTTTTTTTTTTAAATAGTGGATTTTTGAAAATTTCATGACTCTATTTGAAGGCGAAATAATGATTTTATCACAAAACTAATTGTGCCAGTCGATTTCACGTCCCAAAAAACACCTTATTGTGGGTTTTTAGCATTTTTCAATATTTTTGGTCGAAAATTAGCAACAAGGGGGGGGGGGTATGGGAATATTTCGCTATATAAATTGATTTTTCCTAACTACCTTAATACTTGGAAATATCAATTCAAAATTTGTGCGAAGATGTAAAACTTTCCGTTGAATCGATTGGTCAAGACTAGAACGTTCTATCTCTTCAAATAGTCGAGTTATCAGTATTTTTTGTTTTGAATAATGGATTTTTGAAAATTTCATGACTATATTTGAAGGCAAAATAATGATTTTATCAAAAAACTGATTGTGCCAGTCGATTTCTCGTTCCAAAAAAAACCCTTATTATGGGTTTTTAGCATTTTTCAATATTTTTGGTCAAAATTTAGTAACAAGGGGTAGGTATGGGAATATTCCGCGATATAAATTGATTTTTCCTGACTACCTTAATACTTTGGCAATATCAATTCAAAATTTGTGCGAAGATGTAAAACTTTCCGTTGAATCGATTGGTCAAGACTAGAACGTTCTATTTCTTCAAATAATCGAGTTATGAGTATTTTTTGTTTTGAATAGTGGATTTTTGAAAATTTCATGACTCTATTTGAAGGCGAAATAATGATTTTATCAAAAATTTAATTGTGCCAGTCGATTTCACGTCCCAAAAAACCCCTTATTGTGGGTTTTTAGCATTTTTCAATCTTTTTGGTTGAAAATTAGTAACAAGGGGGGGGGGGGTATGGGAATATTTCGCCATATAAATTGATTTTTCCTAACTACCTTAATACTTGGAAATATCAATTCAAAATTTGTGCGAAGATGTAAAACTTTCCGTTGAATCGATTGGTCAAGACTAGAACGTTCTATCTCTTCAAATAGGCGAGTTATGAGTATTTTTTGTTTTGAATAATGGATTTTTGAAAATTTCATGACTATATTTGAAGGCGAAATAATGATTTTATCAAAAAACTGATTGTGCCACTCGATTTCTCGTTCCAAAAAACCCCTTATTATGGGTTTTTAGCATTTTTCAATATTTTTGGTCGAAAATTTAGTAACGGGGGGGGGGGGGTAGTGAACATTTCGCGATATAAATTGATTTTTTCTAAATCCCTGGATACTTGGAAATATGGATTCAAAATATGTGCGAAGATGTAAAACTTTCCGTTGAATCGATTGGTCAAGACTAGAACGTTCTATCTCTTCAAATAGTCGAGTTATGAGTATTTTTTGTTTTGAATAGTGGATTTTTGAAAATTTCATGACTCTATTTGAAGGCGAAATGATGATTTTATCAGAAAACTGATTGTGTCAGTCGATTCCTCGTCCCAAAAAACCCCTTATTATGGGTTTTTAGCATTTTTCAATATTTTTGGTCGAAAATATAGTAACATGGGGGGGGGGGGTATGTGAACATTTCGCGATATAAATTGATTTTTTCCAACTCACTTAATACTTGGAAATATGGATTCAAAATATGTGCGAAGATGTAAAACTTTCCGTTGAATCGATTGGTCAAGACTAGAACGTTCTATCTCTTCAAATAGTCGAGTTATGAGTATTTTTTGTTTTGAAAAATGGATATTTGAAAATTTCATGACTCTATTTGTAGGCGAAATAATGATTTTATCAAAAAACTGATTATGCCAGTCGATTTCTCGTCCCGAAAAAAACCCTTATTATGGGTTTTTAGCATTTTTCAATATTTTTGGTCAAAATTTAGTAACAAGGGGTAGGTATGTGAACATTTCGCGATATAAATTGATTTTTCCTAACTACCTTAATACTTGGAAATATCAATTCAAAATTTGTGCGCAGATGTAAAACTTTCCGTTGATTAGATTGGTCAATACTAGAATGTTCTATCTCTTCAAATAGTCGAGCTATGAGTATTTTTTGTTTTGAAAAGTGGATTTTCGAAAATTTCATGACTCAATTTGAAGGCGAAATAATGATTTTATCAAAAAACTGATTGTGCCAGTCGATTTCACGTCCCAAAAAACCCCTTATGGTGGGTTTTTAGCATTTTTCAATATTTTTGGTCGGAAATTTAGTAACAGGGGGGGGGGGTATGGGAATATTCCGCGATATAAATTGATTTTTCCTAACTACCTTAATACTTGGCAATATCAATTCAAAATTTGTGCGAAGATGTAAAACTTTCCGTTGAATCGATTGGTCAAGACTAGAACGTTCTATCTCTTCAAATAATCGAGTTATGAGTATTTTTTTTTGAATAGTGGATTTTTGAAAATTTCATGACTCTATTTGAAGGCGGAATAATGATTTTATCAAAAAACTAATTGTGCCAGTCGATTTCACGTCCCAAAAAACCCCTTATTGTGGGTTTTTAGCATTTTTCAATATTTTTGGTTGAAAATTAGTAACAAGGGGGGGGGGTATGGGAATATTTCGCCATATAAATTGATTTTTCCTAACTACCTTATTACTTGGAAATATCAATTCAAAATTTGTGCGAAGATGTAAAACTTTCCGTTGAATCGATTGGTCAATACTAGAACGTTCTATCTCTTCAAATAGTCGAGTTATGAGTATTTTTTGTTTTGAAAAGTGCATTTTTGAAAATTTCATGACTCTATTTGTAGGAGAAATAATGATTTTATCAAAAAACTGATTATGCCAGTCGATTTCTCGTCCCAAAAAAACCCTTATTATGGGTTTTTAGCATTTTTCAATATTTTTGGTCAAAATTTAGTAACAAGGGGGATGGATGGGAATATTTCGCGATATAAATTGATTTTTCCTAACTACCTTAATACTTGGAAATATCAATTCAAAATTTGTGCGCAGATGTAAAACTTTCCGTTGATTAGATTGGTCAATACTAGAATGTTCTATCTCTTCAAATAGTCGAGCTATGAGTATTTTTTGTTTTGAAAAGTGGATTTTCGAAAATTTCATGACTCAATTTGAAGGCGAAATAATGATTTTATCAAAAAACTGATTGTGCCAGTCGATTTCACGTCCCAAAGAACCCCTTATTATGGGTTTTTAGCATTTTTCAATATTTTTGGTCAAAATTTAGTAACAAGGGGGATGGATGGGAATATTCCGCGATATAAATTGATTTTTCCTAACTACCTTAATACTTGGCAATATCAATTCAAAATTTTTGCGAAGATGTAAAACTTTCCGCTGAATCGATTGGTCAAGACTAGAACGTTCTATCTCTTCAAATAATCGAGTTATGAGTATTTTTTGTTTTGAATAGTGGATTTTTGGAAATTTCATGACTCTATTTGAAGGCGAAATAATGATTTTATCAAAAAACTAATTGTGCCAGTCGATTTCACGTCCCAAAAAACACCTTATTGTGGGTTTTTAGCATTTTTCAATATTTTTGGTTGAAAATTAGCAACAAGGGGGGGGGTATGGGAATATTTCGCCATATAAATTGATTTTTCCTAACTACCTTAATACTTGGAAATATCAATTCAAAATTTATGCGAAGATGTAAAACTTTCCGTTGAATCGATTGGTCAAGACTAGAACGTTCTATCTCTTCAAATAGTCGAGTTATGAGTATTTTTTGTTTTGAATAATGGATTTTTGAAAATTTCATGACTATATTTGAAGGCGAAATAATGATTTTATCAAAAAACTAATTGTGCCAGTCGATTTCACGTCCCAAAAAACCCCTTATTGTGGGTTTTTAGCATTTTTCAATATTTTTGGTTGAAAATTAGCAACAAGGGGGGGGTATGGGAATATTTCGCGATATAAATTGATTTTTCCTAACTACCTTAATACTTGGAAATATCAATTCAAAATTTGTGCGCAGATGTAAAACTTTCCGTTGATTAGATTGGTCAATACTAGAATGTTCTATCTCTTCAAATAGTCGAGCTATGAGTATTTTTTGTTTTGAAAAGTGGATTTTCGAAAATTTCATGACTCAATTTGAAGGCGAAATAATGATTTTATAAAAAACTGATTGTGCCAGTCGATTTCACGTCCCAAAAAACCCCTTATTATGGGTTTTTAGCATTTTCCAATATTTTTGGTTGAAAATTAGCAACAAGGGGGGGGTATGGGGGAATATTTCGCCATATAAATTGATTTTTCCTAACTACCTTAATACTTGGAAATATCAATTCAAAATTTGTGCGAAGATGTAAAACTTTCCGTTGAATCGATTGGTCAAGACTAGAACGTTCTATCTCTTCAAATAATCGAGTTATGAGTATTTTTTGTTTTGAATAGTGGATTTTTGAAAATTTCATGACTCTATTTGAAGGCGAAATAATGATTTTATCAAAAAACTAATTGTGCCAGTCGATTTCACGTCCCAAAAAACCCCTTATTGTGGGTTTTTAGCATTTTTCAATATTTTTGGTTGAAAATTAGCTACAAGGGGGGGGTATGGGAATATTTCGCCATATAAATTGATTTTTCCTAACTACCTTAATACTTGGAAATATCAATTCAAAATTTGTGCGAAGATGTAAAACTCTCCGTTGAATCGATTGGTCAAGACTAGAACGTTCTATCTCTCCAAATAGTCGAGTTATGAGTATTTTTTGTTTTGAATAATGGATTTTTGAAAATTTCATGACTCTATTTGAAGGCGAAATAATGATTTTATCAAAAAACTAATTGTGCCAGTCGATTTCACGTCCCAAAAAATTCCTTATTATGGATTTTTAGCATTTTTCAATATTTTTGGTCGGAAATATAGTAACAGGGGGGGTATGGGAATATTTCGCGACATAAATTGATTTTTCCTAACTCCCTTGATATTGGAAATATGGATTCAAGATTTGTGCGAAGATGTAAAACTTTCCGTTGAATCGATTGGTCAAGTCTAGAACGTTCTATCTCTTCAAATAGTCGAGTTATGAGTATTTTTTGTTTTGAATAATGGATTTTTGAAAATTTCATGACTCTATTTGTAGGCGAAATAATGATTTTATCAAAAAACTGATTGTGCCAGTCGATTTCTCGTTCCAAAAAACCCCTTATTATGGGTTTTTAGCATTTTTCAATATTTTTGGTGGAAAATATAGTAACAGGGGGGGGGGTATGTGAACATTTCGCGATATAAATTGATTTTTTCTAACTCACTTAATACTTGGAAATATGGATTCAAAATATGTGCGAAGATGTAAAACTTTCCGTTGAATCGATTGGTCAAGACTAGAACGTTCTATCTCTTCAAATAATCGAGTTATGAGTATTTTTTGTTTTGAATAGTGGATTTTTGAAAATTTCATGACTCTATTTGTAGGCGAAATAATGATTCTATCAAAAAACTGATTATGCCAGTCGATTTCTCGTCCCAAAAAAAACCCCTATTATGGGTTTTTAGCATTTTTCAATATTTTTGGTCAAAATTTAGTAACAAGGGGTAGGTATGTGAACATTTCGCGATATAAATTGATTTTTCCTAACTACCTTAATACTTAGCAATATCAATTCAAAATTTGTGCCAAGATGTAAAACTTTCCGTTGAATCGATTGGTCAAGACTAGAACGTTCTATCTCTTCAAATATTCGAGTTATGAGTATTTTTTGTTTTGAATAGTGGATTTTTGAAAATTTCATGACTCTATTTGAAGGCGAAATAATGATTTTATCAAAAAACTAATTGTGCCAGTCGATTTCACGTCCCAAAAAACCCCTTATTGTGGGTTTTTAGCATTTTTCAATATTTTTGGTCGAAAATTAGCAACAAGGGGGGGGGGTATGGGAATATTTCGCTATATAAATTGATTTTTCCTAACTACCTTAATACTTGGAAATATCAATTCAAAATTTGTGCGAAGATGTAAAACTTTCCGTTGAATCGATTGGTCAAGACTAGAACGTTCTATCTCTTCAAATAGTCGAGTTATCAGTATTTTTTGTTTTGAATAATTGATTTTTGAAAATTTCATGACTATATTTGAAGGCAAAATAATGATTTTATAAAAAAACTGATTGTGCCAGTCGATTTCTCGTTCCAAAAAAAACCCTTATTATGGGTTTTTAGCATTTTTCAATATTTTTGGTGGAAAATATAGTAACAGGGGGGGGGGGGTATGTGAACATTTCGCGATATAAATTGATTTTTTCTAACTCACTTAATACTTGGAAATATGGATTCAAAATATGTGCGAAGATGTAAAACTTTCCGTTGAATCGATTGGTCAAGACTAGAACGTTCTATCTCTTCAAATAGTCGAGTTATGAGTATTTTTTGTTTTGAATAATGGATTTTTGAAAATTTCATGACTCTATTTGTAGGCGAAATAATGATTTTATCAAAAAACTGATTATGCCAGTCGATTTCTCGTCCCAAAAAAAACCCTTATAATGGGTTTTTAGCATTTTTCAATATTTTTGGTCAAAATTTAGTAACAAGGGGTAGGTATGTGAACATTTCGCGATATAAATTGATTTTTCCTAACTACCTTAATACTTGGAAATATCAATTCAAAATTTGTGCGCAGATGTAAAACTTTCCGTTGATTAGATTGGTCAATACTAGAATGTTCTATCTCTTCAAATAGTCGAGCTATGAGTATTTTTTGTTTTGAAAAGTGGATTTTCGAAAATTTCATGACTCAATTTGAAGGCGAAATAATGATTTTATCAAAAAACTGATTGTGCCAGTCGATTTCACGTCCCAAAAAACCCCTTATTATGGGTTTTTAGCATTTTTCAATATTTTTGGTCGGAAATTTAGTAACAGGGGGGGGGTATGGGAATATTCCGCGATATAAATTGATTTTTCCTAACTACCTTAATACTTGGCAATATCAATTCAAAATTTGTGCGAAGATGTAAAACTTTCCGTTGAATCGATTGGTCAAGACTAGAACGTTCTATCTCTTCAAATAATCGAGCTATGAGTATTTTTTGTTTTGAAAAGTGGATTTTCGAAAATTTCATGACTCAATTTGAAGGCGAAATAATGATTTTATCAAAAAACTGATTGTGCCAGTCGATTTCACGTCCCAAAAAACCCCTTATTATGGGTTTTTAGCATTTTTCAATATTTTTGGTCAAAATTTAGTAACAAGGGGGATGGATGGGAATATTTCGCGATATAAATTCATTTTTCCTAACTACCTTAATACTTGGAAATATCAATTCAAAATTTGTGCGCAGATGTAAAACTTTCCGTTGATTAGATTGGTCAATACTAGAATGTTCTATCTCTTCAAATAGTCGAGCTATGAGTATTTTTTGTTTTGAAAAGTGGATTTTCGAAAATTTCATGACTCAATTTGAAGGCGAAATAATGATTTTATCAAAAAACTGATTGTGCCAGTCGATTTCACGTCCCAAAAAACCCCTTATTATGGGTTTTTAGCATTTTTCAATATTTTTGGTCGGAAATTTAGTAACAGGGGGGGGGTATGGGAATATTTCGCGATATAAATTGATTTTTCCTAACTACCTTAATACTTGGCAATATCAATTCAAAATTTGTGCGAAGATGTAAAACTTTCCGTTGAATCGATTGGTCCAGACTAGAACGTTCTATCTCGTCAAATAATCGAGTTATGAGTATTTTTTGTTTTAAATAGTGGATTTTTGAAAATTTCATGACTCTATTTGAAGGCGAAATAATGATTTTATCACAAAACTAATTGTGCCAGTCGATTTCACGTCCCAAAAAACACCTTATTGTGGGTTTTTAGCATTTTTCAATATTTTTGGTTGAAAATTAGCAACAAGGGGGGGGGTATGGGAATATTTCGCCATATAAATTGATTTTTCCTAACTACCTTAATACTTGGAAATATCAATTCAAAATTTGTGCGAAGATGTAAAACTTTCCGTTGAATCGATTGGTCAAGACTAGAACGTTCTATCTCTTCAAATAGTCGAGTTATCAGTATTTTTTGTTTTGAATAATGGATTTTTGAAAATTTCATGACTATATTTGAAGGCGAAATAATGATTTTATCAAAAAACTGATTGTGCCAGTCGATTTCTCGTTCCAAAAAACCCCTTATTATGGGTTTTTAGCATTTTTCAATATTTTTGGTCGAAAATTTAGTAACAGGGGGGGGGGTATGTGAACATTTCGCGATATAAATTGATTTTTCCTAACTACCTTAATACATGGAAATATCAATTCAAAATTTGTGCGCAGATGTAAAACTTTCCGTTGATTAGATTGGTCAAGACTAGAACGTTCTATCTCTTCAAATAGTCGAGTTATGAGTATTTTTTGTTTTGAATAGTGGATTTTTGAAAATTTCATGACTCTATTTGAAGGCGAAATGATGATTTTATCAGAAAACTGATTGTGCCAGTCGATTCCTCGTCCCAAAAAACCCCTTATTATGGGTTTTTAGCATTTTTCAATATTTTTGGTCGAAAATTTAGTAACAGGGGGGGGAATATTCCGCGATATAAATTGATTTTTCCTAACTACCTTAATACTTGGCAATATCAATTCAAAATTTGTGCGAAGATGTAAAACTTTCCGTTGAATCGATTGGTCAAGACTAGAACGTTCTATCTCTTCAAATAATCGAGCTATGAGTATTTTTTGTTTTGAAAAGTGGATTTTCGAAAATTTCATGACTCAATTTGAAGGCGAAATAATGATTTTATCAAAAAATTGATTGTGCCAGTCGATTTCACGTCCCAAAAAACCCCTTATTATGGGTTTTTAGCATTTTTCAATATTTTTGGTCGGAAATTTAGTAACAGGGGGGGGGTATGGGAATATTTCGCGATATAAATTGATTTTTCCTAACTACCTTAATACTTGGCAATATCAATTCAAAATTTGTGCGAAGATGTAAAACTTTCCGTTGAATCGATTGGTCCAGACTAGAACGTTCTATCTCGTCAAATAATCGAGTTATGAGTATTTTTTGTTTTAAATAGTGGATTTTTGAAAATTTCATGACTCTATTTGAAGGCGAAATAATGATTTTATCACAAAACTAATTGTGCCAGTCGATTTCACGTCCCAAAAAACACCTTATTGTGGGTTTTTAGCATTTTTCAATATTTTTGGTTGAAAATTAGCAACAAGGGGGGGGGGTATGGGAATATTTCGCCATATAAATTGATTTTTCCTAACTACCTTAATACTTGGAAATATCAATTCAAAATTTGTGCGAAGATGTAAAACTTTCCGTTGAATCGATTGGTCAAGACTAGAACGTTCTATCTCTTCAAATAGTCGAGTTATCAGTATTTTTTGTTTTGAATAATGGATTTTTGAAAATTTCATGACTATATTTGAAGGCGAAATTATGATTTTATCAAAAAACTGATTGTGCCAGTCGATTTCTCGTTCCAAAAAACCCCTTATTATGGGTTTTTAGCATTTTTCAATATTTTTGGTCGAAAATTTAGTAACAGGGGGGGGGGTATGTGAACATTTCGCGATATAAATTGATTTTTCCTAACTACCTTAATACATGGAAATATCAATTCAAAATTTATGCGCAGATGTAAAACTTTCCGTTGATTAGATTGGTCAATACTAGAATGTTCTATCTCTTCAAATAGTCGAGCTATGAGTATTTTTTGTTTTGAAAAGTGGATTTTCGAAAATTTCATGACTCAATTTGAAGGCGAAATAATGATTTTATCAAAAAACTGATTGTGCCAGTCGATTTCACGTCTCGAAAAACCCCTTATTATGGGTTTTTAGCATTTTTCAATATTTTTGGTCGGAAATTTAGTAACGGGGGGGGGGGTATGTGAACATTTCGCGATATAAATTGATTTTTCCTAACTACCTTAATACATGGAAATATCAATTCAAAATTTGTGCGCAGATGTAAAACTTTCCGTTGATTAGATTGGTCAAGACTAGAACGTTCTATCTCTTCAAATAGTCGAGTTATGAGTATTTTTTGTTTTGAATAGTGGATTTTTGAAAATTTCATGACTCTATTTGAAGGCGAAATGATGATTTTATCAGAAAACTGATTGTGCCAGTCGATTCCTCGTCCCAAAAAACCCCTTATTATGGGTTTTTAGCATTTTTCAATATTTTTGGTCGAAAATTTAGTAACAGGGGGGGGGGGTATGGGAATATTCCGCGATATAAATTGATTTTTCCTAACTACCTTAATACTTGGCAATATCAATTCAAAATTTGTGCGAAGATGTAAAACTTTCCGTTGAATCGATTGGTCAAGACTAGAACGTTCTATCTCTTCAAATAATCGAGCTATGAGTATTTTTTGTTTTGAAAAGTGGATTTTCGAAAATTTCATGACTCAATTTGAAGGCGAAATAATGATTTTATCAAAAAATTGATTGTGCCAGTCGATTTCACGTCCCAAAAAACCCCTTATTATGGGTTTTTAGCATTTTTCAATATTTTTGGTCGGAAATTTAGTAACAGGGGGGGGGTATGGGAATATTTCGCGATATAAATTGATTTTTCCTAACTACCTTAATACTTGGCAATATCAATTCAAAATTTGTGCGAAGATGTAAAACTTTCCGTTGAATCGATTGGTCCAGACTAGAACGTTCTATCTCGTCAAATAATCGAGTTATGAGTATTTTTTGTTTTAAATAGTGGATTTTTGAAAATTTCATGACTCTATTTGAAGGCGAAATAATGATTTTATCACAAAACTAATTGTGCCAGTCGATTTCACGTCCCAAAAAACACCTTATTGTGGGTTTTTAGCATTTTTCAATATTTTTGGTTGAAAATTAGCAACAAGGGGGGGGGGTATGGGAATATTTCGCCATATAAATTGATTTTTCCTAACTACCTTAATACTTGGAAATATCAATTCAAAATTTGTGCGAAGATGTAAAACTTTCCGTTGAATCGATTGGTCAAGACTAGAACGTTCTATCTCTTCAAATAGTCGAGTTATCAGTATTTTTTGTTTTGAATAATGGATTTTTGAAAATTTCATGACTATATTTGAAGGCGAAATTATGATTTTATCAAAAAACTGATTGTGCCAGTCGATTTCTCGTTCCAAAAAACCCCTTATTATGGGTTTTTAGCATTTTTCAATATTTTTGGTCGAAAATTTAGTAACAGGGGGGGGGGTATGTGAACATTTCGCGATATAAATTGATTTTTCCTAACTACCTTAATACATGGAAATATCAATTCAAAATTTATGCGCAGATGTAAAACTTTCCGTTGATTAGATTGGTCAATACTAGAATGTTCTATCTCTTCAAATAGTCGAGCTATGAGTATTTTTTGTTTTGAAAAGTGGATTTTCGAAAATTTCATGACTCAATTTGAAGGCGAAATAATGATTTTATCAAAAAACTGATTGTGCCAGTCGATTTCACGTCTCGAAAAACCCCTTATTATGGGTTTTTAGCATTTTTCAATATTTTTGGTCGGAAATTTAGTAACGGGGGGGGGGTATGTAAACATTTCGCGATATAAATTGATTTTTTCTAAATCCCTGGATACTTGGAAATATGGATTCAAAATATGTGCGAAGATGTAAAACTTCCCGTTGAATCGATTGGTCAAGACTAGAACGTTCTATCTCTTCAAATAGTCGAGTTATGAGTATTTTTTGTTTTGAATAGTGGATTTTTGAAAATTTCATGACTCTATTTGAAGGCGAAATGATGATTTTATCAGAAAACTGATTGTGCCAGTCGATTCCTCGTCCCAAAAAACCCCTTATTATGGGTTTTTAGCATTTTTCAATATTTTTGGTCGAAAATTTAGTAACAGGGGGGGTATGGGAATATTTCGCGACATAAATTGATTTTTCCTAACTCCCTTGATATTGGAAATATGGATTCAAGATTTGTGCGAAGATGTAAAACTTTCCGTTGAATCGATTGGTCAAGACTAGAACGTTCTATCTCTTCAAATAGTCGAGTTATGAGTATTTTTTGTTTTGAATAATGGATTTTTGAAAATTTCATGACTCTATTTGTAGGCGAAATGATGATTTTATCAAAGAACTGATTGTGCCAGTCGATTTCTCGTTCCAAAAAACCCCTTATTATGGGTTTTTAGCATTTTTCAATATTTTTGGTCGAAAATCTAGTAACATGGGGGGGGGGGGTATGTGAACATTTCGCGATATAAATTGATTTTTCCTAACTACCTTAATACTTGGAAATATCAATTCAAAATTTGTGCGCAGATGTAAAACTTTCCGTTGATTAGATTGGTCAATACTAGAATGTTCTATCTCTTCAAATAGTCGAGCTATGAGTATTTTTTGTTTTGAAAAGTGGATTTTCGAAAATTTCATGACTCAATTTGAAGGCGAAATAATGATTTTATCAAAAAACTGATTGTGCCAGTTGATTTCACGTCCCCAAAAACCCCTTATGATGGGTTTTTAGCATTTTTCAATATTTTTGGTCGGAAATTTAGTAACAGGGGGGGGGGGTATGGGAATATTCCGCGATATAAATTGATTTTTCCTAACTACCTTAATACTTGGCAATATCAATTCAAAATTTGTGCGAAGATGTAAAACTTTCCGTTGAATCGATTGGTCAAGACTAGAACGTTCTATCTCTTCAAATAATCGAGTTATGAGTATTATTTTTGAATAGTGGATTTTTGAAAATTTCATGACTCTATTTGAAGGCGGAATAATGATTTTATCAAAAAACTAATTGTGCCAGTCGATTTCACGTCCCAAAAAACCCCTTATTGTGGGTTTTTAGCATTTTTCAATATTTTTGGTTGAAAATTAGTAACAAGGGGGGGGGGGGTATGGGAATATTTCGCGATATAAATTGATTTTTCCTAACTACCTTAATACTTGGAAATATCAATTCAAAATTTGTGCGCAGATGTAAAACTTTCCGTTGATTAGATTGGTCAATACTAGAATGTTCTATCTCTTCAAATAGTCGAGCTATGAGTATTTTTTGTTTTGAAAAGTGGATTTTCGAAAATTTCATGACTCAATTTGAAGGCGAAATAATGATTTTATAAAAAAATGATTGTGCCAGTCGATTTCACGTCCCAAAAAACCCCTTATTATGGGTTTTTAGCATTTTTCAATATTTTTGGTTGAAAATTAGCAACAAGGGGGGGGGTATGGGGGAATATTTCGCCATATAAATTGATTTTTCCTAACTACCTTAATACTTGGAAATATCAATTCAAAATTTGTGCGAAGATGTAAAACTTTCCGTTGAATCGATTGGTCAAGACTAGAACGTTCTATCTCTTCAAATAATCGAGTTATGAGTATTTTTTGTTTTGAATAGTGGATTTTTGAAAATTTCATGACTCTATTTGAAGGCGAAATAATGATTTTATCAAAAAACTAATTGTGCCAGTCGATTTCACGTCCCAAAAAACCCCTTATTGTGGGTTTTTAGCATTTTTCAATATTTTTGGTTGAAAATTAGCTACAAGGGGGGGGTATGGGAATATTTCGCCATATAAATTGATTTTTCCTAACTACCTTAATACTTGGAAATATCAATTCAAAATTTATGCGAAGATGTAAAACTTTCCGTTGAATCGATTGGTCAAGACTAGAACGTTCTATCTCTTCAAATAGTCGAGTTATGAGTATTTTTTGTTTTGAATAGTGGATTTTTGAAAATTTCATTACTCTATTTGAAGGCGAAATGATGATTTTATCAGAAAACTGATTGTGCCAGTCGATTTCTCGTCCCAAAAAACCCCTTATTATGGGTTTTTAGCATTTTTCAATATTTTTGGTAGAAAATTTAGTAACAGGGGGGGTATGGGAATATTTCGCGACATAAATTGATTTTTCCTAACTCCCTTGATATTGGAAATATGGATTCAAGATTTGTGCGAAGATGTAAAACTTTCCGTTGAATCGATTGGTCAAGTCTAGAACGTTCTATCTCTTCAAATAGTCGAGTTATGAGTATTTTTTGTTTTGAATAATGGATTTTTGAAAATTTCATGACTCTATTTGTAGGCGAAATAATGATTTTATCAAAAAACTGATCCTTCCAGTCGATTTCTCGTTCCAAAAAACCCCTTATTATGGGTTTTTAGCATTTTTCAATATTTTTGGTCGAAAATATAGTAACAGGGGGGGGTATGTGAACATTTCGCGATATAAATTGATTTTTTCTAACTCACTTAATACTTGGAAATATGGATTCAAAATATGTGCGAAGATGTAAAACTTTCCGTTGAATCGATTGGTCAAGACTAGAACGTTCTATCTCTTCAAATAGTCGAGTTATGAGTATTTTTTGTTTTGAATAATGGATTTTTGAAAATTTCATGACTCTATTTGTAGGCGAAATAATGATTTTATCAAAAAACTGATTATGCCAGTCGATTTCTCGTCCCAAAAAAAACCCTTATTATGGGTTTTTAGCATTTTTCAATATTTTTGGTCAAAATTTAGTAAGTAAAATTTAGTATGTGAACATTTCGCGATATAAATTGATTTTTCCTAACTACCTTAATACTTGGAAATATCAATTCAAAATTTGTGCGCAGATGTAAAACTTTCCGTTGATTAGATTGGTCAATACTAGAATGTTCTATCTCTTCAAATAGTCGAGCTATGAGTATTTTTTGTTTTGAAAAGTGGATTTTCGAAAATTTCATGACTCAATTTGAAGGCGAAATAATGATTTTATCAAAAAACTGATTGTGCCAGTCGATTTCACGTCCCAAAAAACCCCTTATTATGGGTTTTTAGCATTTTTCAATATTTTTGGTCGGAAATTTAGTAACAGGGAATATTCCGCGATATAAATTGATTTTTCCTAACTACCTTAATACTTGGCAATATCAATTCAAAATTTGTGCGAAGATGTAAAACTTTCCGTTGAATCGATTGGTCAAGACTAGAACGTTATATCTCTTCAAATAATCGAGTTATGAGTTTTTTTTTTGAATAGTGGATTTTTGAAAATTTCATGACTCTATTTGAAGGCGGAATAATGATTTTATCAAAAAACTAATTGTGCCAGTCGATTTCACGTCCCAAAAAACCCCTTATTGTGGGTTTTTAGCATTTTTCAATATTTTTGGTTGAAAATTAGTAACAAGGGGGGGGGTATGGGAATATTTCGCCATATAAATTGATTTTTCCTAACTACCTTATTACTTGGAAATATCAATTCAAAATTTGTGCGAAGATGTAAAACTTTCCGTTGAATCGATTGGTCAATACTAGAACGTTCTATCTCTTCAAATAGTCGAGTTATGAGTATTTTTTGTTTTGAAAAGTGCATTTTTGAAAATTTCATGACTCCATTTGTAGGCGAAATAATGATTTTATCAAAAAACTGATTATGCCAGTCGATTTCTCGTCCCCAAAAAAACCCTTATTATGGGTTTTTAGCATTTTTCAATATTTTTGGTCAAAATTTAGTAACAGGGGGGGGTATGGGAATATTCCGCGATATAAATTGATTTTTCCTAACTACCTTATTACTTGGAAATATCAATTCAAAATTTGTGCGAAGATGTAAAACTTTCCGTTGATTAGATTGGTCAATACTAGAATGTTCTATCTCTTCAAATAGTCGAGCTATGAGTATTTTTTGTTTTGAAAAGTGGATTTTCGAAAATTTCATGACTCAATTTGAAGGCGAAATAATGATTTTATCAAAAAACTGATTGTGCCAGTCGATTTCACGTCCCAAAAAACCCCTTATTGTGGGTTTTTAGCATTTTTCAATATTTTTGGTTGAAAATTAGCAACAAGGGGGGGGGTATGGGGGAATATTTCGCCATATAAATTGATTTTTCCTAACTACCTTAATACTTGGAAATATCAATTCAAAATTTGTGCGAAGATGTAAAACTTTCCGTTGAATCGATTGGTCAAGACTAGAACGTTCTATCTCTTCAAATAATCGAGTTATGAGTATTTTTTGTTTTGAATAGTGGATTTTTGAAAATTTCGTGACTCTATTTGAAGGCGAAATAATGATTTTATCAAAAAACTAATTGTGCCAGTCGATTTCACGTCCCAAAAAACCCCTTATTGTGGGTTTTTAGCATTTTTCAATATTTTTGGTTGAAAATTAGCTACAAGGGGGGGGGGTATGGGAATATTTCGCCATATAAATTGATTTTTCCTAACTACCTTAATACTTGGAAATATCAATTCAAAATTTATGCGAAGATGTAAAACTTTCCGTTGAATCGATTGGTCAAGACTAGAACGTTCTATCTCTTCAAATAGTCGAGTTATGAGTATTTTTTGTTTTGAATAGTGGATTTTTGAAAATTTCATTACTCTATTTGAAGGCGAAATGATGATTTTATCAGAAAACTGATTGTGCCAGTCGATTTCTCGTCCCAAAAAACCCCTTATTATGGGTTTTTAGCATTTTTCAATATTTTTGGTAGAAAATTTAGTAACAGGGGGGGTATGGGAATATTTCGCGACATAAATTGATTTTTCCTAACTCCCTTGATATTGGAAATATGGATTCAAGATTTGTGCGAAGATGTAAAACTTTCCGTTGAATCGATTGGTCAAGTCTAGAACGTTCTATCTCTTCAAATAGTCGAGTTATGAGTATTTTTTGTTTTGAATAATGGATTTTTGAAAATTTCATGACTCTATTTGTAGGCGATAATGATTTTATCAAAAAACTGATCCTTCCAGTCGATTTCTCGTTCCAAAAAACCCCTTATTATGGGTTTTTAGCATTTTTCAATATTTTTGGTCGAAAATATAGTAACAGGGGGGGGTATGTGAACATTTCGCGATATAAATTGATTTTTTCTAACTCACTTAATACTTGGAAATATGGATTCAAAATATGTGCGAAGATGTAAAACTTTCCGTTGAATCGATTGGTCAAGACTAGAACGTTCTATCTCTTCAAATAGTCGAGTTATGAGTATTTTTTGTTTTGAATAATGGATTTTTGAAAATTTCATGACTCTATTTGTAGGCGAAATAATGATTTTATCAAAAAACTGATTATGCCAGTCGATTTCTCGTCCCAAAAAAAACCCTTATTATGGGTTTTTAGCATTTTTCAATATTTTTGGTCAAAATTTAGTAACAAGGGGTAGGTATGTGAACATTTCGCGATATAAATTGATTTTTCCTAACTACCTTAATACTTGGAAATATCAATTCAAAATTTGTGCGCAGATGTAAAACTTTCCGTTGATTAGATTGGTCAATACTAGAATGTTCTATCTCTTCAAATAGTCGAGCTATGAGTATTTTTTGTTTTGAAAAGTGGATTTTCGAAAATTTCATGACTCAATTTGAAGGCGAAATAATGATTTTATCAAAAAACTGATTGTGCCAGTCGATTTCACGTCCCAAAAAACCCCTTATTATGGGTTTTTAGCATTTTTCAATATTTTTGGTCGGAAATTTAGTAACAGGGGGGGGGTATGGGAATATTCCGCGATATAAATTGATTTTTCCTAACTACCTTAATACTTGGCAATATCAATTCAAAATTTGTGCGAAGATGTAAAACTTTCCGTTGAATCGATTGGTCAAGACTAGAACGTTATATCTCTTCAAATAATCGAGTTATGAGTTTTTTTTTGAATAGTGGATTTTTGAAAATTTCATGACTCTATTTGAAGGCGGAATAATGATTTTATCAAAAAACTAATTGTGCCAGTCGATTTCACGTCCCAAAAAACCCCTTATTGTGGGTTTTTAGCATTTTTCAATATTTTTGGTTGAAAATTAGTAACAAGGGGGGGGGGTATGGGAATATTTCGCCATATAAATTGATTTTTCCTAACTACCTTATTACTTGGAAATATCAATTCAAAATTTGTGCGAAGATGTAAAACTTTCCGTTGAATCGATTGGTCAATACTAGAACGTTCTATCTCTTCAAATAGTCGAGTTATGAGTATTTTTTGTTTTGAAAAGTGCATTTTTGAAAATTTCATGACTCCATTTGTAGGCGAAATAATGATTTTATCAAAAAACTGATTATGCCAGTCGATTTCTCGTCCCCAAAAAAACCCTTATTATGGGTTTTTAGCATTTTTCAATATTTTTGGTCAAAATTTAGTAACAGGGGGGGGGGGTATGGGAATATTCCGCGATATAAATTGATTTTTCCTAACTACCTTATTACTTGGAAATATCAATTCAAAATTTGTGCGAAGATGTAAAACTTTCCGTTGATTAGATTGGTCAATACTAGAATGTTCTATCTCTTCAAATAGTCGAGCTATGAGTATTTTTTGTTTTGAAAAGTGGATTTTCGAAAATTTCATGACTCAATTTGAAGGCGAAATAATGATTTTATCAAAAAACTGATTGTGCCAGTCGATTTCACGTCCCAAAAAACCCCTTATTATGGGTTTTTAGCATTTTTCAATATTTTTGGTCGGAAATTTAGTAACAGGGGGGGGGGTATGGGAATATTCCACGATATAAATTGATTTTTCCTAACTACCTTAATACTTGGCAATATCAATTCAAAATTTGTGCGAAGATGTAAAACTTTCCGCTGAATCGATTGGTCAAGACTAGAACGTTCTATCTCTTCAAATAATCGAGTTATGAGTATTTTTTGTTTTGAATAGTGGATTTTTGAAAATTTCATGACTCTATTTGAAGGCGAAATAATGATTTTATCAAAAAACTAATTGTGCCAGTCGATTTCACGTCCCAAAAAACACCTTATTGTGGGTTTTTAGCATTTTTCAATATTTTTGGTTGAAAATTAGCAACAAGGGGGGGGGGTATGGGAATATTTCGCCATATAAATTGATTTTTCCTAACTACCTTAATACTTGGAAATATCAATTCAAAATTTATGCGAAGATGTAAAACTTTCCGTTGAATCGATTGGTCAAGACTAGAACGTGCTATCTCTTCAAATAGTCGAGTTATGAGTATTTTTTGTTTTGAATAGTGGATTTTTGAAAATTTCATGACTATATTTGAAGGCGAAATAATGATTTTATCAAAAAACTAATTGTGCCAGTCGATTTCACGTCCCAAAAAACCCCTTATTGTGGGTTTTTAGCATTTTTCAATATTTTTGGTTGAAAATTAGCAACAAGGGGGGGGGGTATGGGAATATTTCGCGATATAAATTGATTTTTCCTAACTACCTTAATACTTGGAAATATCAATTCAAAATTTGTGCGCAGATGTAAAACTTTCCGTTGATTAGATTGGTCAATACTAGAATGTTCTATCTCTTCAAATAGTCGAGCTATGAGTATTTTTTGTTTTGAAAAGTGGATTTTCGAAAATTTCATGACTCAATTTGAAGGCGAAATAATGATTTTATAAAAAAATGATTGTGCCAGTCGATTTCACGTCCCAAAAAACCCCTTATTATGGGTTTTTAGCATTTTTCAATATTTTTGGTTGAAAATTAGCAACAAGGGGGGGGTATGGGGGAATATTTCGCCATATAAATTGATTTTTCCTAACTACCTTAATACTTGGAAATATCAATTCAAAATTTGTGCGAAGATGTAAAACTTTCCGTTGAATCGATTGGTCAAGACTAGAACGTTCTATCTCTTCAAATAATCGAGTTATGAGTATTTTTTGTTTTGAAAAGTGGATTTTCGAAAATTTCATGACTCCATTTGAAGGCGAAATAATGATTTTATCAAAAAACCTATTGTGTCAGTCGATTTCTCGTCACAAAAAACCCCTTATTAAGGATTTTTAGCATTTTTCAATATTTTTGGTCGGAAATTTAGTAACAGGGGGGGGGTATGGGAATATTTCGCGATATAAATTGATTTTTCCTAACTACCTTAATACTTGGCAATATCAATTCAAAATTTGTGCGAAGATGTAAAACTTTCCGTTGAATCGATTGGTCCAGACTAGAACGTTCTATCTCGTCAAATAATCGAGTTATGAGTATTTTTTGTTTTAAATAGTGGATTTTTGAAAATTTCATGACTCTATTTGAAGGCGAAATAATGATTTTATCACAAAACTAATTGTGCCAGTCGATTTCACGTCCCAAAAAACACCTTATTGTGGGTTTTTAGCCTTTTTCAATATTTTTGGTTGAAAATTAGCAACAAGGGGGGGGGGGGGTATGGGAATATTTCGCCATATAAATTGATTTTTCCTAACTACCTTAATACTTGGAAATATCAATTCAAAATTTGTGCGAAGATGTAAAACTTTCCGTTGAATCGATTGGTCAAGACTAGAACGTTCTATCTCTTCAAATAGTCGAGTTATCAGTATTTTTTGTTTTGAATAATGGATTTTTGAAAATTTCATGACTATATTTGAAGGCGAAATAATGATTTTATCAAAAAACTGATTGTGCCAGTCGATTTCTCGTTCCAAAAAACCCCTTATTATGGGTTTTTAGCATTTTTCAATATTTTTGGTCGAAAATTTAGTAACAGGGGGGGGGTATGTGAACATTTCGCGATATAAATTGATTTTTCCTAACTACCTTAATACATGGAAATATCAATTCAAAATTTATGCGCAGATGTAAAACTTTCCGTTGATTAGATTGGTCAATACTAGAATGTTCTATCTCTTCAAATAGTCGAGCTATGAGTATTTTTTGTTTTGAAAAGTGGATTTTCGAAAATTTCATGACTCAATTTGAAGGCGAAATAATGATTTTATCAAAAAACTGATTGTGCCAGTCGATTTCACGTCTCGAAAAACCCCTTATTATGGGTTTTTAGCATTTTTCAATATTTTTGGTCGGAAATTTAGTAACGGGGGGGGGGTATGTAAACATTTCGCGATATAAATTGATTTTTTCTAAATCCCTGGATACTTGGAAATATGGATTCAAAATATGTGCGAAGATGTAAAACTTCCCGTTGAATCGATTGGTCAAGACTAGAACGTTCTATCTCTTCAAATAGTCGAGTTATGAGTATTTTTTGTTTTGAATAGTGGATTTTTGAAAATTTCATGACTCTATTTGAAGGCGAAATGATGATTTTATCAGAAAACTGATTGTGCCAGTCGATTCCTCGTCCCAAAAAACCCCTTATTATGGGTTTTTAGCATTTTCCAATATTTTTGGTCGAAAATTTAGTAACAGGGGGGGTATGGGAATATTTCGCGACATAAATTGATTTTTCCTAACTCCCTTGATATTGGAAATATGGATTCAAGATTTGTGCGAAGATGTAAAACTTTCCGTTGAATCGATTGGTCAAGACTAGAACGTTCTATCTCTTCAAATAGTCGAGTTATGAGTATTTTTTGTTTTGAATATTGGATTTTTGAAAATTTCATGACTCTATTTGTAGGCGAAATGATGATTTTATCAAAGAACTGATTGTGCCAGTCGATTTCTCGTTCCAAAAAACCCCTTATTATGGGTTTTTAGCATTTTTCAATATTTTTGGTCGAAAATATAGTAACATGGGGGGGGGGGTATGTGAACATTTCGCGATATAAATTGATTTTTCCTAACTACCTTAATACTTGGAAATATCAATTCAAAATTTGTGCGCAGATGTAAAACTTTCCGTTGATTAGATTGGTCAATACTAGAATGTTCTATCTCTTCAAATAGTCGAGCTATGAGTATTTTTTGTTTTGAAAAGTGGATTTTCGAAAATTTCATGACTCAATTTGAAGGCGAAATAATGATTTTATCAAAAAACTGATTGTGCCAGTTGATTTCACGTCCCCAAAAACCCCTTATGATGGGTTTTTAGCATTTTTCAATATTTTTGGTCGGAAATTTAGTAACAGGGGGGGGGGTATGGGAATATTCCGCGATATAAATTGATTTTTCCTAACTACCTTAATACTTGGCAATATCAATTCAAAATTTGTGCGAAGATGTAAAACTTTCCGTTGAATCGATTGGTCAAGACTAGAACGTTCTATCTCTTCAAATAATCGAGTTATGAGTATTATTTTTGAATAGTGGATTTTTGAAAATTTCATGACTCTATTTGAAGGCGGAATAATGATTTTATCAAAAAACTAATTGTGCCAGTCGATTTCACGTCCCAAAAAACCCCTTATTGTGGGTTTTTAGCATTTTTCAATATTTTTGGTTGAAAATTAGTAACAAGGGGGGGGGTATGGGAATATTTCGCGATATAAATTGATTTTTCCTAACTACCTTAATACTTGGAAATATCAATTCAAAATTTGTGCGCAGATGTAAAACTTTCCGTTGATTAGATTGGTCAATACTAGAATGTTCTATCTCTTCAAATAGTCGAGCTATGAGTATTTTTTGTTTTGAAAAGTGGATTTTCGAAAATTTCATGACTCAATTTGAAGGCGAAATAATGATTTTATAAAAAAATGATTGTGCCAGTCGATTTCACGTCCCAAAAAACCCCTTATTATGGGTTTTTAGCATTTTTCAATATTTTTGGTTGAAAATTAGCAACAAGGGGGGGGTATGGGGGAATATTTCGCCATATAAATTGATTTTTCCTAACTACCTTAATACTTGGAAATATCAATTCAAAATTTGTGCGAAGATGTAAAACTTTCCGTTGAATCGATTGGTCAAGACTAGAACGTTCTATCTCTTCAAATAATCGAGTTATGAGTATTTTTTGTTTTGAATAGTGGATTTTTGAAAATTTCATGACTCTATTTGAAGGCGAAATAATGATTTTATCAAAAAACTAATTGTGCCAGTCGATTTCACGTCCCAAAAAACCCCTTATTGTGGGTTTTTAGCATTTTTCAATATTTTTGGTTGAAAATTAGCTACAAGGGGGGGGTATGGGAATATTTCGCCATATAAATTGATTTTTCCTAACTACCTTAATACTTGGAAATATCAATTCAAAATTTATGCGAAGATGTAAAACTTTCCGTTGAATCGATTGGTCAAGACTAGAACGTTCTATCTCTTCAAATAGTCGAGTTATGAGTATTTTTTGTTTCGAATAGTGGATTTTTGAAAATTTCATTACTCTATTTGAAGGCGAAATGATGATTTTATCAGAAAACTGATTGTTCCAGTCGATTTCTCGTCCCAAAAAACCCCTTATTATGGGTTTTTAGCATTTTTCAATATTTTTGGTAGAAAATTTAGTAACAGGGGGGGTATGGGAATATTTCGCGACATAAATTGATTTTTCCTAACTCCCTTGATATTGGAAATATGGATTCAAGATTTGTGCGAAGATGTAAAACTTTCCGTTGAATCGATTGGTCAAGTCTAGAACGTTCTATCTCTTCAAATAGTCGAGTTATGAGTATTTTTTGTTTTGAATAATGGATTTTTGAAAATTTCATGACTCTATTTGTAGGCGAAATAATGATTTTATCAAAAAACTGATCCTTCCAGTCGATTTCTCGTTCCAAAAAACCCCTTATTATGGGTTTTTAGCATTTTTCAATATTTTTGGTCGAAAATATAGTAACAGGGGGGGGTATGTGAACATTTCGCGATATAAATTGATTTTTTCTAACTCACTTAATACTTGGAAATATGGATTCAAAATATGTGCGAAGATGTAAAACTTTCCGTTGAATCGATTGGTCAAGACTAGAACGTTCTATCTCTTCGAATAGTCGAGTTATGAGTATTTTTTGTTTTGAATAATGGATTTTTGAAAATTTCATGACTCTATTTGTAGGCGAAATAATGATTTTATCAAAAAACTGATTATGCCAGTCGATTTCTCGTCCCAAAAAAAACCCTTATTATGGGTTTTTAGCATTTTTCAATATTTTTGGTCAAAATTTAGTAACAAGGGGTAGGTATGTGAACATTTCGCGATATAAATTGATTTTTCCTAACTACCTTAATACTTGGAAATATCAATTCAAAATTTGTGCGCAGATGTAAAACTTTCCGTTGATTAGATTGGTCAATACTAGAATGTTCTATCTCTTCAAATAGTCGAGCTATGAGTATTTTTTGTTTTGAAAAGTGGATTTTCGAAAATTTCATGACTCAATTTGAAGGCGAAATAATGATTTTATCAAATAACTGATTGTGCCAGTCGATTTCACGTCCCAAAAAACCCCTTATTATGGGTTTTTAGCATTTTTCAATATTTTTGGTCGGAAATTTAGTAACAGGGGGGGGGTATGGGAATATTCCGCGATATAAATTGATTTTTCCTAACTACCTTAATACTTGGCAATATCAATTCAAAATTTGTGCGAAGATGTAAAACTTTCCGTTGAATCGATTGGTCAAGACTAGAACGTTATATCTCTTCAAATAATCGAGTTATGAGTTTTTTTTTTGAATAGTGGATTTTTGAAAATTTCATGACTCTATTTGAAGGCGGAATAATGATTTTATCAAAAAACTAATTGTGCCAGTCGATTTCACGTCCCAAAAAACCCCTTATTGTGGGTTTTTAGCATTTTTCAATATTTTTGGTTGAAAATTAGTAACAAGGGGGATGGGGTATGGGAATATTTCGCCATATAAATTGATTTTTCCTAACTACCTTATTACTTGGAAATATCAATTCAAAATTTGTGCGAAGATGTAAAACTTTCCGCTGAATCGATTGGTCAAGACTAGAACGTTCTATCTCTTCAAATAATCGAGTTATGAGTATTTTTTGTTTTGAATAGTGGATTTTTGAAAATTTCATGACTCTATTTGAAGGCGAAATAATGATTTTATCAAAAAACTAATTGTGCCAGTCGATTTCACGTCCCAAAAAACACCTTATTGTGGGTTTTTAGCATTTTTCAATATTTTTGGTTGAAAATTAGCAACAAGGGGGGGGGTATGGGAATATTTCGCCATATAAATTGATTTTTCCTAACTACCTTAATACTTGGAAATATCAATTCAAAATTTATGCGAAGATGTAAAACTTTCCGTTGAATCGATTGGTCAAGACTAGAACGTGCTATCTCTTCAAATAGTCGAGTTATGAGTATTTTTTGTTTTGAATAATGGATTTTTGAAAATTTCATGACTATATTTGAAGGCGAAATAATGATTTTATCAAAAAACTAATTGTGCCAGTCGATTTCACGTCCCAAAAAACCCCTTATTGTGGGTTTTTAGCATTTTTCAATATTTTTGGTTGAAAATTAGCAACAAGGGGGGAGGTATGGGAATATTTCGCGATATAAATTGATTTTTCCTAACTACCTTAATACTTGGAAATATCAATTCGAAATTTGTGCGCAGATGTAAAACTTTCCGTTGATTAGATTGGTCAATACTAGAATGTTCTATCTCTTCAAATAGTCGAGCTATGAGTATTTTTTGTTTTGAAAAGTGGATTTTCGAAAATTTCATGACTCAATTTGAAGGCGAAATAATGATTTTATAAAAAACTGATTGTGCCAGTCGATTTCACGTCCCAAAAAACCCCTTATTATGGGTTTTTAGCATTTTTCAATATTTTTGGTTGAAAATTAGCAACAAGGGGGGGGGTATGGGGGAATATTTCGCCATATAAATTGATTTTTCCTAACTACCTTAATACTTGGAAATATCAATTCAAAATTTGTGCGAAGATGTAAAACTTTCCGTTGAATCGATTGGTCAAGACTAGAACGTTCTATCTCTTCAAATAATCGAGTTATGAGTATTTTTTGTTTTGAATCGTGGATTTTTGAAAATTTCATGACTCTATTTGAAGGCGAAATAATGATTTCATCAAAAAACTAATTGTGCCAGTCGATTTCACGTCCCAAAAAACCCCTTATTGTGGGTTTTTAGCATTTTTCAATATTTTTGGTTGAAAATTAGCAACAAGGGGGGGGTATGGGGGAATATTTTGCCATATAAATTGATTTTTCCTAACTACCTTAATACTTGGAAATATCAATTCAAAATTTGTGCGAAGATGTAAAACTTTCCGTTGAATCGATTGGTCAAGACTAGAACGTTCTATCTCTTCAAATAATCGAGTTATGAGTATTTTTTGTTTTGAATAGTGGATTTTTGAAAATTTCATGACTCTATTTGAAGGCGAAATAATGATTTCATCAAAAAACTAATTGTGCCAGTCGATTTCACGTCCCAAAAAACCCCTTATTGTGGGTTTTTAGCATTTTTCAATATTTTTGGTTGAAAATTAGCTACAAGGGGGGGGGGTATGGGAATATTTCGCCATATAAATTGATTTTTCCTAACTACCTTAATACTTGGAAATATCAATTCAAAATTTATGCGAAGATGTAAAACTTTCCGTTGAATCGATTGGTCAAGACTAGAACGTTCTATCTCTTCAAATAGTCGAGTTATGAGTATTTTTTGTTTTGAATAGTGAATTTTTGAAAATTTCATGACTCTATTTGAAGGCGAAATGATGATTTTATCAGAAAACTGATTGTGCCAGTCGATTTCTCGTCCCAAAAAACCCCTTATTATGGGTTTTTAGCATTTTTCAATATTTTTGGTCGAAAATTTAGTAACAGGGGGGGTATGGGAATATTTCGCGACATAAATTGATTTTTCCTAACTCCCTTGATATTGGAAATATGGATTCAAGATTTGTGCGAAGATGTAAAACTTTCCGTTGAATGGATTGGTCAAGTCTAGAACGTTCTATCTCTTCAAATAGTCGAGTTATGAGTATTTTTTGTTTTGAATAATGGATTTTTGAAAATTTCATGACTCTATTTGTAGGCGAAATAATGATTTTATCAAAAAACTGATTGTGCCAGTCGATTTCTCGTTCCAAAAAACCCCTTATTATGGGTTTTTAGCATTTTTCAATATTTTTGGTCGAAAATATAGTAACAGGGGGGGGGGTATGTGAACATTTCGCGATATAAATTGATTTTTTCTAACTCACTTAATACTTGGAAATATGGATTCAAAATATGTGCGAAGATGTAAAACTTTCCGTTGAATCGATTGGTCAAGACTAGAACGTTCTATCTCTTCAAATAGTCGAGTTATGAGTATTTTTTGTTTTGAATAATGGATTTTTGGAAATTTCATGACTCTACCCAAACAGCACAAGATATCCTCAGGATGATCCTGAGTATATCCTGGGATATAAGTAGGACATATTTAGGATATTATACTCAAATCCGAACGCCTGAGGATGTTTTTTGGATGTCCCATGTGGATATACATGGGACATTTTGGAGGATATTCTCTTGTTTCTCATATTGTTTCCAGAAAAAATGAAATAGCAAACAAAAACAAAAAATATATTCACTTTAAGCAATATCCCCTATAGGAAATATTTTAGAATCTTAAAAACGTTAATAGAATACCTATCGTAATCCTTGGAACATCCACATTGCATCCTGAATCAATTGAAAATACCTAATTGAGGTCTCCATATATGCTATTTCAAGGACCAACTCAGGTTATACCTATCTAACAGCACAAATGTTCGAAAAACGTTCTGAAGACATCCGCAGGATACTCTAGACGTATACTGTAATATTTTTTTCAGAATCATTTAAAAACAAAAATTTAAATAATATAAAACAAATAAGTGAAAAATATCGACACTTTGATTGGCTCATTATCATGCCGCTTTTTAACTTTAGTCTAGGGTGGAGATCACAGAGGTGGAGATCCCGCAGGCCGCATGCGCGTTTCATGATGTTTTTTTATACTTACAAATAGATAGATTATTGGTTAATTTATCAAAAAGGGCAAGGAATATCATTGAAGAGGGTAAACGAATAAAAATATGAAAATTAAAAAGCATAAAGAGCTTGGATGAAATTAAAAAAAATTGAAATGGGTTTCAATCCACTGACCCCTGGGTCACAACCCCAGCACGTTTCCACCATGCTACGCTAAACTTTAGTTACAGTTTAGAACGAATACATGGTTAAAATAAGGGATCGGAGCTCACGGTTACACTTCTGCGCATACGTACAGTTACAAGTTTTTAGGTTATTGTGTTTTCTTTGTTTATGTGCATGTACTGCATGTTCAGCGATTTTACCGGTAATCAGTGATAGTAATTACATATTTAATTTATGTGTAATTAATGATAATCGTTGTATTCAGATTTCCCGCCGGCCTTCTTAATTGAGTAAAATCAAAAGGTAAGCTTACATTATTTTATTATACATATTTTTTATATAAATAACTTTTGAGGTTAAGATGAAACGTGGTAATGATATTAATTCTTCGACACATCGTAAACTTCGCAAATTAGAAAGTGATATGATTAATAAAGCTTTAATTGATGCCCCATAAACATCATGTAATGCATCTAACAGTTAGAAAATGACAATTTTAATCTACCAACAACTACACCTTCAAAGGATTCAATTAATACTACAGGTAATGTATATAGTTATGACAATAAATATTTATTACTGGTAAATTTTGCCGAAGCTGATTCTGTTATTACTTGTGAATACCTATTAGTTTATGTAATAATTCTCAAATTTACATATACATACATTTTATTATTATACAATACATTTTATTTACAGCAATCACACAGTTTGAACGATATATTATTCGAAAACTATTAGATATAGAGCATAAAGTTTCATCAATACAGGATCGTCAAAGAAATATGAATTCTAAAATGGATTATATTCAAAATCAAATTCATACATTTGGGTTGGATGATAATAAAATAAATAAAAATGATGTTGAATCCGACTACATGGAACTCTTTCCTATGGAAACTTTGGAAAAATTGCAAGAATTGGAACAACTATTGATAAATAATAAAATTAATCATACGGCACTAGTATGTATATTTCAAAATAGAAACTATATTACAAATAAAAATGTAACAAATGAAAAGATTTAATTTTATCAATTTTATTCAGATGAAACAACTGGCAAGAATTGATGGAACAGACATTAAGTCAATCACATTTAATATTTTACGACAGATTATGAGCGATTCAGTGGGAAGCATGTTCAGTTACGTTGAAGGAAAAAAGAAACAGTCTTTCTTTGATTTACATCTTCGGAAAATTTTATTTGGTAAATATAAAACTCAAATCATATATTTTATTAACTGGTAAAGTATCGATAGACTAGTAAAATATATATATTTTCATAACTTATTTTGCAGTTTAATTTGATCACGTGATTTTATCTAATTGCTAGTAATTTGTTGTCTTGTAACCACACTTTTTTTGAGAAAAAGTGTGATTATTCCCAGTTAACACAGAGGAAAAATATAAAACACCACAACACAAGGACCATATAGAAATTATGCTATATATTTGCTTTATTATTTTGTCTTTAACTTTAATATCTTATTTTTTGTAAATATGTATTTTATATATTTCATTTTAGGTGCAGTGAGAATTTTCCATCCGGAAGCTACAGAGCAAAATATTTCAGATCACATAAAATCTTGGCTGAGACATGCAAGTGAACGTAATCATAAGAAAAAGTATGTTGCTTTCATGTTTTTATAAATTTTATATTATAAATTGAATATGCTTACGAGTTGTATAGTTTTCAAAAACTTAATATTATTTTAAGCTCAAAGAAGTCTTTGATATACTACAAGAAGATGACCGCCAGTATGCAGAAACGGAGAAGTATGTATAATTTAATATAAATACAATGTTAGTAATTTTATTAATCTAATGAAAATCCTTTTAGCATGGATACCAAAGCAAAATCTATTCTGCAAGACAACCGAGAAGCGGATGACGAGGATGAGGGTGAAGTGGCCTTTGAAGTAGTAATATAATATATATATATATATAAATATATATATATATATATATATATATATATATATATATAAATATATATATATATATAAAGACTGCTACCGTTATTGCGTCCGCATGGAATCCAATCTTATTGCATCCCCGGCCATTTGAACCATAAACGTTATTTTTTGCGCGAATATTGATTATATATTTTTTTTAA
This sequence comes from Lochmaea crataegi, assembly GCA_947563755.1. Lineage (NCBI taxonomy): Eukaryota > Metazoa > Arthropoda > Insecta > Coleoptera > Chrysomelidae > Lochmaea > Lochmaea crataegi. Next base: position 30,570,044 of record OX387426.1, on the reverse strand, counting down.
CATAGGGTTGCCGTTTTTTTATTTAAATGCAATAAGTTTTTAAATATATGAATACTCATTTATATTTTCTACCTTGTTGCATCTTTTCAAAAATCGACCTTGTTGGTTCCTTTTTGAAGCATATTATACATTGCTGAGTCCATGCGGTGTTGCCTAGCTTCTGGACGGAACAAAAGCGTAAATTTATAAGGTGGTTATATATTATAATGATTTTGCTTTTGCGGTAACTAATATTAATGAGACCTATCGAGAATAGTTTCCCTTGGAATGATTGATTGGTAGGGATTTCAACATATTAAATATTATATCTAATCCTATATTAATATGTCATAATTAATAATAAAATAATTACGTTTCAGACTTCAAACTAATTACGTTTCAGTTTTCAATTTTGAAGTTTTTATTATTTTTAAGTTCTGTAAATATTAAGTTTTATTCCAACCTGTCATTTTCGCACTGAATTTATTATGACCTAAGGTCATCGTATATATATGTATGTATAGAGTAGTGATTTTGTCACAAAACAAGTCGTAAGTACTACAAATCAGTTTAATTCATTATGTTTTCACAAAGTGCTTTTTAGCTTTCATTACTAATAAAATACAAAGTCAAAAGATATGAAATACACTTTATGACTAAATAGAAAATATAAACTAAAAAAAAGATTCTGTTTAATAATAAGGTAAGTACATATATTATAAATTTAAAAACACAACAGTCACTAAGTTCAACATTATATAATACCTATTTTAACGTTTCAAGCTGACTTTGGTCATCATAAGAAAATAGTAATAAATATAACTTTAAAAAATAAGGCAAACAAAATACTATTGAATTAAAAACAGTTTGGTCATGATATACATTTAAAAAATTACTTCAATAAAATAACATTTAGGTACATCAATATCATGGTTTTAAATGAATACTATACATATTATCAAACTGTTTTCAATTAATTAATTGTATATCTATTGCTTTTTAAAATTACTAATATTATTTTTTCTGGTGATGACCAAAGTCGGGTTACAACGTTAAAATAATATATTATGTTAGATGTGATGATTGTTGCATTCTCAAATTTATAATAGTTATTATATTCAAGTATGTTTTTAATATTTGCCACCTCTCATTTTTTCTTCCTATATTCATTTTGGATAAAAACCTTTATTTTAAGCCAGTCCTTATTATGAAATAGTTCTGGATTTAGTTTTTTAAGTTGCTCACATTCTATGCGTCTAGGTGGTGTCTTTGATTTAATATGATTCTTGAAAAACTCTTTCACAACTTCTTTTTGTTTACTAGTCCATGGAATAAGTGAACGAATTTTGCATTCAATAGGAACTACAGCGGTAGAAGCAACAGCAGAAATATCTGTAGTGACAACACCTGAGGTTTGGGTTAAGTTTTCTTCAAAAATCTCCTCAGTATCACTTTCTTCTTTCTCGCTTAGTAAATTGTCGTCCATATTAATATCAATTTCATCCAACGATTTACCTTGATATTGGTTTGCATCACCCTTTTCCATTACCAATAGAAGCTTTGAAATCTTTGCCGTCTGATATACATCATCTGGTAAACGATATGAACTTCGATGAACTCCTGGTGTATGTCCCATGAAGGTTGCTAATTGTTCAATTTCTTGATCGGATAAATTAAAAAGTTGGGAGAGTGTAGCAAGGTGCTTTCGCAAACGGGTCGATGTTATGGAAGATGGATTTTTAGCTCCACAACTTTTAGCATATTTATTTAGAGTTCTGTAACCAATCAAAGAAGATGAAGAATTTGCTTTGGCGAATAGGTATCTATTATCTTTGGGTACATATTTATCGCGGATTTCGATTAAAAATTGAATGTGATTCTGGACATCGACACTAAACAATACTGGCACACCTCTACCTCTCTTTCCTCTTATGACGATCCTTTTCATTTTTTTTAACAATAATTTTTCTGTAGGAGATATAACTTTATTAAATTCTTCATATTCTTCCTTTTCCGAAGAAATATTTAGATACGTATGCAAGAGCATTCTTTCCAGTTCACCTGAACGTTTTCTGTTCAGCAATATAACTCTGCAGTACACTGATTCCATCAACTTATCAAACGCTGATGAGTCAACATTTTCCTTCAGGGCTTTCAAAGAATCTTCAGCCACTTTTATTAAATAATCTTTTAGTAGCTTCAGGTCATTTGCCAATGGAACTATTGTTACTTTATTCCATTTATTAAGGTGCAAATTATTGGCTGCTTCTGTAGAAACTACAAAACGCCAATTCGATTCGAATAAAGTAATTAGGGTTTTTAACTTTGCTTCGCTTTCCGCTGTAGAAACTGTTAAGTAATTACTGCTTTTCTTATATGCGTACATAATGGCGATCTCACAACACTGCTTGAGTGAGGTGGCTATATTCATAGCAATAGTGGGGGAACAGTACATCTCTTTATCAGTATCGTATTTTCCTAGACATTTTGCTGCTTCAACAAAATAATCAAAATGTTCTGGAAGTAGCGCGGAAAACAGGTTTGTAATAGATGAATCAAGTTTTCGAACTTCAATTAAAACTTTAGCGAGTTCTCTCATTTTACGTGAAGTTACCGGAATAAAATGCTTTTCTCTATGTATGTTAAGATATCGTGAGCCAAAAGCGCAAATTAATGCGTCATTTTGAGCTTCCAGAGATATTTTATCCGCACGCATACGAGGAAATACTTCTTTTTTTAATCGCGGATCAACTCTATTATTGAATATCATTTTTGCCTGGCCCGCAGCCTGAGCACCACCAGTTGCTTGGCCATTGGTACACTTTTTTCTGTGTCGGTATAAAATTTTTGAAGAAAAAAAGCCCAAACAATTATCACATGGTAAGGTGGTTCTATCAGGAACATAGGACTCTCTTACTACTTTAAAACATTTCTGGTTTCCTCCACTTGCTAGAAAATTTCCCTTTCTTCTAAGCCTGTCCAGTAAATATCGCCTTTCTTTACTTTTGGAAGGTTTTGAAAATATTTCTGCTACATCAATTTCGGCTGGATGATTTCGTCTAATATGTCTTACAAAATTTTGGACTGCAGTTTCACAAAAATAACAGAAATCTGGTTTTCTTTTATAGACTGTATTAGATACAGACTGTTTATCAGTCATTTCAATAGAAATATTTTCATAACGATCGGATGCCTGTGTGTCAGATAGAAATAGTTTTGTTTCAATAGAGATTTTTTCACTATTCTTGGCTGGTTCAGTCGCTGACTTCTCTGTATTTATTTCATAATGCGATTCGTAAATGCTATGTACAGTATCGGGTATTTTTGTATTAATAATGTTATTGACATGAATACCAGGAGACTTTTTATTTATATAGGATGTTCTTCGTATACTTCGAGTAGTAGTTCCCAAGTTCTGAAACAAAATTAAAAAATCTAGTAGTTTATAAATTTTATATACCTACCAATAATATGAATATTTCTAATGCGATTTCATATTAAATAAATACATATACAATAAGATTACCTCGATTTCATCTTCATCAGAAGTATCAGGAATATATGATGTGTCACTATCTGTCTGAAACGGATCTTCTGGTGTTTCAGCTTGCTCATTGTCTAAGGAAAAATTGTCATTTGATTGATACTCAGAAGTATTACTACAATAATTCTGTTGTGATGAAAAAGAATCATTCATCTAGAAAGAAAGGTACTTTTAAAGACACAGTTTTTCGAGATAAAAAAATCTACAAAACTATATAAAAATGTAGGATCAGTTTTTAACCAAATTAGCGTTTTTTCGGTTGAAAAAAAGAAAAAAATCTAGCGACTACGTCACCCGCATTTATACATATTTCAAGAAAATATTCACATGTTAAAATCCCTGTTTTATCCACTGTATATTTTATTTATGATAAGAAATTCTATAAAATTTCGTAGAGCATTACATGCTTTATTTGTCTTCATATGATAGCCAAATATCTACAAAAGGTATTATAAAAATTAACACCTTCTTTGACCCATATTTGACTTTTTGCCTTACTCTTAAACACAAGACATGTTTATAAAATACTACAGAGTTATTTAGGAAATATGATTAAACATTACCTACCCATTGTTTGTGATCGTTTTGTTGGATGATTTTGTTGTCAAATAAATTATCCGAAAATACATCTGGAGGCTTCAAGGTTAGAATTTGTTGTATTATAATTTTATTATCGTTTGTTTTTGTCTCCTGTTCATGTGAACCACTTAAATTTGGTACCTAAAAATTGCGAAATAAATTAAATAAACTAATTGTTTTATGAGAGACATATCAATTTAATGCACTGTCAGTAATAATGGTCCGTTAAATATAATGGAACTTTGTGAATAACCTATACGGCTGTTAAGTGTAATAATTAGTTGTCTTACCATGGTTTTTGTTTTATTTACAATTATATTTTCTATTGGTGGAAGCTCAGGCGAAGGAACGGGTGAAAACCCTCGATTGCAAAACCAGTTTTCTTTCTTTTTTACTTTCCAAAAATCTGATGGGTTATCTTAAAAATAAAATAATTGAAATAGAAAAATCAAGATGTGAAAAAATTATAATACACTAATGAAAGTTCAAATTAAAAACGGATTTGTGAATAAAAATACTGTTAAAAGAAACTGATTGTGTTTAAAACTATTATGTACAGTAATTTTTGAAAAGTCACTTTTATTTATTTAAAATTTTTTTTTCCAAAAAAACCCTTGTGCAAAATATGAAAAAGTTGCTATTTCTGATTATAAAGAGAAGAAAAATTCAACAGGTAATAAAAGCCGGATAAGCATGGTGGAATGGCCCCCATGGCCAACGGTCAAAATAGCATCAGATTTAATATTAGTACAATCATCACTTTTTTTTCAAATAAATTTTTCTCAAAAACTATAATAGATAAAAGCGTCTTTTTGATTTTAATCCGTTTTGTTGTGGTAAAAGTACATACTCTAAGGAATATCCATAAAAATTATTTTCGATTTTTTGGACCGTTAAAAATCGTGCAAAAATGTGAAAAAATCTATAATATTCTTCGAATAATTCTACAGAGATTTGCGTTGAGCTCATGTTTTTATCTATTAGTTTTAGAAAAAAATTAATTTGGAAAATAATAACCTTGCATCTCTGTTATCTCAAAAGTCGTTTGAGAATCCATTCTAAAAACGGTATTTATGTTTTCAGAGTGTGCTGATATTAAAACTTTAGTATTTTTACCGTTCGCCATGGGGGCCATTTCACCATGCTTATCCAGGTAGACCCTTTTATATAAATAAATAAATATTAGAATAATAGACCTACCTCTTCTGTCACTATTATTATTTAGACACAAATTGACTAATTTTTCACCCCTGGACATATTTAAAGTGTGGATGCAGCAATAACCGCACTCCTGTTACACGACGTGTGGAAATAAGCAATAATAAGGAATAAAATGTAACCACCAACACAAGATACATCTATAAATAGATTGCGACGTTGTCAAATTTATGGACGCTACAATACACGAAATTTGAACTGCAAGTACAAGATATATATATTCATTTAGCGCCTCTAGCGAAGTTTTGCTGAACTAAAAATGTACGTTATTGAGACCATTCTCACTTTGAAAATCTTTAATTATCTACGCCATCCAATAGGATACTCTTGAGACCGGTTGACATTTAAAATTACAGCGGGAATTATTATATAACTGCCAAAGAAGGATTGGAAGAATTGGCGGGAAACTTGATTAACCATGGCTGACTATATTGAGTCCGATATGCGGACCCAATAACGCTATGGAGTCAACAATCAATGTAATAGGTAAATGAAAGGACCCAATAAAGGTAGCAGGACATATATATATATATATATATATATATATATATATATATATATATATATATATATATATATATATATATATATATATATATATATATATATATATATAAATTTATATTTATATATACAGCCATACTTACCCTAAATAAATTTTGTTTATTCATATATGTAATTTTTTTAAATTCTGAAACAGTCCTGGAAACAATATGCATATGACCCAAATTAATCCTAGAAATAGCATATAAAGCTCCGTAATGATGTATCCTGGACTAATTGAGGATGTATTATGGACGTTTTGAGGATTTTGAGGATTCCTATAAACAGCCTGCAAATATCCTTAGGATGTTGAAATAAAATATCCTGAGGATATTTCTAGGCTCTATTGAGGCGCTCAGTTCCAATTCCCCGGGACATCCTTAGGATGTACGGGGATTACAAAGGAATATCCTCAGGATAACTTGTATATCCCGATGAACATATCCTTAGGAGATTCAAAGGACGTCCTTGTGCTGTTTGGGTATTTGTAGGCGAAATAATGATTTTTTTGAATTATTGTGATTATATGAAAATGAAAAACTAGTACTGGAATGATCTTTTAATGTAAAAATGACAACTATATAACTGTCTTATTTGACAACATGAAAATACAAGTGAATGTTACAAACTTAAACAAAACAATACCTGCAGACAACGCTTTACTAAATTCAATACTCCCACTTTTTGTTACAAGTCAATGTCAACATTCACTTTGACAATACATTCAACATTTGACAAAAATGTTGATGTTTCAATTTTGATAATGCCTTTGTCATGATATCGGCTGCCTGTTCATCTGTTTGAACATATTGTAATTCAAAAAATTCATCTTTGAATTTCTCTCGGATAAAATGGTAACGTACGTCAATATGCTTAGTTCTCTTATGAAACTCTGGATTCTTCACAAGTCGTATTGCGCTTTGATTATCCATAAAGAAAACTGGTACATCCAATTTAACTTGTCGAAGATCACATAAGAGATTCTTCAACCAGACAAGTTCTTTTATAGCTTGTGACGCTGCCACATACTCGGATTCTGTTGTGGATAGTGCGACGGATTTTTGTCGTTCTGATCCCCAGCTAATTACACTTCCTCCAAGCATGAAAACATAACCTGATGTTGATCTTCGTGTTTGCGTGTCTCCAGCATAGTCGGCATCACTATACCCGCAAAAGTCTAAATTATTTCCGCTTACGAAACGTATTCCTTTGTTCATTGTACCTTTGATATATTTCATAATGTGTTTTACTGCATTCACATGTGCAGTAGCTGGTTTTTCCAAATATCGACTGACACTTCCAACTGCGAAACTAATATCTGGTCTGGTTGCAACGGCCAGATACATCAAGCTCCCGACTGCCTCTCGATAAGGAAAATCGATTTTTTTATCAGCTTCAAAATCTCCGAGGTTTTGTGAACTAGCTAATGGAGTTGTCACTGTCTTACAATATGTCATATCAAAAACGATCAAAAACCATTCTTGCATATCCTTGTTGATGAACATGAATCGATCCATCCAAAAGCTGATCAATTTCGAGTCACAAAAAACATTTCAGCTCAAAAATTTTGATCTCAAATTCTCTCTGTAAGTGTCTAATGACCGGCTTAATGGCTTCTTGTTCTTCTGCTGCAATCAATCCATCGTCAACGTAAATTGCCAAAATTAACATTCCATCTTTTCCGTTGCTAACAAAAACGCATGGATCGGATCCACTCTCTTTGAAACCAAAACTGTTAAGGAAAGAAGTAAGCTTCTTATTCCAACATTGCGAAGCCTGCTTCAAACCATATAAACTTTTGTATAGTTTACACACTCGGCCACTGTTGTCATTATATCCAATTGGCTGGCTCATATAAACATTTTCTTCTAAATCGCCATTTAGAAAAGCCGTTTTCACATCAAACTGTTTTAGTGTCACACGCTTTGCCGCAGTCAATGCTAGGATCGCTCTGATTGATGTAAACTTCACCACTGGACTAAATGTTTCCTGGTAATCGATTCCGTACTCTTGTGTAAAGCCTCGTACTACCAATCGTGCCTTATACCGATTAACACTCCCATCCGGATTTTCTTTGACCTTGTAGACCCAGCGATTGTCAATCACTTTTTGATCAACTGGCGCATCGACCAAAATCCAAGTATGATTTTTCATAAGTGAATCGTACTCTTCATCCATTGCTCGCTCCCACTGCTTGTAATAAATCGACTGAATTGCCTGCTCATACGTTCTTGGCTCATCACTGACTGACAACATTGCAGAATGTTCACCAGTTACCAGATGTGTTAGTGTGTTACGATCACTTAGACGCCTATTGACAATATTTCTGCTATCAAGATCGCAGGTCATACCACGATTTTTCTGTTAATCTAGTGACGCACATTCATTTGTGTCCTTATCATCGTCATCTTCATTTTCTGCTCCTTTGTCAATACCATAATTGTCTTCGTTTTCGTTATTTTTATTCTTACTGTCTACTCTAGCTTTTTCTTCAACACCAATATCGAGTGTTCCCATTGAATTTTCTAACAAAAAAACGACGTCTCGTGAGATCTCGATTTTACCAGTTTTAGAATTCCAAACTCGATATCCCTTTGAATTATTGTCATAACCAACAAACATACATTTTTCTGCCTTCGCGTCGAGCTTCTGACGTTTTTCTTTTGGAATGTGAATAAATACTTCCGAACCAAAAATACGGAAATGATCTAGCTTCGCCTCCTTGTTATGCCATAATTCATACGGTGATTTGTTGTCAACTGTGCTTGTTCCAGTTTGATTAAGCACATGAACTGCTGTATTTACTGCTTCCGCCCAGAATTTCCTATCGATCTTTTTTGCCCCAAGCATTGTCCTTCTTCTGAATCAGTTTAACACATTTTTCGATAATACTCGCTACTTCTGATTTTTGTTTCATGAAATATACGAAACGAAAATGAGAATAATCATCTTTGAGTAACAAAAAATATCTGGATCCACCAATTGAATTCGTCTGAAACGGACCACACACGTCAGTATGAATGATTTCGCCACACATCTTTGACTTTTCTTCGCGACTCTTGAAACTGCTTCGATGATGCTTTCCATAGACACAAGCTTCACATGCAAATTCCTCATCAATGAAATCTATACCCCGACTTAGTAGAAACTTCTTCACATGTGTCGAATTCTGATGTCCTAGACGTTCGTGCCATGAACGAAGTGTAGCGTTTTTGATTGCTACACTCGCTGTAGTTTCAATCTTTGATGGTTGTATTGTTCTGAACAACATTTGGAACAAACTTTTTCTGCGAACTCCCACTGCAACAATGTTTCCATCTTTCAGCAATTTGCAACCTTCGTTGTTCATGTTCAATTGATGCCCGCGATCTAACACCTTTCCCAATGAAAACAAATTTTTCTTAAGTTCCGGCACGAACAAGACTCCCATGACTCGTTTGCGAATCCATTCATCTCCATTAAAAGCAAAAATGTTGATATCGCCCTTGCCCAGAGCCATTATTTTGTCACCATTACCAACTGTAATTGGTTCAGCTATTTCCGTATAGTTTTCGAACCATTCTCGGCGATGACTCATGTGATCAGTTGCACCTGAGTCCAAAATCCAAGTATCTTGGTCTCTATTTGTTGTTTTGTAACAAATAAAAGCATCATTTGAATTTTCTTCTTTTCTCCCGTTGAAGTTAGTCTTCTTTTCCGAGCATTCCCTTTTCCAGTGGCCCTTTTTTCCACATTTGAAGCATTTGCCTTTCGGTTTGTCATTTTTATCTGTTGCTTTGTTATTATTCGATGAATTTCCTTGCGTTTGCAGATTTCCATGCACTATGGAAATGATTAAACTCGGACGGTAGTGACATTAAAATCTTCGAAATTACCATGGACTCAGAAATAATTTCTTTTTGATCACGTAATTGCTGCACTATTTCCATTAATTTTGATAAAAATGTCGCAATGTCATCTTCCGGTTGTTTTGTGTAGCCATAATATTTTTGTTGTAAAAATGAAATATTTGCCTTTGATGTTTGCTCATACGTACTTTTGAGCGTCTTCCACATCTCTTGAGCTGTTTCACAATTCATAATCTGCAGTAATGCCTGTTTCATACAAGTCGTGGAAATAGCATCCGCCTTCTTCCAAGTCACAATTTCCTTCGCATAATTTGTACATTCAGATGTCGGTTTGACGTTTGTTCCATCGACGTAGTCAAAAAGATCGTTAGCTTCTAAAATCTGACGCATTTGAAACTTCCATGTTAGCCAGTTGCTGCCGCTTTCCAGCTTTTCAATATTAACGCGATCGCCTTCCATTTATTTTGTCTTTTAATAATTATCGGCTTCAAAACTTCAAAAATAAATTGCTTTCCAATTTTCTTTTTTTTGAGTTCACAAATAATTCTTGCACAAAATAAATAACGATATTTACTGCAGTTAAGCTTCCTTTACAATTTCACGTAATCTGGGCCCATAACCTTTTGAATTATTGTGATTATATGAAAATGAAAAACTAGTACTGGAATGATCTTTTAATGTAAAAATGACAACTATATAACTGTCTTATTTGACAACATGAAAATACAAGTGAATGTTACAAACTTAAACAAAACAATACCTGCAGACAACGCTTTACTAAATTCAATAGATTTTATCAAAAAAATGATTGTGCCAGTCGATTTCACGTCCCAAAAAACCCCTTATTATGGGTTTTTAGCATTTTTCAATATTTTTGGTCGGAAATTTAGTAACAGGGGGGGGGGTATGGGAATATTCCGCGATATAAATTGATTTTTCCTAACTACCTTAATACTTGGAAATATCAATTCAAAATTTGTGCGCAGATGTAAAACTTTCCGTTGAATAGATTGGTCAATACTAGAATGTTCTATCTCTTCAAATAGTCGAGCTATGAGTATTTTTTGTTTTGAAAAGTGGATTTTCGAAAATTTCATGACTCAATTTGAAGGCGAAATAATGATTTTATCAAAAAACTGATTGTGCCAGCTGATTTCACGTCCCAAAAAACCCCTTATTATGGGTTTTTAGCATTTTTCAATATTTTTGGTCGGAAATTTAGTAACAGGGGGGGGGGGTATGGGAATATTCCGCGATATAAATTGATTTTTCCTAACTACCTTAATACTTGGCAATATCAATTCAAAATTTGTGCGAAGATGTAAAACTTTCCGTTGAATGGATTAGTCAAGACTAGAACGTTCTATCTCTTCAAATGATCGAGTTATGAGTATTTTTTTTTGAATAGTGGATTTTTGAAAATTTCATGACTCTATTTGAAGGCGAAATAATGATTTTATCAAAAAACTAATTGTGCCAGTCGATTTCACGTTCCAAAAAACCCCTTATTGTGGGTTTTTAACATTTTTCAATATTTTTGGTTGAAAATTAGTAACAATGGGAATATTTCGCCTTATAAATTGATTTTCCTAACTACCTTATTACTTGGAAATATCAATTCAAAATTTGTGCGAAGATGTAAAACTTTCCGTTGAATCGATTGGTCAATACTAGAACGTTCTATCTCTTCAAATAGTCGAGTTATGAGTATTTTTTGTTTTGAATAATGGATTTTTGAAAATTTCATGACTCTATTTGTAGGCGAAATAATGATTTTATCAAAAAACTGATTATGCCAGTCGATTTCTCGTCCAAAAAAAAACCCTTATTATGGGTTTTTAGCATTTTTCAATATTTTTGGTCAAAATTTAGTAACAAGGGGTAGGTATGTGAACATTTCGCGATATAAATTGATTTTTCCTAACTACCTTAATACTTGGAAATATCAATTCAAAATTTGTGCGAAGATGTAAAACTTTCCGTTGAATCGATTGGTCAAGACTAGAACGTTCTATCTCTTCAAATAATCGAGTTATGAGTATTTTTTGTTTTGCATAGTGGATTTTTGAAAATTTCATGACTCTATTTGGAGGCGAAATAATGATTTTATCAAAAAACTAATTGTGCCAGTCGATTTCACGTCCCAAAAAACCCCTTATTGTGGGTTTTTAGCATTTTTCAATATTTTTGGTTGAAAATTAGCAACAAGGGGGGGGGTATGGGAATATTTCGCGATATAAATTGATTTTTCCTAGCTACCTTAATACTTGGAAATATCAATTCAAAATTTGTGCGCAGATGTAAAACTTTCCGTTGATTAGATTGGTCCATACGAGAATGTTCTATCTCTTCAAATAGTCGAGCTATGAGTATTTTTTGTTTTGAAAAGTGGATTTTCGAAAATTTCATGACTCAATTTGAAGGCGAAATAATGATTTTATAAAAAACTGATTGTGCCAGTCGATTTCACGTCCCAAAAAACCCCTTATTATGGGTTTTTAGCATTTTTCAATATTTTTGGTTGAAAATTAGCAGCAAGTGGAGAGAGATATGGGAATATTTCGCCATATAAATTGATTTTTCCTAACTACCTTAATACTTGGAAATATCAATTCAAAATTTGTGCGAAGATGTAAAACTTTCCGTTGAATCGATTGGTCAAGAATAGAACGTTCTATCTCTTCAAATAATCGAGTTATGAGTATTTTTTGTTTTGAATAGTGGATTTTTGAAAATTTCATGACTCTATTTGAAGGCGAAATAATAATTTTATCAAAAAACTAATTGTGCCAGTCGATTTCACGTCCCAAAAAACCCCTTATTGTGGGTTTTTAGCATTTTTCAATATTTTTGGTTGAAAATTAGCTACAAGGAGAGGGGTATGGGAATATTTCGCCATATAAATTGATTTTTCCTAACTACCTTAATACTTGGAAATATCAATTCAAAATTTATGCGAAGATGTAGAACTTTCCGTTGAATCGATTGGTCAAGACTAGAACGTTCTATCTCTTCAAATAGTCGAGTTATGAGTATTTTTTGTTTTGAATAATGGATTTTTGAAAATTTCATGACTATATTTGAAGGCGAAATAATGATTTTATCAAAAAACTGATTGTGCCAGTCGATTTCTCGTTCCAAAAAACCTCTTATTATGGGTTTTTAGCATTTTTCAATATTTTTGGTCGAAAATTTAGTAACAGGGGAGGGGTATGTGAACATTTCGCGATATAAATTGATTTTTTCTAACTCCCTGGATACTTGGAAATATGGATTCAAAATATGTGCGAAGATGTAAAACTTTCCGTTGAATCGATTGGTCAAGACTAGAACGTTCTATCTCTTCAAATAGTCGAGTTATGAGTATTTTTTGTTTTGAATAATGGATTTTTGAAAATTTCATGACTCTATTTGTAGGCGAAATAATGATTTTATCAAAAAACTGATTATGCCAGTCGATTTCTCGTCCCAAAAAAAACCCTTATTATGGGTTTTTAGCATTTTTAAATATTTTTGGTCAAAATTTAGTAACAAGGGGTAGGTATGTGAACATTTCGCGATATAAATTGATTTTTCCTAACTACCTTAATACTTGGAAATATCAATTCAAAATTTGTGCGCAGATGTAAAACTTTCCGTTGATTAGATTGGTCAATACTAGAATGTTCTATCTCTTCAAATAGTCGAGCTATGAGTATTTTTTGTTTTGAAAAGTGGATTCTCGAAAATTTCATGACTCAATTTGAAGGCGAAATAATGATTTTATCAAAAAACTGATTGTGCCAGTCGATTTCACGTCCCAAAAAACCCCTTATTATGGGTTTTTAGCATTTTTCAATATTATTGCTCGGCAATTTAGTAACAGGGGGGGGGTATGGGAATATTCCGCGATATAAATTGATTTTTCCTAACTACCTTAATACTTGGCAATATCAATTCAAAATTTGTGCGAAGATGTAAAACTTTCCGTTGAATCGATTGGTGAAGACTAGAACGTTCTATCTCTTCAAATAGTCGAGCTATGAGTATTTTTTGGTTTGAAAAGTGGATTTTCGAAAATTTCATGACTCAATTTGAAGGCGAAATAATGATTTTATCAAAAAACTGATTGTGCCAGTCGATTTCACGTCCCAAAAAACCCCTTATTATGGGTTTTTAGCATTTTTCAATATTATTGCTCGGAAATTTAGTAACAGGGGGGGGGTATGGGAATATTCCGCGATATAAATTGATTTTTCCTAGCTACCTTAATACTTGGAAATATCAATTCAAAATTTGTGCGCAGATGTAAAACTTTCCGTTGATTAGATTGGTCCATACTAGAATGTTCTATCTCTTCAAATAGTCGAGCTATGAGTATTTTTTGTTTTGAAAAGTGGATTTTCGAAAATTTCATGACTCAATTTGAAGGCGAAATAATGATTTTATAAAAAACTGATTGTGCCAGTCGATTTCACGTCCCAAAAAACCCCTTATTATGGGTTTTCAGCATTTTTCAATATTTTTGGTTGAAAATTAGCAACAAGGGGGGGGTATGGGAATATTTCGCGATATAAATTGATTTTTCCTAACTACCTTAATACTTGGCAATATCAATTCAAAATTTGTGCGAAGATGTAAAACTTTCCGTTGAATCGATTGGTGAAGACTAGAACGTTCTATCTCTTCAAATAGTCGAGCTATGAGTATTTTTTGGTTTGAAAAGTGGATTTTCGAAAATTTCATGACTCAATTTGAAGGCGAAATAATGATTTTATCAAAAAACTGATTGTGCCAGTCGATTTCACGTCCCAAAAAACCCCTTATTATGGGTTTTTAGCATTTTTCAATATTATTGCTCGGAAATTTAGTAACAGGGGGGGGGTATGGGAATATTCCGCGATATAAATTGATTTTTCCTAGCTACCTTAATACTTGGAAATATCAATTCAAAATTTGTGCGCAGATGTAAAACTTTCCGTTGATTAGATTGGTCCATACTAGAATGTTCTATCTCTTCAAATAGTCGAGCTATGAGTATTTTTTGTTTTGAAAAGTGGATTTTCGAAAATTTCATGACTCAATTTGAAGGCGAAATAATGATTTTATAAAAAACTGATTATGTCAGTCGATTTCACGTCCCAAAAAACCCCTTATTATGGGTTTTCAGCATTTTTCAATATTTTTGGTTGAAAATTAGCAACAAGGGGGGGGTATGAGAATATTTCGCCATATAAATTGATTTTTCCTAACTACCTTAATACTTGGAAATATCAATTCAAAATTTGTGCGAAGATGTAAAACTTTCCGTTGAATCGATTGGTCAAGACTAGAACGTTCTATCTCTTCAAATAATCGAGTTATGAGTATTTTTTGTTTTGAATAGTGGATTTTTGAAAATTTCATGACTCTATTTGAAGGCGAAATAATAATTTTATCAAAAACTAATTGTGCCAGTCGATTTCACGTCCCAAAAAACCCCTTATTGTGGGTTTTTAGCATTTTTCAATATTTTTGGTTGAAAATTAGCTACAAGGGGGGGGGGTATGGGAATATTTCGCCATATAAATTGATTTTTCCTAACTACCTTAATACTTGGAAATATCAATTCAAAATTTATGCGAAGATGTAGAACTTTCCGTTGAATCGATTGGTCAAGACTAGAACGTTCTATCTCTTCAAATAGTCGAGTTATGAGTATTTTTTGTTTTGAATAATGGATTTTTGAAAATTTCATGACTATATTTGAAGGCGAAATAATGATTTTATCAAAAAACTGATTGTGCCAGTCGATTTCTCGTTCCAAAAAACCTCTTATTATGGGTTTTTAGCATTTTTCAATATTTTTGGTCGAAAATTTAGTAACAGGGGGGGGGGGTATGTGAACATTTCGCGATATAAATTGATTTTTTCTAACTCCCTGGATACTTGGAAATATGGATTCAAAATATGTGCGAAGATGTAAAACTTTCCGTTGAATCGATTGGTCAAGACTAGAACGTTCTATCTCTTCAAATAGTCGAGTTATGAGTATTTTTTTTTGAATAATGGATTTTTGAAAATTTCATGACTCTATTTGTAGGCGAAATAATGATTTTATCAAAAAACTGATTATGCCAGTCGATTTCTCGTCCCAAAAAAAACCCTTATTATGGGTTTTTAGCATTTTTAAATATTTTTGGTCAAAATTTAGTAACAAGGGGTAGGTATGTGAACATTTCGCGATATAAATTGATTTTTCCTAACTACCTTAATACTTGGAAATATCAATTCAAAATTTGTGCGCAGATGTAAAACTTTACGTTGATTAGATTGGTCAATACTAGAATGTTCTATCTCTTCAAATAGTCGAGCTATGAGTATTTTTTGTTTTGAAAAGTGGATTTTCGAAAATTTCATGACTCAATTTGAAGGCGAAATAATGATTTTATCAAAAAACTGATTGTGCCAGTCGATTTCACGTCCCAAAAAACCCCTTATTATGGGTTTTTAGCATTTTTCAATATTATTGCTCGGAAATTTAGTAACAGGGGGGGGGGGGTATGGGAATATTCCGCGATATAAATTGATTTTTCCTAACTACCTTAATACTTGGCAATATCAATTCAAAATTTGTGCGAAGATGTAAAACTTTCCGTTGAATCGATTGGTGAAGACTAGAACGTTCTATCTCTTCAAATAGTCGAGCTATGAGTATTTTTTGGTTTGAAAAGTGGATTTTCGAAAATTTCATGACTCAATTTGAAGGCGAAATAATGATTTTATCAAAAAACTAATTGTGCCAGTCGATTTCACGTCCCAAAAAACCCCTTATTATGGGTTTTTAGCATTTTTCAATATTATTGCTCGGAAATTTAGTAACAGGGGGGGGGGGTATGGGAATATTCCGCGATATAAATTGATTTTTCCTAACTACCTTAATACTTGGCAATATCAATTCAAAATTTGTGCGAAGACGTAAAACTTTCCGTTGAATCGATTGGTCAAGACTAGAATGTTCTATCTCTTCAAATAATCGAGTTATGAGTATTTTTTGTTTTGAATAGTGGATTTTTGAAAATTTCATGACTCTATTTGAAGGCAAAATAATGATTTTATCAAAAAACTAATTGTGCCAGTCGATTTCACGTCCCAAAAAACCCCTTATTGTGGGTTTTTAGCATTTTTCAATATTTTTGGTTGAAAATTAGTAACAAGGGGGGGGGTATGGGAATATTTCGCCATATAAATTGATTTTTCCTAACTACCTTAATACTTGGAAATATCAATTCAAAATTTGTGCGCAGATGTAAAACTTTCCGTTGATTAGATTGGTCAATACTAGAATGTTCTATCTCTTCAAATAGTCGAGCTATAAGTATTTTTTGTTTCGAAAAGTGGATTTTCGAAAGATTCATGACTCAATTTGAAGGCGAAATAATGATTTTATCAAAAAACTGATTGTGCCAGTCGATTTCACGTCCCAAAAAACCCCTTATTATGGCTTTTTAGCATTTTTCAATATTTTTGGTCGGAAATTTAGTAACAGGGGGGGGGTATGGGAGTATTCCGCGATATAAATTGATTTTTCCTAACTACCTTAATACTTGGCAATATCAATTCAAAATTTGTGCGAAGATGTAAAACTTTCCGTTGAATCGATTGGTCAAGACTAGAACGTTCTATCTCTTCAAATAATCGAGTTATGAAAATTTTTTGTTTTGAATAGTGGATTTTTGAAAAATTCATGACTCTATTTGAAGGCGAAATAATGATTTTATCAAAAAACTTATTGTGCCAGTCGATTTCACGTCCCAAAAAACCCCTTATTGTGGGTTTTTAGCATTTTTCAATATTTTTGGTTGAAAATTAGCAACAAGGGGGGGGGGTATGGGAATATTTCGCCATATAAATTGATTTTTCCTAACTACCTTAATACTTGGAAATATCAATTCAAAATTTGTGCGAAGATGTATATCTTTCCGTTGAATCGATTGGTCAAGACTAGTACGTTCTATCTCTTCAAATAGTCGAGTTATGAGTATTTTTTGTTTTGAATAATGGATTTTTGAAAATTTCATGACTATATTTGAAGGCGAAATAATAATTTTATCAAAAAACTGATTGTGCCAGTCGATTTCTCGTTCCTAAAAACCCCTTATTATGGGTTTTTAGCATTTTTCAATATTTTTGGTCGAAAATTTAGTAACGGGGGGGGGGGTATGTGAACATTTCGCGATATAAATTGATTTTTTCTAACTCCCTGGATACTTGGAAATATGGATTCAAAATATGTGCGAAGATGTAAAACTTTCCGTTGAATCGATTGGTGAAGACTAGAACGTTCTATCTCTTCAAATAGTCGAGTTATGAGTATTTTTTGTTTTGAATAATGGATTTTTGAAAATTTCATGACTCTATTTGTAGGCGAAATAATGATTTTATCAAAAAACTGATTATGCCAGTAGATTTCTCGTCCCAAAAAAAACCCTTATTATTTAGCATTTTTCAATATTTTTGGTCAAAATTTAGTAACAAGGGGTAGGTATGTGAACATTTCGCGATATAAATTGATTTTTCCTAACTACCTTAATACTTGGAAATATCAATTCAAAATTTGTGCGAAGATGTATATCTTTCCGTTGAATCGATTGGTCAAGACTAGTACGTTCTATCTCTTCAAATAGTCGAGTTATGAGTATTTTTTGTTTTGAATAATGGATTTTTGAAAATTTCATGACTATATTTGAAGGCGAAATAATAATTTTATCAAAAAACTGATTGTGCCAGTCGATTTCTCGTTCCAAAAAACCCCTTATTATGGGTTTTTAGCATTTTTCAATATTTTTGGTCGAAAATTTAGTAACGGGGGGGGGGGTATGTGAACATTTCGCGATATAAATTGATTTTTTCTAACTCCCTGGATACTTGGAAATATGGATTCAAAATATGTGCGAAGATGTAAAACTTTCCGTTGAATCGATTGGTGAAGACTAGAACGTTCTATCTCTTCAAATAGTCGAGTTATGAGTATTTTTTGTTTTGAATAATGGATTTTTGAAAATTTCATGACTCTATTTGTAGGCGAAATAATGATTTTATCAAAAAACTGATTATGCCAGTAGATTTCTCGTCCCAAAAAAAACCCTTATTATTTAGCATTTTTCAATATTTTTGGTCAAAATTTAGTAACAAGGGGTAGGTATGTGAACATTTCGCGATATAAATTGATTTTTCCTAACTACCTTAATACTTGGAAATATCAATTCAAAATTTGTGCGCAGATGTAAAACTTTCCGTTGATTAGATTGGTCAATACTAGAATGTTCTATCTCTTCAAATAGTCGAGGTATGAGTATTTTTTGTTTTGAAAAGTGGATTTTCGAAAATTTCATGACTCAATTTGAAGGCGAAATAATGATTTTATCAAAAAACTGATTGTGCCAGTCGATTTCACGTCCCAAAAAACACCTTATTATGGGTTTTTAGCATTTTTCAATATTTTTGGTCGGAAATTTAGTAACAGGGGGGGGGTATGGGAATATTCCGCGATATAAATTGATTTTTCCTAACTACCTTAATACCTGGCAACATCAATTCAAAATTTGTGCGAAGATGTAAAACTTTCCGTTGAATCGATTGGTCAAGACTAGAACGTTCTATCTCTTCAAATAGTCGAGTTATGAGTATTTTTTGTTTTGAATAGTGGATTTTTGAAAATTTCATGACTCTATTTGAAGGCGAAATGATGATTTTATCAGAAAACTGATGGTGCCAGTCGATTTCTCGTCCCAAAAAACCCCTTATGGGTTTTTAGCATTTTTCAATATTTTTGGTCGAAAATTTAGTAACAGGGGGGGTATGGGAATATTTCGCGACATAAATTGATTTTTCCTAACTCCCTTGATATTGGAAATATGGATTCAAGATTTGTGCGAAGATGTAAAACTTTCCGTTGAATCGATTGGTCAAGACTAGAACGTTCTATCTCTTCAAATAGTCGAGGTATGAGTATTTTTTGTTTTGAATAGTGGATTTTTGAAAATTTCATGACTCTATTTGAAGGCCAAATAATGATTTTATCAAAAAACTGATTATGCCAGTCGATTTCTCGTCCCAAAAAAAACCCTTATTATTTAGCATTTTTCAATATTTTTGGTCAAAATTTAGTAACAAGGGGTAGGTATGTGAACATTTCGCGATATATATTGATTTTTCCTAACTACCTTAATACTTGGAAATATCAATTCAAAATTTGTGCGCAGATGTAAAACTTTCCGTTGATTAGATTGGTCAATACTAGAATGTTCTATCTCTTCAAATAGTCGAGGTATGAGTATTTTTTGTTTTGAAAAGTGGATTTTCGAAAATTTCATGACTCAATTTGAAGGCGAAATAATGATTTTATCAAAAAACTGATTGTGCCAGTCGATTTCACGTCCCAAAAAACCCCTTATTATGGGTTTTTAGCATTTTTCAATATTTTTGGTCGGAAATTTAGTAACAGGGGGGGGGTATGGGAATATTCCGCGATATAAATTGATTTTTCCTAACTACCTTAATACTTGGCAATATCAATTCAAAATTTGTGCGAAGATGTAAAACTTTCCGTCGAATCGATTGGTCAAGACTAGAACGTTCTATCTCTTCAAATAGTCGAGTTATGAGTATTTTTTGTTTTGAATAATGGATTTTTGAAAATTTCATGACTCTATTTGTAGGCGAAATAATGATTTTATCAAAAAACTGATTATGCCAGTCGATTTCTCGTCCCAAAAAAAACCCTTATTATTTAGCATTTTTCAATATTTTTGGTCAAAATTTAGTAACAAGGTAGGTATGTGAACATTTCGCGATATAAATTGATTTTTCCTAACTACCTTAATACTTGGAAATATCAATTCAAAATTTGTGCGCAGATGTAAAACTTTCCGTTGATTAGATTGGTCAATACTAGAATGTTCTATCTCTTCAAATAGTCGAGGTATGAGTATTTTTTGTTTTGAAAAGTGGATTTTCGAAAATTTCATGACTCAATTTGAAGGCGAAATAATGATTTTATCAAAAAACTGATTGTGCCAGTCGATTTCACGTCCCAAAAAACCCCTTATTATGGGTTTTTAGCATTTTTCAATATTTTTGGTCGGAAATTTAGTAACAGGGGGGGGGGTATGGGAATATTCCGCGATATAAATTGATTTTTCCTAACTACCTTAATACCTGGCAACATCAATTCAAAATTTGTGCGAAGATGTAAAACTTTCCGTTGAATCGATTGGTCAAGACTAGAACGTTCTATCTCTTCAAATAGTCGAGTTATGAGTATTTTTTGTTTTGAATAGTGGATTTTTGAAAATTTCATGACTCTATTTGAAGGCGAAATGATGATTTTATCAGAAAACTGATGGTGCCAGTCGATTTCTCGTCCCAAAAAACCCCTTATGGGTTTTTAGCATTTTTCAATATTTTTGGTCGAAAATTTAGTAACAGGGGGGGTATGGGAATATTTCGCGACATAAATTGATTTTTCCTAACTCCCTTGATATTGGAAATATGGATTCAAGATTTGTGCGAAGATGTAAAACTTTCCGTTGAATCGATTGGTCAAGACTAGAACGTTCTATCTCTTCAAATAGTCGAGGTATGAGTATTTTTTGTTTTGAATAGTGGATTTTTGAAAATTTCATGACTCTATTTGAAGGCCAAATAATGATTTTATCAAAAAACTGATTATGCCAGTCGATTTCTCGTCCCAAAAAAAACCCTTATTATTTAGCATTTTTCAATATTTTTGGTCAAAATTTAGTAACAAGGGGTAGGTATGTGAACATTTCGCGATATATATTGATTTTTCCTAACTACCTTAATACTTGGAAATATCAATTCAAAATTTGTGCGCAGATGTAAAACTTTCCGTTGATTAGATTGGTCAATACTAGAATGTTCTATCTCTTCAAATAGTCGAGGTATGAGTATTTTTTGTTTTGAAAAGTGGATTTTCGAAAATTTCATGACTCAATTTGAAGGCGAAATAATGATTTTATCAAAAAACTGATTGTGCCAGTCGATTTCACGTCCCAAAAAACCCCTTATTATGGGTTTTTAGCATTTTTCAATATTTTTGGTCGGAAATTTAGTAACAGGGGGGGGGGTATGGGAATATTCCGCGATATAAATTGATTTTTCCTAACTACCTTAATACTTGGCAATATCAATTCAAAATTTGTGCGAAGATGTAAAACTTTCCGTCGAATCGATTGGTCAAGACTAGAACGTTCTATCTCTTCAAATAGTCGAGTTATGAGTATTTTTTGTTTTGAATAATGGATTTTTGAAAATTTCATGACTCTATTTGTAGGCGAAATAATGATTTTATCAAAAAACTGATTATGCCAGTCGATTTCTCGTCCCAAAAAAAACCCTTATTATTTAGCATTTTTCAATATTTTTGGTCAAAATTTAGTAACAAGGTAGGTATGTGAACATTTCGCGATATAAATTGATTTTTCCTAACTACCTTAATACTTGGAAATATCAATTCAAAATTTGTGCGCAGATGTAAAACTTTCCGTTGATTAGATTGGTCAATACTAGAATGTTCTATCTCTTCAAATAGTCGAGGTATGAGTATTTTTTGTTTTGAAAAGTGGATTTTCGAAAATTTCATGACTCAATTTGAAGGCGAAATAATGATTTTATCAAAAAACTGATTGTGCCAGTCGATTTCACGTCCCAAAAAACCCCTTATTATGGGTTTTTAGCATTTTTCAATATTTTTGGTCGGAAATTTAGTAACCAGGGGGGGGGGTATGGGAATATTCCGCGATATAAATTGATTTTTCCTAACTACCTTAATACTTGGAAATATCCATTCAAAATTCGTGCGCAGATGTAAAACTTTCCGTTGATTAGATTGGTCAATACTAGAACGTTCTATCTCCTTAAATAGTCGATTTATGAGTATTTTTTAATTTGAAAAGTGGATTTTCGAAAATTTCATGACCCTACTTGAAGGCGAAATAATGATTTTATCAAAAAACTAATTGTGCCAGTCGATTTCACGTCCCAAAAAACCCCTTATTGTGGGTTTTTAGCATTTTTCAATATTTTTGGTTGAAAATTAGTAACAAGGGGGGGGTATGGGAATATTTCGCCATATAAATTGATTTTTCCTAACTACCTTAATACTTGGAAATATCAATTCAAAATTTGTGCGAAGATGTAAAACTTTCCTTTGAATCGATTGGTCAAGACTAGAACGTTCTATCTCTTCAAATAGTCGAGTTATGAGTATTTTTTTTTTGAATAATGGATTTTTGAAAATTTCATGACTATACTTGAAGGCGAAATAATTGTTTTATCAAAAAACTGATTGTGTCAGTCGATTTCTCGTTCCAAAAAACCCCTTATTATGGGTTTTTAGCATTTTTCAATATTTTTGGTCGAAAATTTAGTAACAGGGGGGGGGGTATGTGAACATTTCGCGATATAAATTGATTTTTTCTAACTCCCTGGATACTTGGAAATATGGATTCAAAATATGTGCGAAGATGTAAAACTTTCCGTTGAATCGATTGGTCAAGACTAGAACGTTCTATCTCTTCAAATAGTCGAGTTATGAGTATTTTTTGTTTTGAATAATGGATTTTTGAAAATTTCATGACTCTATTTGTAGGCGAAATAATGATTTTATCAAAAAACTGATAATGCCAGTCGATTTCTCGTCGCAAAAAAAACCCTTATTATGGGTTTTTAGCATTTTTCAATATTTTTGGTCAAAATTTAGTAACAAGGGGTAGGTATGTGAACATTTCGCGATATAAATTGATTTTTCCTAACTACCTTAATACTTGGAAATATCAATTCAAAATTTGTGCGCAGATGTAAAACTTTCCGTTGATTAGATTGGTCAAGACTAGAACGTTCTATCTCTTCAAATAATCGAGTTATGAGTATTTTTTGTTTTGAATAGTGGATTTTTGAAAAATTCATGACTCTATTTGAAGGCGAAATAATGATTTTATCAAAAAACTTATTGTGCCAGTCGATTTCACGTCCCAAAAAACCCCTTATTGTGGGTTTTTAGCATTTTTCAATATTTTTGGTTGAAAATTAGCAACAAGGGGGGGGTATGGGAATATTTCGCCATATAAATTGATTTTTCCTAACTACCTTAATACTTGGAAATATCAATTCAAAATTTGTGCGAAGATGTAAATCTTTCTGTTGAATCGATTGGTCAAGACTAGAACGTTCTATCTCTTCAAATAGTCGAGTTATGAGTATTTTTTGTTTTGAATAATGGATTTTTGAAAATTTCATGACTCAATTTGAAGGCGAAATAATGATTTTATCAAAAAACTGATTGTGCCAGTCGATTTCACGTCCCAAAAAACCCCTTATTATGGGTTTTTAGCATTTTTCAATATTTTTGGTCGGAAATTTAGTAACAGGGGGGGGGTATGGGAGTATTCCGCGATATAAATTGATTTTTCCTAACTACCTTAATACTTGGCAATATCAATTCAAAATTTGTGCGAAGATGTAAAACTTTCCGTTGAATCGATTGGTCAAGACTAGAACGTTCTATCTCTTCAAATAATCGAGTTATGAGTATTTTTTGTTTTGAATAGTGAATTTTTGAAAAATTCATGACTCTATTTGAAGGCGAAATAATGATTTTATCAAAAAACCTATTGTGCCAGTCGATTTCACGTCCCAAAAAACCCCTTATTGTGGGTTTTTAGCATTTTTCAATATTTTTGGTTGAAAATTAGCAACAAGGGGGGGGGGTATGGGAATATTTAGCCATATAAATTGATTTTTCCTAACTACCTTAATACTTGGAAATATCAATTCAAAATTTGTGCGAAGATGTAAATCTTTCCGTTGAATCGATTGGTCAAGACTAGAACGTTCTATCTCTTCAAATAGTCGAGTTATGAGTATTTTTTGTTTTGAATAATGGATTTTTGAAAATTTCATGACTATATTTGAAGGCGAAATAATAATTTTATCAAAAAACTGATTGTGCCAGTCGATTTCTCGTTCCAAAAAACCCCTTATTATGGGTTTTTAGCATTTTTCAATATTTTTGGTCGAAAATTTAGTAACAGGGGGGGGTATGTGAACATTTCGCGATATAAATTGATTTTTTCTAACTCCCTGGATACTTGGAAATATGGATTCAAAATATGTGCGAAGATGTAAAACTTTCCGTTGAATCGATTGGTCAAGACTAGAACGTTCTATCTCTTCAAATAGTCGAGTTATGAGTATTTTTTGTTTTGAATAATGGATTTTCGAAAATTTCATGACTCTATTTGTAGGCGAAATAATGATTTTATCAAAAAACTGATTATGCCAGTCGATTTCTCGTCCAAAAAAAACCCTTATTATTTAGCATTTTTCAATATTTTTGGTCAAAATTTCCCTTATTATGGGTTTTTAGCATTTTTCAATATTTTTGGTCAAAATTTAGTAACAAGGGGTAGGTATGTGAACATTTCGCGATATAAATTGATTTTTCCTAACTACCTTAATACTTGGAAATATCAATTCAAAATTTGTGCGCAGATGTAAAACTTTCCGTTGATTAGATTGGTCAATACTAGAATGTTCTATCTCTTCAAATAGTCGAGCTATAAGTATTTTTTGTTTTGAAAAGTGGATTTTCGAAAATTTCATGACTCAATTTGAAGGCGAAATAATGATTTTATCAAAAAACTGATTGTGCCAGTCGATTTCACGTCCCAAAAAACCCCTCATTATGGGTTTTTAGCATTTTTCAATATTTTTGGTCGGAAATTTAGTAACAGGGGGGGGGGGGTATGGGAGTATTCCGCGATATAAATTGATTTTTCCTAACTACCTTAATACTTGGCAATATCAATTCTAAATATGTGCGAAGATGTAAAACTTTCCGTTGAATCGATTGGTCAAGACTAGAACGTTCTATCTCTTCAAATAGTCGAGTTATGAGTATTTTTTGTTTTGAATAATGGATTTTTGAAAATTTCATGACTCTATTTGTAGGCGAAATAATGATTTTATCAAAAACTGATTATGCCAGTCGATTTCTCGTCCCAAAAAAACCCTTATTATGGGTTTTTAGCATTTTCAATATTTTTGGTCAAAATTTAGTAACAAGGGGTAGGTATGTGAACATTTCGCGATATAAATTGATTTTTCCTAACTACCTTAATACTTGGCAATATCAATTCAAAATTTGTGCGAAGATGTAAAACTTTCCGTTGAATCGATTGGTCAAGACTAGAACGTTCTATCTCTTCAAATAATCGAGTTATGAGTATTTTTTGTTTTGAAAAGTGGATTTTCGAAAATTTCATGACTCAATTTGAAGGCGAAATAATGATTTTATCAAAAAACTGATTGTGCCAGTCGATTTCACGTCCCAAAGAACCCCTTATTATGGGTTTTTAGCATTTTTCAATATTTTTGGTCGGAAATTTAGTAACAGGGGGGGGGGTATGGGAGTATTCCGCGATATAAATTGATTTTTCCTAACTACCTTAATACTTGGCAATACCAATTCAAAATTTGTGCGAAGATGTAAAACTTTCCGTTGAATCGATTGGTCAAGACTAGATCGTTCTATCTCTTCAAATAGTCGAGTTATGAGTATTTTTTGTTTTGAATAGTGGATTTTTGAAAATTTCATGACTCTATTTGATGGCGAAATAATGATTTTATCAAAAAAACTGATTATGCCAGTCGATTTCTCGTCCCAAAAAAACCCTTATAATGGGTTTTTAGCATTTTTCAATATTTTTGGTCAAAATTTAGTAACAAGGGGTAGGTATGTGAACATTTCGCGATATAAATTGATTTTTCCTAACTACCTTAATACTTGGAAATATCAATTCAAAATTTGTGCGCATATGTAAAACTTTCCGTTGATTAGATTGGTCAATACTAGAATGTTCTATCTCTTCAAATAGTCGAGCTATAAGTATTTTTTGTTTTGAAAAGTGGATTTTCGAAAATTTCATGACTCAATTTGAAGGCGAAATAATGATTTTATCAAAAAACTGATTGTGCCAGTCGATTTCACGTCCCAAAAAACCCCTTATTATGGGTTTTTAGCATTTTTCAATATTTTTGGTCGGAAATTTAGTAACAGGGGGGGGGGGGGTATGGGAATATTCCGCGATATAAATTGATTTTTCCTAACTACCTTAATACTTGGCAATATCAATTCTAAATATGTGCGAAGATGTAAAACTTTCCGTTGAATCGATTGGTCAAGACTAGAACGTTCTATCTCTTCAAATAGTCGAGTTATGAGTATTTTTTGTTTTGAATAATGGATTTTTGAAAATTTCATGACTCTATTTGTAGGCGAAATAATGATTTTATCAAAAAACTGATTATGCCAGTCGATTTCTCGTCCCAAAAAAAAACCCTTATTATGGGTTTTTAGCATTTTCAATATTTTTGGTCAAAATTTAGTAACAAGGGGTAGGTATGTGAACATTTCGCGATATAAATTGATTTTTCCTAACTACCTTAATACTTGGCAATATCAATTCAAAATTTGTGCGAAGATGTAAAACTTTCCGTTGAATCGATTGGTCAAGACTAGAACGTTCTATCTCTTCAAATAATCGAGTTATGAGTATTTTTTGTTTTGAAAAGTGGATTTTCGAAATTTCATGACTCAATTTGAAGGCGAAATAATGATTTTATCAAAAAACTGATTGTGCCAGTCGATTTCACGTCCCAAAAAAACTCCTTATTATGGGTTTTTAGCATTTTTCAATATTTTTGGTCGGAAATTTAGTAACAGGGGGGGGTATGGGAGTATTCCGCGATATAAATTGATTTTTCCTAACTACCTTAATACTTGGCAATACCAATTCAAAATTTGTGCGAAGATGTAAAACTTTCCGTTGAATCGATTGGTCAAGACTAGAACGTTCTATCTCTTCAAATAATCGAGTTATGAGTATTTTTTGTTTTGAATAGTGGATTTTTGAAAAATTCATGACTCTATTTGAAGGCGAAATAATGATTTTATCAAAAAACTTATTGTGCCAGTCGATTTCACGTCCCAAAAAACCCCTTATTGTGGATTTTTAGCATTTTTCAATATTTTTGGTTGAAAATTAGCAGCAAGGGGGGGGGTATGGGAATATTTCGCCATATAAATTGATTTTTCCTAACTACCTTAATACTTGGAAATATCAATTCAAAATTTGTGCGAAGATGTAAAACTTTCCGTTGAATCGATTGGTCAAGACTAGAACGTTCTATCTCTTCAAATAGTCGAGTTATGAGTATTTTTTGTTTTGAATAATGGATTTTTGAAAATTTCATGACTATATTTGAAGGCGAAATAATAATTTTATCAAAAAACTGATTGTGCCAGTCGATTTCTCGTTCCAAAAAACCCCTTATTATGGGTTTTTAGCATTTTTCAATATTTTTGGTCCAAAATTTAGTAACAGGGGGGGGGGGGGTATGTGAACATTTCGCGATATAAATTGATTTTTTCTAACTCCCTGGATACTTGGAAATATGGATTCAATATATGTGCGAAGATGTAAAACTTTCCGTTGAATCGATTGGTCAAGACTAGAACGTTCTATCTCTTCAAATAGTCGAGTTATGAGTATTTTTTGTTTTGAATAATGGATTTTTGAAAATTTCATGACTCTATTTGTAGGCGAAATAATGCTTTTATCAAAAAACTGATTATGCCAGTCGATTTCTCGTCCCAAAAAAAACCCTTATTATTTAGCATTTTTCAATATTTTTGGTCAAAATTTAGTAACAAGGGGTAGGTATGTGAACATTTCGCGATATAAATTGATTTTTCCTAACTACCTTAATACTTGGAAATCTCAATTCAAAATTTGTGCGCAGATGTAAAACTTTCCGTTGATTAGATTGGTCAATACTAGAATGTTCTATCTCTTCAAATAGTCGAGGTATGAGTATTTTTTGTTTTGAAAAGTGGATTTTCGAAAATTTCATGACTCAATTTGAAGGCGAAATAATGATTTTATCAAAAAACTGATTGTGCCAGTCGATTTCACGTCCCAAAAAACCCCTTATTATGGGTTTTTAGCATTTTTCAATATTTTTGGTCGGAAATTTAGTAACAGGGGGGAGGTATGGGAATATTCCGCGATATAAATTGAGTTTTCCTAACTACCTTAATACTTGGCAATATCAATTCAAAATTTGTGCGAAGATGTAAAACTTTCCGTTGAATCGATTGGTCAAGACTAGAACGTTCTATCTCCTTAAATAGTCGATTTATGAGTATTTTTTAATTTGAAAAGTGGATTTTCGAAAATTTCATGACCCTACTTGAAGGCGAAATAATGATTTTATCAAAAAACTAATTGTGCCAGTCGATTTCACGTCCCAAAAAACCCCTTATTGTGGGTTTTTAGCATTTTTCAATATTTTTGGTTGAAAATTAGTAACAAGGGGGGGGGGGTATGGGAATATTTCGCGACATAAATTGATTTTTCCTAACTCTCTTGATATTGGAAATATGGATTCAAGATTTGTGCGAAGATGTAAAACTTTCCGTTGAATCGATTGGTCAAGACTAGAACGTTCTATCTCTTCAAATAGTCGAGGTATGAGTATTTTTTGTTTTGAATAGTGGATTTTTGAAAATTTCATGACTCTATTTGAAGGCGAAATAATGATTTTATCAAAAAACTGATTATGCCAGTCGATTTCTCGTCCCAAAAAAAACCCTTATTATGGGTTTTTAGCATTTTTCAATATTTTTGGTCAAAATTTAGTAACAAGGGGTAGGTATGTGAACATTTCGCGATATAAATTGATTTTTCCTAACTACCTTAATACTTGGAAATATCAATTCAAAATTTGTGCGCAGATGTAAAACTTTCCGTTTATTAGATTGGTCAATACTAGAATGTTCTATCTCTTCAAATAGTCGAGCTATAAGTATTTTTTGTTTTGAAAAGTGGATTTTCGAAAATTTCATGACTCAATTTGAAGGCGAAATAATGATTTTATCAAAAAACTGATTGTGCCAGTCGATTTCTCGTTCCAAAAAACCCCTTATTATGAGTTTTTAGCATTTTTCAATATTTTTGGTCGGAAATTTAGTAACAGGGGGGAGGTATGGGAATATTCCGCGATATAAATTGAGTTTTCCTAACTACCTTAATACTTGGCAATATCAATTCAAAATTTGTGCGAAGATGTAAAACTTTCCGTTGAATCGATTGGTCAAGACTAGAACGTTCTATCTCTTCAAATAATCGAGTTATGAGTATTTTTTTTTGAATAGTGGATTTTTGAAAAATTCATGACTCTATTTGAAGGCGAAATAATGATTTTATCAAAAAACTTATTGTGCCAGTCGATTTCACGTCCCAAAAAACCCCTTATTGTGGGTTTTCAGCATTTTTCAATATTTTTGGTTGAAAATTAGCAACAAGGGGGGGGTATGGGAATATTTCGCCATATAAATTGATTTTTCCTAACTACCTTAATACTTGGAAATATCAATTCAAAATTTGTGCGAAGATGTAAATCTTTCCGTTGAATCGATTGGTCAAGACTAGAACGTTCTATCTCTTCAAATAGTCGAGTTATGAGTATTTTTTGTTTTGAATAATGGATTTTTGAAAATTTCATGACTATATTTGAAGGCGAAATAATAATTTTATCAAAAAACTGATTGTGCCAGTCGATTTCACGTCCCAAAAAACCCCTTATTATGGGTTTTTAGCATTTTTCAATATTTTTGGTCGGAAATTTAGTAACAGGGGGGGGGGTATGGGAATATTCCGCGATATAAATTGATTTTTCCTAACTACCTTAATACTTGGCAATATCAATTCAAAATTTGTGCGAAGATGTAAAACTTTCCGTTGAATCGATTGGTCAAGACTAGAACGTTCTATCTCTTCAAATAATCGAGTTATGAGTATTTTTTGTTTTGAATAGTGGATTTTTGAAAATTTCATGACTCTATTTGAAGGCGAAATAATAATTTTATCAAAAAACTGATTGTGCCAGTCGATTTCTAGTTCCAAAAAACCCCTTATTATGGGTTTTTAGCATTTTTCAATATTTTTGGTCGAAAATTTAGTAACAGGGGGGGGGGTATGTGAACATTTCGCGATATAAATTGATTTTTTCTAACTCCCTGGATACTTGGAAATATGGATTCAAAATATGTGCGAAGATGTAAAACTTTCCGTTGAATCGATTGGTCAAGACTAGAACGTTCTATCTCTTCAAATAGTCGAGTTATGAGTATTTTTTGTTTTGAATAATGGATTTTTGAAAATTTCATGACTCTATTTGTAGGCGAAATAATGATTTTATCAAAAAACTGATTATGCCAGTCGATTTCTCGTCCCAAAAAAAACCCTTATTATTTAGCATTTTTCAATATTTTTGGTCAAAATTTAGTAACAAGGGGTAGGTATGTGAACATTTCGCGATATAAATTGATTTTTCCTAACTACCTTAATACTTGGAAATATCAATTCAAAATTTATGCGCAGATGTAAAACTTTCCGTTGATTAGATTGGTCAATACTAGAATGTTCTATCTCTTCAAATAGTCGAGGTATGAGTATTTTTTGTTTTGATAAGTGGATTTTCGAAAATTTCATGACTCAATTTGAAGGCGAAATAATGATTTTATCAAAAAACTGATTGTGCCAGTCGATTTCACGTCCCAAAAAACCCCTTATTATGGGTTTTTAGCATTTTTCAATATTTTTGGTCGGAAATTTAGTAACAGGGGGGGGGGGGTATGGGAATATTCCGCGATATAAATTGATTTTTCCTAACTACCTTAATACTTGGCAATATCAATTCAAAATTTGTGCGAAGATGTAAAACTTTCCGTTGAATCGATTGGTCAAGACTAGAACGTTCTATCTCTTCAAATAGTCGAGTTATGAGTATTTTTTGTTTTGAATAGTGGATTTTTGAAAATTTCATGACTCTATTTGAAGGCGAAATGATGATTTTATCAGAAAACTGATTGTGCCAGTCGATTTCACGTCCCAAAAAACCCCTTATTATGGGTTTTTAGCATTTTTCAATATTTTTGGTCGGAAATTTAGTAACAGGGGGGGGGGTATGGGAGTATTCCGCGATATAAATTGATTTTTCCTAACTACCTTAATACTTGGCAATATCAATTCAAAATTCGTGCGAAGATGTAAAACTTTCCGTTGAATCGATTGGTCAAGACTAGAACGTTCTATCTCTTCAAATAATCGAGTTATGAGTATTTTTTGTTTTGAATAGTGGATTTTTGAAAATTTCATGACTATATTTGAAGGCGAAATAATGGTTTTATCAAAAAACTGATTGTGCCAGTCGATTTCTCGTTCCAAAAAACCCCTTATTATGGGTTTTTAGCATTTTTCAATATTTTTGGTAGAAAATTTAGTAACAGGGGGGGGGGGTATGTGAACATTTCGCGATATGTGTGTGTGTGTGTGATTTGGTTTACCTTGGCTGCGGATACTATGTCCATTCGCCAGCTTAACAATTTGCTCAAGAATGTACATATTTTTTAAACTTAAATCCTATACCTATTCTACTATGATATATATATATATATATTTTTTCTTTTTTTTTCATTCTTCAAATTTTTTTTTTGTTCTTTTTCTTTTTTCAATTCTTCAAATTTTTTTTTTCTTTTTTTAATTCTTCAAATTTTTTTTTTTTTTTTACAGGGACACTTTGCGCTCAGGGGTCGATCAGAGCGACTTCAACAAACAAGAGGACCACGGATTGATTAGGATACACAATAGGTATGGAGATACATTTATGGATATGGTTTATAATGTACATAATATAAGTATTCTAGTATTTATATCTATTTAAATTTTAATTCCGATTTTACATATATGCGAATATAGTTTTTTGTATAATTCAAAGTTATTTGATCTAGTTAATTCTGTTAAATTATAAGGGACCATTATTTGATTGTTCTTATTATAAATAAATTTATTCAGCTCTTTAACTTGATTTTGAATCAATATGCATCCTAAAATTTTATGCTCTGCGTTTCCTTCCTCTCCGCAATCGCACAATTTCGCGATATAAATTGATTTTTTCTAACTCCCTGGATACTTGGAAATATGGATTCAAAATATGTGCGAAGATGTAAAACTTTCCGTTGAATCGATTGGTCAAGACTAGAACGTTCTATCTCTTCAAATAGTCGAGTTATGAGTATTTTTTGTTTTGAATAATGGATTTTTGAAAATTTCATGACTCTATTTGTAGGCGAAATAATGATTTTATCAAAAAACTAATTGTGCCAGTCGATTTCACGTCCCAAAAAACCCCTTATTGTGGGTTTTTAGCATTTTTCAATATTTTTGGTTGAAAATTAGTAACAAGGGGGGGGGGTATGGGAATATTTCGCCATATAAATTGATTTTTCCTAACTACCTTAATACTTGGAAATATCAATTCAAAATTTGTGCGAAGATGTAAAACTTTCCTTTGAATCGATTGGTCAAGACTAGAACGTTCTATCTCTTCAAATAGTCGAGTTATGAGTATTTTTTGTTTTGAATAATGGATTTTTGAAAATTTCATGACTATATTTGAAGGCGAAATAATGGTTTTATCAAAAAACTGATTGTGCCAGTCGATTTCTCGTTCCAAAAAACCCCTTTTTATGGGTTTTTAGCATTTTTCAATATTTTTGGTCGAAAATTTAGTAACAGGGGGGGGGGTATGTGAACATTTCGCGATATGTGTGTGTGTGTGTGATTTGGTTTACCTTGGCTGCGGATACTATGTCCATTCGCCAGCTTAACAATTTGCTCAAGAATGTACATATTTTTTAAACTTAAATCCTATACCTATTCTACTATGATATATATATTTTTTCTTTTTTTTTCATTCTTCAAATTTTTTTTTGTTCTTTTTCTTTTTTCAATTCTTCAAATTTTTTTTTTCTTTTTTTAATTCTTCAAATTTTTTTTTTTTTACAGGGACACTTTGCGCTCAGGGGTCGATCAGAGCGACTTCAACAAACAAGAGGACCACGGATTGATTAGGATACACAATAGGTATGGAGATACATTTATGGATATGGTTTATAATGTACATAATATAAGTATTCTAGTATTTATATCTATTTAAATTTTAATTCCGATTTTACATATATGCGAATATAGTTTTTTGTATAATTCAAAGTTATTTGATCTAGTTAATTCTGTTAAATTATAAGGGACCATTATTTGATTGTTCTTATTATAAATAAATTTATTCAGCTCTTTAACTTGATTTTGAATCAATATGCATCCTAAAATTTTATGATCTGCGTTTCCTTCCTCTCCGCAATCGCACAATTTCGCGATATAAATTGATTTTTTCTAACTCCCTGGATACTTGGAAATATGGATTCAAAATATGTGCGAAGATGTAAAACTTTCCGTTGAATCGATTGGTCAAGACTAGAACGTTCTATCTCTTCAAATAGTCGAGTTATGAGTATTTTTTGTTTTGAATAATGGATTTTTGAAAATTTCATGACTCTATTTGTAGGCGAAATAATGATTTTATCAAAAAACTGATTATGCCAGTCGATTTCTCGTCCCAAAAAAAACCCTTATTATGGGTTTTTAGCATTTTTCAATATTTTTGGTCAAAATTTAGTAACAAGGGGTAGGTATGTGAACATTTCGCGATATAAATTGATTTTTCCTAACTACCTTAATACTTGGAAATATCAATTCAAAATTTGTGCGCAGATGTAAAACTTTCCGTTGATTAGATTGGTCAATACTAGAATGTTCTATCTCTTCAAATAGTCGAGCTATAAGTATTTTTTGTTTTGAAAAGTGGATTTTCGAAAATTTCATGACTCAATTTGAAGGCGAAATAATGATTTTATCAAAAAACTGATTGTGCCAGTCGATTTCACGTCCCAAAAAACCCCTTATTATGGGTTTTTAGCATTTTTCAATATTTTTGGTCGGAAATTTAGTAACAGGGGGGGGGGTATGGGAGTATTCCGCGATATAAATTGATTTTTCCTAACTACCTTAATACTTGGAAATATCAATTCAAAATTTGTGCGCAGATGTAAAACTTTCCGTTGATTAGATTGGTCAATACTAGAACGTTCTATCTCCTTAAATAGTCGATTTATGAGTATTTTTTAATTTGAAAAGTGGATTTTCGAAAATTTCATGACCCTACTTGAAGGCGAAATAATGATTTTATCAAAAAACTAATTGTGCCAGTCGATTTCACGTCCCAAAAAACCCCTTATTGTGGGTTTTTAGCATTTTTCAATATTTTTGGTTGAAAATTAGTAACAAGGGGGGGGGTATGGGAATATTTCGCGACATAAATTGATTTTTCCTAACTCTCTTGATATTGGAAATATGGATTCAAGATTTGTGCGAAGATGTAAAACTTTCCGTTGAATCGATTGGTCAAGACTAGAACGTTCTATCTCTTCAAATAGTCGAGGTATGAGTATTTTTTGTTTTGAATAGTGGATTTTTGAAAATCTCATGACTCTATTTGAAGGCGAAATAATGATTTTATCAAAAAACTGATTATGACAGTCGATTTCTAGTCCCAAAAAAACCCTTATTATGGGTTTTTAGCATTTTTCAATATTTTTGGTCAAAATTTAGTAACAATGGGTAGGTATGTGAACATTTCGCGATATAAATTGATTTTTCCTAACTACCTTAATACTTGGAAATATCAATTCAAAATTTGTGCGCAGATGTAAAACTTTCCGTTGATTAGATTGGTCAATACTAGAATGTTCTATCTCTTCAAATAGTCGAGGTATGAGTATTTTTTGTTTTGAAAAGTGGATTTTCGAAAATTTCATGACTCAATTTGAAGGCGAAATAATGATTTTATCAAAAAACTGATTGTGCCAGTCGATTTCTCGTTCCAAAAAACCCCTTATTATGAGTTTTTAGCATTTTTCAATATTTTTGGTCGGAAATTTAGTAACAGGGGGGGGGGTATGGGAATATTCCGCGATATAAATTGAGTTTTCCTAACTACCTTAATACTTGGCAATATCAATTCAAAATTTGTGCGAAGATGTAAAACTTTCCGTTGAATCGATTGGTCAAGACTAGAACGTTCTATCTCTTCAAATAATCGAGTTATGAGTATTTTTTGTTTTGAATAGTGGATTTTTGAAAAATTCATGACTCTATTTGAAGGCGAAATAATGATTTTATCGAAAAACTTATTGTGCCAGTCGATTTCACGTCCCAAAAAACCCCTTATTGTGGGTTTTCAGCATTTTTCAATATTTTTGGTTGAAAATTAGCAACAAGGGGGGGGGGGGTATGGGAATATTCCGCGATATAAATTGATTTTTCCTAACTACCTTAATACTTGGCAATATCAATTCAAAATTTGTGCGAAGATGTAAACTTTCCGTTGAATCGATTGGTCAAGACTAGAACGTTCTATCTCTTCAAATAATCGAGTTATGAGTATTTTTTGTTTTGAATAGTGGATTTTTGAAAATTTCATGACTCTATTTGAAGGCGAAATAATATTTTTATCAAAAAACTGATTGTGCCAGTCGATTTCTCGTTCCAAAAAAACCCCTTATTATGCGTTTTTAGCATTTTTCAATATTTTTGGTCGAAAATTTAGTAACAGGGGGGGGGGGGTATGTGAACATTTCGCGATATAAATTGATTTTTTCTAACTCCCTGGATACTTGGAAATATGGATTCAAAATATGTGCGAAGATGTAAAACTTTCCGTTGAATCGATTGGTCAAGACTAGAACGTTCTATCTCTTCAAATAGTCGAGTTATGAGTATTTTTTGTTTTGAAAAGTGGATTTTCGAAAATTTCATGACTCAATTTGAAGGCGAAATAATGATTTTATCAAAAAACTGATTGTGCCAGTCGATTTCTCGTTCCAAAAAACCCCTTATTATGAGTTTTTAGCATTTTTCAATATTTTTGGTCGGAAATTTAGTAACAGGGGGGGGGGTATGGGAATATTCCGCGATATAAATTGAGTTTTCCTAACTACCTTAATACTTGGCAATATCAATTCAAAATTTGTGCGAAGATGTAAAACTTTTCGTTGAATCGATTGGTCAAGACTAGAACGTTCTATCTCTTCAAATAATCGAGTTATGAGTATTTTTTGTTTTGAATAGTGGATTTTTGAAAAATTCATGACTCTATTTGAAGGCGAAATAATAATTTTATCAAAAAACTGATTGTGCCAGTCGATTTCTAGTTCCAAAAAACCCCTTATTATGGGTTTTTAGCATTTTTCAATATTTTTGGTCGAAAATTTAGTAACAGGGGGGGGGTATGTGAACATTTCGCAATATAAATTGATTTTTTCTAACTCCCTGGATACTTGGAAATATGGATTCAAAATATGTGCGAAGATGTAAAACTTTCCGTTGAATCGATTGGTCAAGACTAGAACGTTCTATCTCTTCAAATAGTCGAGTTATGAGTATTTTTTGTTTTGAATAATGGATTTTTGAAAATTTCATGACTCTATTTGTAGGCGAAATAATGATTTTATCAAAAAACTGATTATGCCAGTCGATTTCTCGTCCCAAAAAAAAACCCTTATTATTTAGCATTTTTCAATATTTTTGGTCAAAATTTAGTAACAAGGGGTAGGTATGTGAACATTTCGCGATATAAATTGATTTTTCCTAACTACCTTAATACTTGGAAATATCAATTCAAAATTTGTGCGCAGATGTAAAACTTTCCGTTGATTGGATTGGTCAATACTAGAATGTTCTATCTCTTCAAATAGTCGAGGTATGAGTATTTTTTGTTTTGAATAATGGATTTTTGAAAAATTCATGACTCTATTTGAAGGCGAAATAATGATTTTATCAAAAAACTTATTGTGCCAGTCGATTTCACGTCCCAAAAAACCCCTTATTGTGGGTTTTTAGCATTTTTCAATATTTTTGGTTGAAAATTAGCAACAAGGGGGGGGGTATGGGAATATTTCGCCATATAAATTGATTTTTCCTAACTACCTTAATACTTGGAAATATCAATTCAAAATTTGTGCGAAGATGTAAATCTTTCCGTTTAATCGATTGGTCAAGACTAGAACGTTCTATCTCTTCAAATAGTCGAGTTATGAGTATTTTTTGTTTTGAATAATGGATTTTTGAAAATTTCATGACTATATTTGAAGGCGAAATAATAATTTGATCAAAAAACTGATTGTGCCAGTCGATTTCACGTCCCAAAAAACCCCTTATCATGGGTTTTTAGCATTTTTCAATATTTTTGGTCGGAAATTTAGTAACAAGGATGGGGGGTATGGGAATATTCCGCGATATAAATTGATTTTTCCTAACTACCTTAATACTTGGCAATATCAATTCAAAATTTGTGCGAAGATGTAAAACTTTCCGTTGAATCGATTGGTCAAGACTAGAACGTTCTATCTCTCCAAATAATCGAGTTATGAGTATTTTTTGTTTTGAATAGTGGATTTTTGAAAATTTCATGACTCTATTTGAAGGCGAAATAATATTTTTATCAAAAAACTGATTGTGCCAGTCGATTTCTCGTTCCAAAAAAACCCCTTATTATGGGTTTTTAGCATTTTTCAATATTTTTGGTCGAAAATTTAGTAACAGGGGGGGGGTATGTGAACATTTCGCGATATAAATTGATTTTTTCTAACTCCCTGGATACTTGGAAATATGGATTCAAAATATGTGCGAAGATGTAAAACTTTCCGTTGAATCGATTGGTCAAGACTAGAACGTTCTATCTCTTCAAATAGTCGAGTTATGAGTATTTTTTGTTTTGAAAAGTGGATTTTCGAAAATTTCATGACTCAATTTGAAGGCGAAATAATGATTTTATCAAAAAACTGATTGTGCCAGTCGATTTCTCGTTCCAAAAAACCCCTTATTATGAGTTTTTAGCATTTTTCAATATTTTTGGTCGGAAATTTAGTAACAGGGGGGGGGTATGGGAATATTCCGCGATATAAATTGAGTTTTCCTAACTACCTTAATACTTGGCAATATCAATTCAAAATTTGTGCGAAGATGTAAAACTTTCCGTTGAATCGATTGGTCAAGACTAGAACGCTCTATCTCTTCAAATAATCGAGTTATGAGTATTTTTTGTTTTGAATAGTGGATTTTTGAAAATTTCATGACTCTATTTGAAGGCGAAATAATAATTTTATCAAAAAACTGATTGTGCCAGTCGATTTCTAGTTCCAAAAAACCCCTTATTATGGGTTTTTAGCATTTTTCAATATTTTTGGTCGAAAAGTTAGTAACAGGGGGGGGGGGTATGTGAACATTTCGCAATATAAATTGATTTTTTCTAACTCCCTGGATACTTGGAAATATGGATTCAAAATATGTGCGAAGATGTAAAACTTTCCGTTGAATCGATTGGTCAAGACTAGAACGTTCTATCTCTTCAAATAGTCGAGTTATGAGTATTTTTTGTTTTGAATAATGGATTTTTGAAAATTTCATGACTCTATTTGTAGGCGAAATAATGATTTTATCAAAAAACTGATTATGCCAGTCGATTTCTCGTCCCAAAAAAAACCCTTATTATTTAGCATTTTTCAATATTTTTGGTCAAAATTTAGTAACAAGGGGTAGGTATGTGAACATTTCGCGATATAAATTGATTTTTCCTAACTACCTTAATACTTGGAAATATCAATTCAAAATTTGTGCGCAGATGTAAAACTTTCCGTTGATTGGATTGGTCAATACTAGAATGTTCTATCTCTTCAAATAGTCGAGGTATGAGTATTTTTTGTTTTGAAAAGTGGATTTTCGAAAATTTCATGACTCAATTTGAAGGCGAAATAATGATTTTATCAAAAAACTGATTGTGCCAGTCGATTTCACGTCCCAAAAAACCCCTTATTATGGGTTTTTAGCATTTTTCAATATTTTTGGTCGAAAATTTAGTAACAGGGGGGGGTTATGTGAACATTTCGCGATATAAATTGATTTTTTCTAACTCCCTGGATACTTGGAAATATGGATTCAAAATATGTGCGAAGATGTAAAACTTTCCGTTGAATCGATTGGTCAAGACTAGAACGTTCTATCTCTTCAAATAGTCGAGTTATGAGTATTTTTTGTTTTGAATAATGGATTTTTGAAAATTTCATGACTCTATTTGTAGGCGAAATAATGATTTTATCAAAAAACTGATTATGCCAGTAGATTTCTCGTCCCAAAAAAAACCCTTATTATGGGTTTTTAGCATTTTTCAATATTTTTGGTCAAAATTTAGTAACAAGGGGTAGGTATGTGAACATTTCGCGATATAAATTGATTTTTCCTAACTACCTTAATACTTGGAAATATCAATTCAAAATTTGTGCGCAGATGTAAAACTTTCCGTTGATTAGATTGGTCAATACTAGAATGTTCTATCTCTTCAAATAGTCGAGCTATAAGTATTTTTTGTTTTGAAAAGTGGATTTTCGAAAATTTCATGACTCAATTTGAAAGCAAAATAATGATTTTATCAAAAAACTGATTGTGCCAGTCGATTTCACGTCCCAAAAAACCCCTTATTATGGGTTTTTAGCATTTTCCAATATTTTTGGTCGGAAATTTAGTAACAGGGGGGGGTATGGGAGTATTCCGCGATATAAATTGATTTTTCCTAACTACCTTAATACTTGGCAATATCAATTCAAAATTTGTGCGAAGATGTAAAACTTTCCGTTGAATCGATTGGTCAAGACTAGAACGTTCTATCTCTTCAAATAATCGAGTTATGAGTATTTTTTGTTTTGAATAGTGGATTTTTGAAAAATTCATGACTCTATTTGAAGGCGAAATAATGATTTTATCAAAAAACTTATTGTGCCAGTCGATTTCACGTCCCAAAAAACCCCTTATTGTGGGTTTTTAGCATTTTTCAATATTTTTGGTTGAAAATTAGTAACAAGGGGGGGGGGGTATGGGAATATTTCGCCATATAAATTGATTTTTCCTAACTACCTTAATACTTGGAAATATCAATTCAAAATTTGTGCGAAGATGTAAAACTTTCCTTTGAATCGATTGGTCAAGACTAGAACGTTCTATCTCTTCAAATAGTCGAGTTATGAGTATTTTTTGTTTTGAATAATGGATTTTTGATAATTTCATGACTCTATTTGTAGGCGAAATATTGATTTTATCAAAAAACTGATTATGCCAGTCGATTTCTCGTCCCAAAAAAACCCTTATTATGGGTTTTTAGCATTTTTCAATATTTTTGGTCAAAATTTAGTAACAAGGGGTAGGTATGTGAACATTTCGCGATATAAATTGATTTTTCCTAACTACCTTAATACTTGGAAATATCAATTCAAAATTTGTGCGCAGATGTAAAACTTTCCGTTGATTAGATTGGTCAATACTAGAATGTTCTATCTCTTCAAATAGTCGAGGTATGAGTATTTTCTGTTTTGAAAAATGGATTTTCGAAAATTTCATGACACAATTTGATGGCGAAATAATGATTTTATCAAAAAACTGATTGTGCCAGTCGATTTCACGTCCCAAAAAACCCCTTATTATGGGTTTTTAGCATTTTTCAATATTTTTGGTCGGAAATTTAGTAACAGGGGGGGGGTATGGGAATATTCCGCGATATAAATTGATTTTTCCTAACTACCTTAATACTTGGCAATATCAATTCAAAATTTGTGCGAAGATGTAAAACTTTCCTTTGAATCGATTGGTCAAGACTAGAACGTTCTATCTCTTCAAATAGTCGAGTTATGAGTATTTTTTGTTTTGAATAATGGATTTTTGAAAATTTCATGACTATATTTGAAGGCGAAATAATGGTTTTATCAAAAAACTGATTGTGCCAGTCGATTTCTCGTTCCAAAAAACCCCTTATTATGAGTTTTTAGCATTTTTCAATATTTTTGGTCGAAAATTTAGTAACAGGGGGGGGGTATGTGAACATTTCGCGATATAAATTAATTTTTTTGAACTCCCTGGATACTTGGAAATATGGATTCAAAATATGTGCGAAGATGTAAAACCTTCCGTTGAATCGACGATTGGTCAAGACTAGAACGTTCTATGTCTTCAAATAGTCGAGTTATGAGTATTTTTTGTTTTGAATAATGGATTTTTGAAAATTTCATGACTCTATTTGTAGGCGAAATAATGATTTTATCAAAAAACTGATTATGCCAGTCGATTTCTCGTCCCAAAAAAAACCCTTATTATGGGTTTTTAGCATTTTTTAATATTTTTGGTCAAAATTTAGTAACAAGGGGTAGGTATGTGAACATTTCGCGATATAAATTGATTTTTCCTAACTACCTTAATACTTGGAAACATCAATTCAAAATCCGTGCGCAGATGTAAAACTTTCCGTTGATTGGATTGGTCAAGACTAGAACGTTCTATCTCTTCAAATAGTCGAGTTATGAGTATTTTTTGTTTTGAAAAGTGGATTTTCGAAAATTTCATGACTCAATTTGAAGGCGAAATAATCATTTTATCAAAAAACTGATTGTGCCAGTCGATTTCTCGTCACAAGAAACCCCTTATTAAGGATGTTTAGCATGTTTCAATATTTTTGGTAGAAAAATAAGGGGGGGTATGGGAATATTTCGCGATATAAATTGATTTTTCCTAACTCCCTTGATACTTGGCAATATGGATTCAAAATTTGTGCGAAGATGTGAAACTTTCTGTTAGATCGATTGATCAAGACTAGAACGTTCTATCTCTTCAAATAGTCAAGTTATGAGTATTTTTTGTTTTGAAAAGTGGATTTTCGAAAATTTCATGACTCAATTTGAAGGCGAAATAATGATTTTATCAAAAAACTGATTGTGCCAGTCGATTTCTCGTCCCAAAAAACCCCTTATTATGGGTTTTTAGCATTTTTCAATATTTTAGGTCAAAATTTAGTAACAAGGGGTAGGTATGTGAACATTTCGCGATATAAATTGATTTTCAATAACTACCTTAATACTTGGAAATATCAATTTAAAATTTGTGCGAAGATGTAAAACTTTCCGTTGCATCGATTGGTCAAGACTAGAGCGTTCTATCTCTTCAAATAGTCGAGTTATGAGTGATTTTTGTTTTGAAAAGTGGATTTTCGAAAATTTCATGACTCAATTTTAAGGCGAAATAATTGTTTTATCAAAACACTGATTGTGTCGGTCGATTTCTCGTCACAAAAAACCCCTTATTATGGGTTTTTAGCATTTTTCAATATTTTTGGTCAAAATTTAGTAACAAGGGGTAGGTATGTGAACATTTCGCGATATAAATTGATTTTTAATAACTACCTTAATACTTGGAAACATCAATTCAAAATTCGGGCGCAGATGTAAAACTTTCCGTTGATTGGATTGGTCAAGACTAGAACGTTCTATCTCTTCAAATAGTCGAGTTATGAGTATTTTTTGTTTTGAAAAGTGGATTTTCGAAAATTTCATGACTCAATTTGAAGGCGAAATAATGATTTTATCAAAAAACTGATTGTGCCAGTCGATTTCTCGTCCCAAGAAACCCCTTATTGAGGATGTTTAGCATGTTACAATATTTTTGGTCGAAAATTTAGTAACAAGGGGGGGTATGGGAATATTTCGCGATATAAATTGATTTTTTCTAACTCACTTAATACTTGGAAATATGGATTCAAAATTTGTGCGAAGATGTAAAACTTTCCGTTGAATCGATTGGTCAAGACTAGAACGTTCTATCTCCTTAACCCTTCGTTAGGCGCGTAGTGTTTTGTCACTAGGTTGGTCGCGCGGGCTACAATAGTAGCCCATTTGAATTTTGACTAATCTTACTTTTGAAAATGAAAAGAATACAACCTTTTGTTAATATATGTTATATTATTACAGGGAACACAACAATATACAAAA
Organism: Lochmaea crataegi; assembly: GCA_947563755.1. NCBI lineage: Eukaryota > Metazoa > Arthropoda > Insecta > Coleoptera > Chrysomelidae > Lochmaea > Lochmaea crataegi. The sequence goes on along the minus strand of OX387426.1, from coordinate 30,526,471 downwards.
AATATTGATCTATGGGCTTTAGAAAACAAAATATAAAAAAAATTGTTATTTCATCGCATACTCACATTAAAAAAATTGATCTACTAAAAAAACAACGTTATTTTATTTATAAATAAAAACATAACAAAATGTATGCTAAAATAATATAAAAAACAGATACCTAAATATAAACTGCAACAAAAAACATAACCTACACTGTACGAAAAATGAAATACAAAGTTGCAAAAAAAGGACAAAGTTTTAATCGGTCAGGCAGCCAACACAGACTTCTCTATAGTGTTCTTTGCACACCTGGCGATTACATTTGACACATGTTATTCTTGTAGATTTGTCCTTATTTCTTGGGCAAATGGAACAACGTCGAACACTATTATTTGGTCTCAGTATCTGTCTTTGCATTTCGAGCTTCTCGTTTGGGGCCTGGTAATTGAGTTATAATATTATGTGATCTCGTACGAACTTGTAAATTTGGTCTTCTTGTGTAGTTTGGTCTTTACCAACAAAGAAATTTTCAGCGGGGTTCTCTTCCTCATCTTCAGACGAAGCGTCTTGTTCTGAGGCAGAATTATGATCGCTCTGAGTTAAAATATCTTCTTCAAACTCGCCTGGATCTGCATCTTCGGCATTTTCTTCCTCTCCACTCGAAACTCCTTCAAACCATTTCAACAAAACCTCTGGATCGTTTGTTCCTTCCACACGTCTTTTTTTAGCCAGCGACATGATGTTTTTTCTTTTCTCTGGGTCTAAAAAATGTCAGTAAAATTATTAAAATATAAGTACTACATTAAGTACTAGGTGTTACTTACCAAAAAATATTTTTTTAAAACGAAAAAATTAAGGAAACACTAATAAAATGCTTTTATAAAAACTGTTACGACTTTTGTCGCGTGGGCTACACTCGTAGCCCAGTGACATTCATCTTAAAATATCTCGAACAGCCGTGCTTTATAGCGAGTGGGTGTTTACCGACTGTTAGATTCATGTTTCAACGACAGCTACTAAAAGGCGTGCAAACGTAGCGTCTCCCACCCTTTAATAATCTCGCTTCAAATTAGAGTGGGCTACGATCGTAGCCCACGCGCCTAACGAAGGGTTAAATAGTCGAGATATGAGTATTTTTTGTTTTGAAAAGTGGATTTTCGAAAATTTCATGACTCAATTTGAAGGCGAAATAATGATTTTATCAAAAAACTGATTGTGCCAGTCGATTTCTCGTCCCAAAAAACCCCTTATTATGGGTTTTTAGCATTTTTCAAAAATATTTGTGGTCAAAATTTAGTAACAAGGGGTAGGTATGTGAACATTTCGCGATATAAATTGATTTTTAATAACTACCTTAATACTTGGAAACATCAATTCAAAATCCGTGCGCAGATGTAAAACTTTCCGTTGATTGGATTGGTCAAGACTAGAACGTTCTATCTCTTCAAATAGTCGAGTTATGAGTATTTTTTGTTTTGAAAAGTGGATTTTCGAAAATTTCATGACTCAATTTAAAGGCGAAATAATGATTTTATCATAAAACTGATTGTGCCAGTCGATTTCTCGTCCCAAGAAACCCCTTATTAAGGATGTTTAGCATGTTTCAATATTTTTGGTCGAAAATTTAGTAACAAGGGGGGGTATGGGAATATTTCGCGATATAAATTGATTTTTCCTAACTCCCTTGATACTTGGAAATATGGATTCAAAATGTGTGCGAGGATGTAAAACTTTCCGTTGAATCGATTGATCAAGACTAGAACGTTCTATCTCTTCAAATAGTCGAGTTATGAGTATTTTTTGTTTTGAAAAGTGGATTTTCGAAAATTTCATGACTCAATTTGAAGGCGAAATAATGATTTTATCAAAAAACTGATTGTGTCAGTCGATTTCTCGTCAAAAAAAACCCTTATTATGGATTTCTAGCATTTTTCAATATTTTTGGGAGAAAATTGTTTTTTCCTAACTCCCTTGATACTTGGAAATATGGATTCAAAATTTGTGCGAAGATGTAAAACTTTCCGTTGAATCGATTGGTCAAGACAAGAACGTTCTATCCCTTCAAATAATCGAGTTATGAGTATTTTTTGTTTTGAAAAGTGGATTTTCGAAAATTTCATGACTCAATTTGAAGGCGAAATAATGATTTTATCAAAAAACTGATTGTGTCAGTCGATTTCTCGTCACAAAAAAAAACCCTTATTATGGATTTTTAGCATTTTTCAATATTTTTGGGAGAAAATTGTTTTTTCCTAACTCCCTTGATACTTGGAAATATGGATTCAAAATTTGTGCGAAGATGTAAAACTTTCCGTTGATTCGATTGGTCAAGACTAGAACGTTCTATCTCTTCAAATAGTCGAGCTATGAGTATTTTTTGGTTTGAAAAGTGGATTTTCGAAAATTTCATGACTCAATTTGAAGGCGAAATAATTATTTTATCAAAACACTGATTGTGCCAGTCGATTTCTCGTCCCAAAAAACCCCTTATTATGGGTTTTAGCATTTTTCAATATTTTTGGTGAAAATTTAGTAACAAGGGGTAGGTATGTGATCATTTCGCGATATAAATTGATTTTTAATAACTACCTTAATACCTGGAAACATCAATTCAAAATTCGTGCGCAGATGTAAAACTTTCCGTTGATTGGATTGGTCAAGACTAGAACGTTCTATCTCTTCAAATAGTCGAGTTATGAGTATTTTTTGTTTTGAAAAGTGGATTTTCGAAAATGTCATGACTCCATTTGAAGGCGAAATAATGATTTTATCAAAAAACTGATTGTGCCAGTCGATTTCTCGTCCCAGAAAAACCCCTTATTATGGGTTTTTAGCATTTTTCAATATTTTTGGTCAAAATTTAGTAACAAGGGGTAGGTATGTGAATATTTCGCGATATAAATTGATTTTTAATAACTACCTTAATACTTGGAAACATCAATTCAAAATTCGTGCGCAGATGTAAAACTTTCCGTTGATTGGATTGGTCAAGACTGGAACGTTCTATCTCTTCAAATAGTCGAGTTATGGGTATTTTTTGTATTGAAAAGTGGATTTTCGAAAATTTCATGGCCCTATTTGAAGGCAAAATAATGGTTTTATCAAAAAACTGATTGTGTCAGTCGATTTCTCGTCACAAAAACCCCTCATTATGGATTTTTAGCATTTTTCAATATTTTTGGGAGAAAATTTAGTAACAAGGGGAGGTATGGTAATATTTCGCGACATAAATTGATTTTTCCTAACTCCCTTGATACTTGGAAATATGGATTCAAAATTTGTGCGAAAATGTAAAACTTTCCGTTGAATCGATTGGTCAAGACTAGAACGTTCTATCTCTTCAAATAGTCGAGTAATGAGTATTTTTAGTTTTGAAAAGTGGATTTTCGAAAATTTCATGACTCAATTTGAAGGCGAAATAATGATTTTATCAAAAAACTGATTGTGCCAGTCGATTTCTCGTCCCAAAAAAACCCTCATTATGGGTTTTTAGCATTTTTCAATATTTTTGGTCAAAATTTAGTAACAAGGGGTAGGTATGTCAACATTTCGCGATATAAATTGATTTTTAATAACTACCTTAATACTTGGAAACATCAATTCAAAATTCGTGCGCAGATGTAAAACTTTCCGTTGATTGGATTGGTCAAGACTAGAACGTTCTATCTCTAAATAGTCGCGGTATGAGTATTTTTTGTTTTGAAAAGTGGATTTTCGAAAATTTCATGACCCGATTTTAAGGCGAAATAATGATTTTATCAAAAAACTGATTGTGTCAGTCGATTTTTCGTCACCGAAAACCCCTTATTATGGATTTTTAGCATTTCTCAATATTTTTGGTCGAAAATTTAGTAACAAGGGGGGGGTATGTGAACATTTCGCGATATAAATTGATTTTTTCTAGCTCACTTAATACTTGGAAATATGGATTCAAAATTTGTGCGAAGATGTAAAACTTTCCGTTGCATCGATTGGTCAAGACTAGAACGTTCTATCTCTTCAAATAGTCGAGTTATGAGTGATTTTTGTTTTGAAAAGTGGTCTTTCGAAAATTTTATGACTCAATTTGAAGGCGAAATAATTATTTTATCAAAACACTGATTGTGTCGGTCGATTTCTTGTCACAAAAAACCCCTAATTAGGGATTTTTAGCATTTTTCAATATTTTTGGTCGAAAATTTAGTAACAAGGGGGGGGGGGGGGTATGTGACATCGCGATATAAATTGATTTTTTCTAACTCACTTAATACTTGGAAATATGGATTCAAAATGTGTGCCAAGATGTAAAACTTTCCGTTGAATCGATTGGTCAAGACTAGAACGCTCTATCTCTTCAAATAGTCGAGTTATAAGTATTCTTTGTTTTGAAAAGTGGATTTTCGATAATTTCATGGCTCTATTTGAAGGCGAAATAATGATTTTATCAAAAAACTGATTGTGTCAGTCGATTTCTCGTCACCGAGAACCCCTGATTATGGATTTTTAGCATTTTTCAATATTTTTGGTCGAAAATTTAGTAACAAGGGGGGGGGGTATGTGAACATTTCGCGATATAAATAGATTTTTTCGCACTCAATACTTGGAAATGTGGATTCAAAATTTGTTCGGAGATGTAAAACTTTCCGTTGAATCGATTGGTCAAGACTAGAACGTTCTATCTCCTTAAATAGTCGAGACATGAGTATTTTTTGTTTTGAAAAGTGGATTTTCGAAAATTTCATGACTCAATTTGAGGGCGAAATAATGATTTTATCAAAAAACTGATTGAGCCAGTCGATTTCTCGTCCCAAAAAACCCCTTATTATGGGTTTTTAGCATTTTTCAATATTTTTGGTCAAAATTTAGTAACAAGGGGTAGGTATGTGAACATTTCGCGATATAAATTGATTTTTATTAACTACCTTAATACTTGGAAACATCAATTCAAAATTCGTTCGCAGATGTAAAACTTTCCGTTGATTGGATTGGTCAAGACTAGAACGTTCTATCTCTTCAAATAGACGAGTTATGAGTATTTTTTGTTTTGAAAAGTGGATTTTCGAAAATTTCATGACTCAATTTGAAGGCGAAATAATAACAGCAATAACTGGAATAATTATCTCTTAAACCTTAAACCGGGGGACGCTAACCTATGGGGAATCATGAACCGCACGAAAAAAAACAAATCGGGCGTGACAAAAATAAATGACAATGGTACCCTAGTTACTGACCAAAAAGACATAGCGAGAGCTTTCGGAGAGCATTTCCAGTCGAATTTTACAAACAATGCGGCTAATAATGCGGAACACACGGAAATAATTAACGAATACAATCGTATTACGAGGCTGAAACACTTTATACCTAGAAAGTCAACAACATCAGCCAAAGAAATCTACAAAATAATTGACAGGCTCAAAATAAAAACTGCGCCAGGGAGGGATGGCATCCATAATATTTTAATTAGGAACATGCCACCAAAGGCAATATCGCTGTTGGTGACTATAACTAACTATATTTTAAAAACGGGATATTACCCGGATACTCTAAAGACTGCGAACATGATCCCAGTCCCCAAAACTACGTATGGCAGGAGCTGCATTGAGAATTACAGACCAATTTCTCTACTTAGCAATTTGGCGAAAATAATCGACAAAGTAATTCTAAATAGGCTGGAAAAGGCGGCTTCTGACATGAAAATCATTCCGGATGAGCAATTCGGTTTCAGAGCGGAACATGGTTGCCCTGCTCAATTAATAAGGGTAATAAACTACGCAAGGGAAGGCTTTAGGTACAAGCAACCCTCTATCATGGTTTCATTAGACATCAGAAAAGCTTTTGATTCTGTCTGGCTTCCTGGACTGATTTTCAAATTAACGCAGCTCGGCATTCCGGGCTATTTAGTTTTACTTCTAAATTCATATTTAACCAGTAGATCCTTCCATATGAAAATTGGTAACGCTGAAATAGGACCATATAAAACGGAGGCAGGAGTACCGCAAGGCTCGGTAATTTCCCCTACCCTGTACTCGCTGTTCACTGCAGACTTCCCCTTATGCAGTGCCAATCTAACGGCTCTGTATGCGGACGATGTCTGCCTCGTACAGACAGCGAGGACAGCGGATATTGCTTTGAAAAGAATTGAATGGCATCTAAATAATAAAATCATCCCGTACCTGATTAGGAATAAGCTTCAGCTGAATACTTCCAAAACCCAATATATGGTTCTAAGAGGCCATTTTCGTAAAAATACTTCTCTGAAAAGGAATATAAAATTGCAAAATGTTGTGATTGAACCTAAAAATTCAATCAAATATCTAGGCTATATCATACAAACAAACACCCTGCACAGCTTGCATATAGTTGACAGAATTCAGAAAGCAAAAATGACAATGAAAGTACTGTACCCGTTGATATGTCGTAATAGCCGTCTGTCAGTGACCAACAAACTGTTACTCTACAGACAGGTTATACGACCAACACTGATTTATGGTTATCCTATATTTTGCTCGACAAAATGACTTTATCAAAAAACTGATTGTGCCAGTCGATTTCCCGTCCCAAAAAAACCATTATCATGGGTTTTTAGCATTTTTAAATATTTTTGGTCAAAAATTTAGTAACAAGGGGGGGGGTATGGGAATATTTCGCGATATAAAATGATGTTTCCTAACTACCTTAATACTTGGGAATATCAATTCAAAATTTGTGCGAAGATGTAAAAATTTCCGTTGAATCGATTACTCAAGACTAGAACGTTCTATCTCTTCAAATAGTCGAGTTATAAGTCTTTTTTGTTTTGAAAAGTGGATTTTCGAAAAGTACATTACATGGAACAAGGGCATAATAATGAAACAGAAGAACAAAAAGAAATTCAAACAGCAGGAAAATCACAGGAAAAGAAAGAGGAGATGGACGTAATGAGTATGTTCCATATGATGATGAAAAAAATGGATCAAACTAACAAAGATATGAACACAAAAATGGATCAAACTAACAAAGATATGAACACAAAAATTGATCAAACTAACAAAGATATGAACAGAAAAATGGATCAAACTAACAAAGATATGAACAGAAAAATGGATCAAACTAACGAGGAAATAAAACAATCAAATAAAGACATGAACACAAAATTAGATCAAACTAATGAGAAAATGGATCAGAATAAGGAAGAAATAAAACAAACTAAGGAATCAATAATGAAGTTATTGGAAGAGAAGTTAGGACAAGTGGAAAAGAAACTGGAAGAATTAAACTTATATATGGAAAATAAAATAGAATTAACCAAACAAGAAATGAGAGGAGAAATGATTGGAAGGATCACAGAGATAGAAAATTTACAAATTAATAGAATCAAAGAAATAAAAGAGGAAGAAAAGAATTTCAAAGGAAAAATTCAGAAAGAAGTGAGTGAAATCAAAATGGGAGTACAAGGTACCCAACAAAGAATGCAAAATTTAGAAGGAAAATGGGACAAAACCCTGGCTGAATTCCAACAAGATGTGGAAGTAGCATGGCCCGAAAAACAAAATCAGAGGGAAGAAAAAACAGAAAAAAGAATTGGGGAAATCCAGAAGGAGATGGAAACATTAAAAAGAAAAATAGAACAGACAGGAGTGAGAATAAAAAGTGGGGAACAACAGAAAGAAACTGTAGAAATGACCAGGAAACTGGAAAATATGGAAGCAAGACTGGCTTACCTACAAGAAGTATGCGATCAAGCTGAAGGCAGAAATTTCCAAGACAAGAGAAAAGGCATGATGGAAACCAGAATTATAAATAATTATATAGGAAATAAAGGGCAACACAAATTTGAAGGGAACAATAGGAAAATACACCCAAAGGTATTTATAAAAATATTGAGAAATAAAATGAAAAACATTAGAAGTAATGAAGATATGAAGGAAATGATTCGGGAAAATCTCGATAATCATGCTTTGGTGTGGTTTACCAGCAAAGAAGAAGACTTTAGCAGTTTCGATGAATTTGAGACATTATTTATGCAATATTTCTGGGGGAACAATGCCCAAACTAGAGTGAGAGAGAAACTTTATTCTGGTAAATATGAAACAGGAAGAGGCAATAGTATGAATGACTATGCCATGAAAAACTTCATGAATGCCAAATTCCTAGATCCACCCATATCAGAGGAGGAAATAATCATGTTTATTTCCAGACATTTCAAATTTGAGATAACAGAGACAATCGCTATTCAGAACATAAGGAACATAAAACAAATGAGTAGTTACCTTCAAAGAATTGGAAGGAACAAAATGGAAAATAACCAAATCAGATATAGGACTCCAAATGAAAACCGAAACTATAATAGATATAATAATAATAACTATGAAAATCAAAATAATAACCAAACTAATAGACTAAATGGTAATTATGACCAAAATAGAAATAATTACAGGAGTAACGGAAATAATAGAAATGGACAATATGAAAGAAATAACAATTACAATAACAACAATTATAGAAATAGATCATATGAAGGAAATAAGAATAATGGACAATATGAAAGAAACAACAATTACAATAACAACAATTATAGAAATAGATCATATGAAGGAAATAATAGAAATGGACAATATGAAGCGGACAAAGTATTTGGACTACTGTGGCTACACCCCCAAGGTGATATAATCAAAGCCAGAAACAAAATCAGTAGCCCCACGGTAACTAGAAACTAAAGTAAAATCCTCAAGAGAGAAAACCCCTTACTACCCTTAATTATGAATTATAATATGACAAACAAAAAGAAACAACTAACATGAATCTATCTATACGGACATTTACCAGGTAGGCGCTAGTTTTATTATTTACATTACCTAGCGACAAAATATAAAATTGTTGTCAAGATGTAAAGACAGGCATGGTTACAGCCTGCACCACTTCACCGGAAGGATGATTGCAAAGTAGTCCCTAAAACTCTGGGCTGACAGAAATTATATAACTACTGAAGTACTTTCGTAGTGAACGAATGATATTAGAAACAAGAGACAATATCGGTCAGGTAATTACTATATACAAAGACTTAATATATACAATAGACGTAGTGACAAATTCAACCGTTACATCATGAAATTTTCGAAAATCCTCTTTTCAAAACAAAAAATACTCATAACTTGACTATTTAAAGAGATAGAACGTTCTAGTCTTGACCAATCGATTCAACGGAAAGTTTAACATCTTCGCACGCTTTTTGAATTGATATTTTCAAGTATTGAGGGAGCTAGGAAAAATCAATTTATATCGCGAAATGTTCACTAAATTTTCGACCAAAAATATTGAAAAATGCTAAAAATCCTTAATAAGGGGTTTCTTGGGACGAGAAATCGACTGGCACAATCAGTTTTTTGATAAAATCAATATTCCGCCTTGAAATAGTCATGAAATTTTCGAAAATCCACTTTTCAAAACAAAGAATACCCATAACTCGACTATTTGAAGAAATGGAACGTTAATCGATTCGGCGGCCAAATTTTGAGTCGATATTTTCGAGTACTAAGGGAGTTAGGAAGAAGCAATGTATATCGCGGAATATTACACCTACCTTGGTACTAAATTTTCGACAAAAAAAATATTAAAAATCTGTAATAAGGTTTGGGACGAGAAATCGACTGGCACAATCAGTTTTTTAATAAAATCATTATTTCGCCTTCAAATACAGTCATGAGATTTTCGAAAATCCACTTTTCAAAACAAAAAATACTCATAACCCAACTATTTGGAGAGATGGAACGTTCCAGTCTCGACCAATCGATTCAGCGGAAAATTTCACATAACAGACCAAATTTTTAGTCGATATTTTCGAGTATTAAGGGAGTTAGGAAGAAGCAATTTATATCGCGAAATATTCTACATACCTTGGTACTAAATTTTCGATAAAAAAATATTAAATATACTAAAAATCCGTGATAAAGAATTTTTTGGGACGAAAAATCGACTGGCACAATCAGTTTTTTTTAAAAACATTGTTTCGCCTTCAAATAGAGTCATGAAATTTTCGAAAATCAACTTTTCAGAACAAAAAATACTCATAACTCGACTATTTGAAGAGATGGAACGTTAATCGTATCAGCGGAAAATTCTACATATTCTTCCAAATTTTGAGTCGATATTTTCGAGTACTAAGGGAGTTAGGAAGCAGCAATTTATATCGCGAAATATTTCCCTATACCTTAGTACTAAATTTTCGACAAAAAAAATTCAAAATGCTAAAAATCCGTAATAAGGGGTTTTTTTGGACGAAAAATCGACTGGCACAATCAGTTTTTTGATAAAATCATTATTTCGCGTTCAAAGTCGGTCATGAAATTTTCTAAAATCCACTTTTCAAAACAAAAAATACTCATAACTCGACTATTTGAAGAGATAGAACGTTCTAGTCTTTGACCAATCGATTTAGCGGAAAATTTTACATATCCGACCAAATTTTGAGTCAATATTCCCGAGTACCTAGGGAGTTAGGTAGAAGCCCAATGGGCACACTTTCGTTTTTTTAACGTATATATAACGTATAATGGTTTAAAAAAACGTTATAGGTTTAAATAGGTTTTAAACGTCGAAATTTTGGTTGAAAAATTATACGTATATAAATACAAATTTTTAACGTAAATTTGTACCAATTTTCAACCAACCGTTTAAAATTTGATGAAAAAATACGTGTTTTCACAATGTTTTCTTATCGTTTGTGATTAACGTTAATTTTTTGTATCTTTTATACCATATTTTAACTGAAAGCTTAAAATTTTCGTAAAATACACATATGACATCAACGTTAATCGAAATTACATAAAAATCGTTTCAAAAACGTTGTTGTATCGCAACAATTCAACGTTTGGTTAATAATGTAACCTAAAATATACGTTATTTCTATACGAATTGTTTAACAATATTATAATATCATTTTTAAACGTTGTTATGTTTCAACTGAAAGTTGAAAACATTTGTTAAATATACGTATGATATCAACGTTAATTTAAATTATATAAAAATCATTTCGAAAACGTTGTTATATCGCAACAATTCAACGTTTGGTTAATAATGTAAACTAAAATCTACGTTATTTCTATATGAATTATTTAACTATATTTTAACATTATTTTCAAACGTTGTTATGTAATTATGTTTCAACTGAAAGTTGAAAACATTTGTTAAATATACCTATGATATCAACGTTAATTTAAATTATATAAAAATCATTTCGAAAACGTTGTTATATCGCAACAATTCAACGTTTGGTTAATAATGTAAACTAAAAACTACGTTATTTATATACGAATTATATCTCACGTCCAGTCCAAAGATGTTACAGAATTTTTAACTATGTAGTCCGCTATCGAAGCGCTACCACGCACAATATTTCAAAGGCGAAATTTCCCCTCTTATCGTTTCACCGCGGTCAGGTTACCCTCGGTTATATTCTTCATTCGTTATCTTGTGCGCCACGTGTGAAGGTTTGTTTGTTCCGCTGCAGAAATTACGTCAGGTACCTAACCCTATTATAAATACCGTAAGTATAGGATAGGAAATGGGAAAATCTAGAAGAAAGCACAGACATCGTTCTGGAAGTAGAGAAAATAAAATATCCCGTAAACAGCTTTTACGTCGATTAGAAAAATTAGAAACATACTACCGTCGACGGGACCCCTCACAAACAAGCGAAAGCCCATCATGATCACCGCTCAGAGCGAGGACAAGCCAATCGACGGCCGACCATTGCAAATACGCAAAACATTCTCGACGCCGTCATGCTAGCAGCTCGGACACCGCTACTTCCGACGAAGATGAAGGGCCCCCACATAAGCGATTTCGATCTCGATCACCGAGACTCAGTGTAGCCCGTACCACAGATCACCTACCTATAGATAGGCATCTGACCCGTGGCGCTTCATGTGGCGAATTAATTGTACGGGTGGCGCCACCTTGAGAGCCTGAGCAGTAGCTCTAGCACCTTGGGCATGGTTGTGATCTTCGCTAACAGCAGAAAAAGAAGATTCCTGTAATTTTACAGTTTTTGGCGGCATATTCAAAATTACTATAATTTTACTTTTATTGAAAAATGGCATTTGTGGTCCATTTTTTGATATTTCATTTAAATCAACTTAACATTTGATTGATATTACAATAATAACAATCAAATAGTCAAGTTAATTTAAATTGAATGTCAAAAAATGGACCATATAATGCCTGAAGTGGGAAAAATAAAGCAATAATCATCAAGTTTATATATTTTATTTAATATAAAAAATTTCACAATAAATAAAACGTTTTTTTAAATCTATGAATGACAAACAATAAATGTTAGGAGTTTAACAACAAAGCAATAAACTGAGTAAATAACTGAAAAATCTCAGCATGTGATGTAAGGTAAAACGAGTTTTTAAAGTAAGAAGTCATAATAAGTTAATAATTATTAACAGTGATCAGGGAACGGCGCAAAGTAGAACAAATAGTGAAACAGTGACCCTCTCACCCTTAATATTGAAATACAGAAAAAGAAGCATATTTTGGAATGCAAAAATAATTGAATATAATATTAGTTAAAAGACACAAACATTTAATGAAAATCAATAATCATTAAAATAAATACTAAAATAAAAAGCGAGAAGGAGATGGTAGTATTGTTTTCAAACAAATAACTTTTACTAATACACAAATATGAGAAGATAAACAAAATGGGCTAAAAAGGAAAATTAAACTTATCCAACAAAATAATGAATATACAAGGAACATAAAAAAGAAACTGACATGTGTTTTGAATGATGTTGTCAAGCTGATCTATTTCAAAATAACTCATAATGATCTCTTTTCTGGTCTCTTACAGCGTTCAAGATATTTATTATGGGCCATTTGAAATAGACCATCTCTGTTAATCACTCTCATGTCAATACCTTTCAAAACCCCTTCAAAAATATTTTATGAGGGTCACTGTCTTATGAAAATCTTTCTTCGTTGCTGTACCGGCTTCTGCAAATAAAGAAAGTAATATGAGTAAACTGAAAAATGTATTTCAAAAATATTTATAAAGAATAACATTTTTTCATACAAATCAAAAATAGCTTATATTAAAAAATATTTAAAAAACCATTTCAACAATTTGCTAATAACACAGTTAACTAAAATGTGCACGCCATTTAAAAAAACTTAGTTTTCAAGATTATGACTATCATTACTTCTATATAATTTATTATGTAGCTACATTTGGATATTTTTAATTAGCTCAAACACACAATACATATGATTGTAAACATTTACATATTTGTTTCTCGAAACTGCTTACCTTTGAAAAATGCTTGGACCTTTCTTCGGGAAATCCTTTTTTTTTGTCCCTTGCAGTATCTGTAGACAATTTATTCATTTACTAATATAATACTATAAAATATGTAATTTAGTTAGTTTTTGATGGGAATTAAACAACTCAAATAATAAAACAAAAGGAACATACAGAAGATATTCAATTTTATACATACCATCATTTTATAATTGCTCGATACTCTCCAATTCATCCACCGCTAACTCTAACCCCTTACTTGTGGATTGAATAGCTATAACATAAAAATTAGGAGTTAAATAAACCAAATAATATAACAAAAGGAACAGACAGATGATATTTTATTTTATACATACCATTATCTGATAATGGCTTAATGGCCTTCAATCCTTCCTCCTCAAACCCCTTGCTCGTGGATGGAATAGCTATAACATAAAAATTAGGTGTTTATTTTTTCTTAGGTACACTGTACGATTGCCAAAATTATAGCTAAAACGAGTTGCATGAAACTCACCATTAACTAATTTCCTTCTATAAGTTTTTGTTGGTGTTTGCAGCTGGCTAATAAGTTGCTGATGTGGAGGGCATTTCCATCATATCTACAGAATCTTTATATAGGTATAAGTTAATTTTTTTTCAAACTCTTGAAAATAAATATCTTTAATTTTCTCGGGAGTTGTTTCCTGTGAGGGCACCATAGTGGGGAACAAAAATCGGAATCCCCTTTGGATTGTAATCTAAAAAACATAATCACATTTAATAACATTCAATAAATATATGTACAAAAAGAATTACATACCAGGAAAAAACAGGGATGGCAAAGAAAACCTTTTCAATAGTTTGCCTTCGACTACTTCTACTTTTAAAAAGCAGGCCTGGTCAAAATGACGAGGGCATATTCTCCAATGTTTTCGCCTCCAAAGATTGGTTTCCACTTCTTTCCAGCCAAACTGAACGTTCTTCTTCGAGGCTGGGAAGTATAAAGCTGTATAAAAGAATAACTACTTCAATATTTTGTCACTTTTTAGTTAATGAAACATGTTTTATTTTATAAAAATATAAAGCTTACCGGGTGCACCTCACATTACAGTCCTTCACTATACATTGTCTGTAAAGTCCACACTAAACAATAAACTAAACACACCCTGTCGACCCGAACAAAAAATATATATATTGAAGAAAAACAATTTTTTAAAACTAACCCAGAAATAAAACTAATCGTCGTAAACGTGGTTGTTAGGTTAAGTTATCAGTGGTGACATATGTGGAAGTATCTGGAATTACTACCAGAGACACTACTAACGGCGTTAAAGTTCTCATTAAATCCGCAATTTTAGAAGTGCTCTGGCTCTCCAGGTGGCAGTACCATCGCGCATTCAGAGTGCCCATACCCTGGCCCGTACTCCGTGCGATAAGGCGGACACTGTTAGCCGTAGGGGTGATAGGCGCAGCAGTTTTAGCTCATCTATGTTCCATTCTGATGAGGAAACTCAGTCGCCGAAAGATAGAGTAGCCCGTATTCTACGCAATACGGCAGACTCAAACGCGGATGCCCAAAACTTACACGTTTTGGCTCCTCCACCAACAGACCGTACGTCAGGGGACATTTTTAAAATTGTTAATGACGTACAACTCCCGGTGGACGTCAGTAGATATAAAATGGGGTAGCTTTGAAGCGAGTAACTGACCTACTTCCGCCATCTATAATGGGGATTCACGGAAGTCAAGTAACTGACCTACTTTCACAATCTATGTAATGGGGGACCAAAGAAGTAAGGTACGAATGACCGCAACTGACCTCTCTAATATGCAGTGACGGAAAATAAAAATTATTCAGGGTAATGACATATAATAGGAGTGGGATATATACAGAGGGTTGCGAAAGTATGTATGTGTTCATTGGAAACATCAGTATACGAATGGTGCGTTAAAATTCAATATGCTCCGACATATAATAAGAGTGGGGTATATACAGGGTGCCCGAAAGTAACTACATTTAATAGGAGGGGGTATACAGAGCAGTAGTCAATTACACTATATGTAGTGAAGAGTAGTGAGTGAATTATTATTAATTTGAGTAGAAATGGAAGCAAGTAGGTGTGTTACACCAGAGCTTATTTTTAATTGTAAATCATTTTTAGGACTTGTCTGGATGCGAAATAATAATAGGAATGTAACTGTGTAGATAAAATCATATAAAAGATTAAACAAGTTATTATTTTAACCAATTTAAAAAGTTTTCCATTTAATAATAATTCGTTTTCATTGATCAGTATGCTGGAGCAATTGAAATGTTTTAATTCGCGGTGAATATAAAATTATGATGCGAGACTAGTCTGCAAAGAAAGCAGGATACCATTTTTGGAATAACACGGAAGATTCGATGAGATTTAAATTTATGTATGTCGTTTCAGAAGAAATGGATTGTTTAAGGATGAATAAGTAAGTAGTACCCGTATGTACTTGGAAAAACACACTGAGAACATGTAATCATTGAAATTAATTGAAATAAAATTCTGATGTGAGACTATTCTGCAAAGAAAGCAAGTTACCATGTTTGGAATAACACGGAAGATTCGATGAGATTTAAATTTTTGTATGTCATTTCAGAAGAAATGGATTGTTTAAGGATGAATAAGTAGTACCCGTATGTACTTGGAAAAACACACTGGGAACATGTAATCATTGAAATTAATTTGAGATAAAATTCTGATGTGAGACTATTCTGCAAAGAAAGCAAGTTACCATGTTTGGAATAACACGGAAGATTCGATGAGATTTAAATTTATGTATGTCATTTCAGAAGAAATGGATTGTTTAAGGATGAATAAGTAGTACCCGCATGTATTTGGAAGAACACACTGGGAAAATGTAATCATTGAAATTAATTGAAATAAAATTCTGATGTGAGACTAGTCTGCAAAGAAAGCAGGATACCATTTTTGGAATAACACAGAAGATGTCGATGAGATTTAAATTTATGTATGTCATTTCAGAAGAAATGGATTGTTTCAAGGATGAATAAGTACCTAGTACCAGCATGTATTTGGAAGAACACACTGGGAACATGTTCTCATTAAAATAAATTGAAATGGTAATGCGGGGGTGACAGACCCCATCTTGAAAATAACTTGTTTACATTGCAGTATTGTAGATATATAAGAGCTAAAATTCATGCATGCGCAAACTAAAGCACTATTCAGTGTCTCACCACAAAATCATTTATTATAATATAAGCTAGTAAAAACAAATTTATTGGTAGAGTTGTATTAAATATTTGTAGAGTATTCCAACGTCTTGTGTTATCCATCTTGTCGTTTTCTTTTTTGATTGATGTTTTCATCATCTTGGCAAACTTACAGTCTGGGCTAAATTTTAAATGTTCTTCATGAACGCAATCTTTGTATAACCACTCATGAATTTCCACATGACAATTAAAACAACGAGTTATGTCACTATAACCAACATAAAAAAAACCCGCTAACGCCAAATCTATAGGAGAAACTTTACCAGTCCAATTTTTGAATGATTGCAAGCGGTAGTCATACAATGATAATAAATCGGAGAAATCTTCTAAACACATATTGATGGTGTGAGTCAAATTCATTTTGCTATAACTATTTATAGATTTCCCCATCCATTCCAATACTAGCATAATTTCTCCCACCACTTTCACATATCTATAAAAAGTCATGAAGAAACCATCCCGAGCATAGTTTTGTCATGTTAGTTGTGGGGGAAATGTCTTCAAATATGGTTCAAAAGGAAGTGTTTTTGGGGGAGCGTCGATTTGACTTGAATCAGTCAAAGTCAAAGTTTGTTACAGTGTGTTTATCAGCAGAGTGCACTCCTTGTGTAATAATTTCAGGGAACAGGAATAATTATATAGTTTTTTACGAAAAGGAATGGGAGCAATTAATATGTTCCAAGGATTTGATTGACAATTTTTTCACTGCAGCGGAAACCCTAGACCCTATAGATGCGGGCTATTTTTGGCTTCAATTTCAAAAGTTTGAGCAGAATAAAGTGCTAAAAATTTTAACTGGACACGCTAGTATTTGTTTGGGGTATGCAAGTATATCCGAGCTGTGGAAGATATTACCACTAATAAAGAACACCTTTGAAACATTAAAAAACCAGCAGTTTTTATGAACTATGAAAATTTTACAACTGGCTGTTACTAAATCACAAGATGCTCCGGAAACAGCACTAGAAGTTCTACAACCAATCAAAAAAATCAATCCAATTACATACAACCTAGGTCTTGAAGTAATTTACAGATTTCCTGAATTACTACAAGATGAAAAAAGTCAGCTTTAACGAAAACTTTAACAAAATACATGTTCTATATGTCTGGCGATATGCATATCATGCGGCAAGAAAAAACGATTGGCAAGCTAGATATCTCGATCAGTTACGCTTCAAGCAACGAATTCAACAAGCCGCCAAATTTATCAATCCTATTTTACATGTAATACATAGATGTAAAGTTTATAATAAAAGATATGCAGTAATTATTATGTTTTATTTAAAAAGTTAGTTTACAATACATTATTTTTATTAATCCAAGAGTTGTGCGAGTTATCTAATCCCAGCCATTTCACCAAAACCTTATTTCCTTTTTTTCTCAATACTTTTTCAACGAGATAAACGTCGGGGTGTTTCACTTTTAAAAGTTCCTCAGTGTAAAAAGCTCCTTGAATCGGTTGATTACTCTCGTCTTGTAAAAGATATGTGGTGGGATTGGTCAGCTTGACTTTATAGATTGTGAAAATTTCGGTTGACCAGTTGGGTGTATAACCTTTGGAAAATGATTCACGATATTTACTTATGTGTACAAAATCACCTTTTTTAAATCTAGGTTTGCGGGGGTCGACTGTTTTCATGTGGTTGAAAGCAATAATATATTTGGCGTTTGTCTCATTCACCTTACTGGGAATAGCACCCGTTGTTGAATGCCTGGTATTATTGTATTTCTTAACAATTTTTGGTAGCAATTCCAACCATTTATATGACCCTTGCACACTAAATTCTTTCCACAATAAAGTTTTGAGTGTTCGAATAACTCTTTCTACAATGCTAGCTTTAAGGTTTGAAAATGTGCTGTAATGATTTATTCCATACTGTTGCATCAGCTGTTGGAACTCTTTGTTATAAAATTCTTTACCCATATCGGTCTGTAAGTTTTTAGGCGGGCTCATTTGGGAGAGTACTTTTTGCATAGCCTCTGTAATGTCCTTGGCATTTTTTCGCTTTACAGGTTCAGCCCAAACGAATTTACTAAAAGTATTGATTATTACAAGTATATATCCAAAACCTTTGTTAACGCTTTTATAATTATTCAGAATCGCCAAATCAGCCTGAAGAAGATCATGCAAACCTTTGACAATCACATGTCGTCTCTTGTAATTTTTACGAGCCGGACTATGCAATGCATTAACTACATCTCGCTTCACATTACTCATATTTTTGTAGAGCACACTGAATTACAAATTCAACGTAAAATTGTTTATAACTAGGGTTTAACGCAAACTGTAAAGTATCGCCTTTTTCAACAGATTTATCAACTATACCGGATTGGTCAGATATTTTATTGTTATAGCGAATATATAGTCCATCAAAAGTGCATTTAAAATGTTCAACTTTTCCTGATACTGGTATCGTAAAAGTGCTTGTATTACAGTCTTAGACGTAAAAAAACTTGTCTGTTCCTTGACTACCATTGATTTTGAAAAAAATTTTGGTATGGAATTTATGGAATTTATAGGGATCCCCAATATAAAAATTATCACTGAGCAGTGGTGCTGCTACAATTTCGTCAGAGGGTTTTAACGCTTGACTGCGAAGGAAGTGTTGATTGAACCTGTTAATCGGCATATTAAGATTGAATGGGCCATTTTTATCAAGGGGGTGCTATTTATTAAACTGTTGCAACGGGCAAAGTAGGGTAAAATCAGCGCACATATTATTTACAGAACCTACTTTAAATTCAATTTCATCACCTTTTTTTATTTTCATGGTGGATAACTCATGATATTTATAAACCTTGCCATTTATCAAAACATCACCGTCACTCGAGTAGTGCTTACAGCTTTCGATAGAACCTTCAGCAGGAAAAACGAAAGCAGTCCCTCCATTCTCTAAAACATACAAGGGATTTTTTTGTCTTTTTTACCCCTATTAATCGAATGATGCATGTACTAAAATATTCTTTTGGTGTGCAAATGTAAAAGGGTGTTTTAAGTATCGGTTCAGCGGTAGAAGGAACGTCTACACATTCTGAGGTGGAGAGGTAATGTTGGTTGAAATGATTTAACGGCATGTTCACGACTAAACGATTTATAAAGTAATCAAAGTATCTATTCGATTATACCACCCTCTCGTAATTCTTCAATAATGGATATAATTTCATTGCGATGACCTGTATTCCCTGCTGCTTGAGAAGCTACAAGTAATCGTAACCTATCAACTATTTCATTAAAATCATCAAAATATTTATAATCAATGGGTTTGTTATTGTAATCCATCATAGTCAACTTCCCCCCAAGTTTTGACATTTTACGTGTCAGTACACCAGTTAATAGAGACCGAGGGGCCGTACCAGCCCTCGGTCTAATCGGATTTGGTTTTAGTTCAGGCTTAATGATGAATGTATATTTATCTTTAATATCATTGGGGAATGTTCTGATGGGTAAATCGGGGTTATGTTCTCGACGAATAGCATTTGTTCGTTTAATAATATCTACATAACTATCCACATCTCGTTTAGTATATACAATAGGGTTTTTTTAAAAAGCAACTCGTACAACCCAGGTGTACCCAAATATGTTATATGCTTTACGATAATATCTTTATTTTTAAAGTCAAGTTCAGAATCACCAATGTAAAACTTTTCTTCGTTGGGATTATGAAAAACGCCCAAAATATGATCATATACCCCTTCCGTATCTCGTATCATCCCCTCGATAAATTCTCTAGGAAGAGGTGTGTCAAACTGTTCAAAATACTCTCTCAAAACGTTTGGGTCGGTGATTGTACGATAAAAATCACTTATGTTGTCATCGATAAATTGGTCTTGTCTGGTTCTATCTGGAATATCTCCCGAATCATTTCGAGATTCATAAGTTGTTTCATCTGTTAAAAATCTCGTGTTGTCCTGGAAAGTACTGTGAAAATCTGGATCGTTATCGGACTCAAAAAATGCTAGTTGATCGTATCGAGTTGTGGGTGACTTTTTAATGGTAATGTCCCCTTTTGTAGGTGATATTTCTTGTTTAATAGGTTTCCCCAAAGTTGAAACAAATTCTTTAAGAGGCTGGTATGATTTTTCCAATTTACTTTGAGACTCATGCCTCTGCTGTTTGAGAAGTTTATATTTCTTTTTAATATCTTGACGTGATTTTATGAGCTGTTTCCCTAATCGTTCATTCATTGTGACTAATAGATTTCACATTTTTTAAGGTCTTATATATACATCAAACCCTTTTCGATATTTTCCAGAGGATAATGCACAGTCCTTATCAATAACTAAAAATCCAAACTTATCTTTCCAACAAAACGATCCCATGTCTTTAAATTGTTGAAAACTCATGTCGATATTTGCATGGTCATCAAAAATATGTTTCAGATTAGTAACATCTTGGGGGAATACAATTAACAGATTAGCATTATCCCGAATTAGTTGTTTTGGAATCGCTGAATATGTTTGACATAAATAAAAACAATCGGTCTCTTTATGTCGACCAAAACAAAAATAATTTTTGATGATATTTTGGTCACAAGACGCCACATCGTCAAATATAACTATGGAATTATGTTTAATATTTTCGGGGAGCGGAAAATCTTCACTTTTACTAAATTATTGGTAACCGATCTCTCGTATGGGTTGTAGTAATAATCGCAGATATTGATATTTTGGTTGCTGCAGTGATTTCGAATATAAATAAACATTTTCATATTTCATACCATTAGGATGTTCCAACAAAGATAACATTACGTTGGTTTTACCACTTCCACTAGGCCCTACTATAAGTGTTCGCTTAGAATTACCTCCAAATAATACACCGTGATTATTTTCATTATTTGTAATGTCATAGTTTTTAACTGGTAAGGAAACTTGTTGTTTTACAAGCTTCATGTTGAAGACTGTTAGTATATAAAGAGAAGCACACATATATAGGTGTTAGTATGAAAAATAAAGCGGTGCCACTTGAACGTCGTACGACTAGAGGTAGAGGACTTGTTAATACATTAATAAATAAGCTCCCCTTTGAACTACACGCCCCTGGGGGGTATCGGTATTTAGGTCCTGGAACGAAGCTAGCAAAAAGATTAGCTCGAGGGGATAAACCAATAAATCCTTTGGACGAAGCAGCGCTACAACACGATATAGCATATTCTCAGAGCAACGATCTAAGTGAACGCCACGTGGCTGATAAAATTTTAGAGAACAGAGCTTGGGATCGTGTCAAATCCAAGGACGCCAAATTAGGTGAAAAAGTAGCTGCCTGGCTGACAACAACAGTTATGAAAGGAAAACGCAAACTTGGAATGGGTCTAAGACGAAAACGTAAAACTAAGAAGCGTGTTATTAAACCACCAAAAATTGGAGGATTTTTACCATTTTTAATCCCTCTGATTGGGGCTTTAGCTGCTGCCGGTGGCGGTGCTGCTGGTATCGCAAAAGCCGTGAACGATGCTAAAGCTAATAGAGATCAATTAGCCGAGCAGCAACGACATAATCTTGAAATGGAGCAAGCTGCTAAAGGTGGTAAAGGGTTATATTTAAGACCATATAAAGGATATGGAATGAGGCAAAAAAAAACAAAAAATATGTAAAAAGGGGCGGGGTTTTTATTTAAAACCATATTCAAGAAACTCCCAATAAAATTACCTCAGCACATAATGACAGACTTTGAACTTAAAAAATATATAACGTTATTGCAAATTCCTTATTTTCGTGGCATTTACATGCGTAACTCCTTACCTACAAAAATTAACAAATACGAGTCTGGTATTATCAACTTGGATACACTGCAAGGTGTTGGAACGCACTGGACAGCTTATACAAAGAAGAGTAAAAATGTTACATATTTTGATAGTTATGGTAATTTACCACCACCAATAGAAGTCGTAAAGTATTTTACAAGTAATGGAAAAGTAGACATCCACTTCAATTACGAAACAGTACAAAGATTAGGTTACCAATGTGGACAGTATTGTCTTAGATTTTTATATAGTCAGTATAACTGAGTAGGCAACTCATTCCATAACCAACTGTCCAAGATGTCGTATACTTTTACGTTAAGTGGGGAGTCATCAATTCTAAGTGGTGACTTTAACCCACCCATTTACTCAGATGAAAATTCCGAGTATGAGATAGGATTAGCTAATTTTGATACATTCAATAGTATTCCAAACGTAACTCAAACCAATAACGTATTAGTGTGGGGTCAGAAAAGTCAATACAACTATATCATCCCTATAGGCTCCTATGAACTGGATGATATTATAAAATTAATTGAAAAAGAAATGTTTAATATAGCGGGTACTACAACCCGCATTGTGCCAGATAGTCGAACAGGGTCTGTATCAATGAAAAGCACTGAAACTATAAATTTTACAGTTGATAATTCAATAGGGGATCTGTTGGGTTCCTCAAAAGTCTTTCTTGAACCGAATAAGGTAAATACCTCAACAAAAATGATAAATATTTTAAAAGTTAATACTATATGTATTGACTGCAACATTGCAGTCGGATCATTTTTGAATGGAGAACCAGTACACATTATACATCAGTTTTTTCCCCAAGTTCCCAGTGGGTATAAAATAGTGGAGCAACCTTTAACCATACTCTATTACCCTGTAAGCATTAAAACCATAAACAACATTACTGTTAGGGCTCTCGATCAAAGCGGTGATTTATTTGATTTTCAAAAAGAAACTATTACTGTTCGCTTACATCTTCGAAAAACTAATTGAAATGGTTTGGCAGTTTAATCGTATACACCCATATAAAAGCACATTTATTCACAAAACTATTAGTAGAGGGAAAACCACAGCATTGTTAACGTCTACAAATCGGAAATTTTTGCAGTCTTTGGGTTTCAAAGTGTTGGTATAATGGAAGTTTTACATGTTACGGGCGAACCTTTTAGCGACACTACCATTGAAGACTATCAATTCCATACATACCAACCGTATTCTTCTGCTAACCTCAACTATAATGATGAAATAAGAATTCCAATTCAAGATCTAGAAGCTCATACTCTACCCAGTAATTCAGTTCTGTACATAGAAGGGAAATTGCTGACTGATAAAAATACTGTTCCAACAAAATTTAACTTTATTAATAACGCTATTGCGTTTTTATTTAGAGAAATCAGGTATGAGTTGAATGGTGTAATTATTGACGCTGTCCGACAAGTTGGTATAGCTACGACAATAAAAAATTATCTATCTTTAAACGAAAATGAGAGTAAGCTGATGAATAATGGGGGGTGGTATCCAAACAATGGAAAAATTCTAACAGATTCCAAGGGTAATTTTAATATATGTATTCCTTTAAAACTACTCATGGGTTTTGTTTGAGGATTTCAAGAAAATTATAATTAATATGAGACAAGAGTTGATTATAATTCGAGACAAAGACGACATCGATGTTGTAGTTGCTTCTGATGAGTCTGAGAAACCAAAAATTGAGCTATTGAAAGTTTATTGGAATGTACCTCACATAACTCCAAGCATTAAAGAACAGCTGAGACTAAATAAAATTATTCATAGCAATATTGATCTACCAATTAAATTTAGGAGCTGGGAACTGATTGAATATCCTGCTCTTACAGATACTACACGGCACACCTGGCCCGTCAAAACGACGACTGAAATTGAAACACCCCGACATATTGTGGTAGCATTCAAAAAAGGGTAGAAAGGGCAAACTTTTGAAAGATATGAGTAAATTTGATCACTGTAATTTGACTAATTTACGCGTGTTTTTGAATTCTGAGCGTTATCCTTATCATGATTTACATCTAGATTTTGATAGTAATCGTTTTGCCACTTTGTATGAGATGTTTGCCAAATTTTCAAGAAAGTTATTACCACAACTAATCAACCTATATTTAATCCAGAAGAATTTAAAACCAAAGCCCCCATCGCCCACATCGACTGTTCTCGTCAAAAGGGGGTTTTACAGAGTGGTTCTATTGTTCTTCGAATAGAATTTGAAACCAGTAAAAATGTGGGTAATGATGTATCAGCATATTGTTTGATTATACATGAAAAAGAATTTTATTACAATCCCATGACAAAAATTGTTAGACAAGTGTAATGCGCATGCGTTTATGTGTTAAAAGTCTGCAGCAGCATGAAGTTTCTTTCAGTACACTATGGGATTTCGTCAACGACTCGAGCAGTATATTATTAACTTGGCTAAACTCAAAGCTGATATTGAGTGGTATAAAAAGAAAAAGCAACTAGTTGAACACTTTGAAAATCTACAAATATGAGATTAGTGATGGATGTTCAGGGTTTTAGGATTGAAAACAATAAATTTATAGTGAAGGAATTTGCGGCATACAACGGAAATCAGGTTTGTCATTATGTGTTTAAACCACCATTTCCTTTACGAATGCTGTCCCCCGATTTGCACAGACATGCTGTTTGGCTCATGAAAAAGCATCACTCTATTGACTGGAATGTTGGTTTCACACCAATACATTTGATTGGTAATATAGTTGCTAATTTAACAAATGATGCTGACGTGGTTTACGTTAAGGAAAAGAGAAGGCTGACTATATCAAAAAATATTCAATGGCTCCAGTTTACGAATTTGAAGAACACCCTCCAGTTATTTCATCTGAACCGAAATGTTTTTACCATAGTAATATTAATTGTATTTGTGCGCTATCGAATGTATTTTTTTTATATGAAAACTTTATAATGAAAGAATAAAATAATATAATGGCTTTCAATTCACCTTCAGACCTATTGCGCATTCGTTTTCTTGTATATAAATGTAATTACAGAATTGATTCTGTTTAGTTTCATCATGCATTGTATCAACTGCGGTAAGTAATTTTCTAGAGCTTACCATCTTCGTCGACATCAGTTATGTTGCGGTCAACGTTCAACTACTTGTGACAGTTGTGGAAAACAGTTTTCAAGGTTTACTGATCTTAAAAATCATCAACGTAAGAGTTGCGATGGTCCATCTTTTATTCCCAAGAAAAGACTTAGACCTATGGGTATGGAAGTGTTGGAACCCGGTGTTACCAAGTTACATCACGCATTCAAAACCAGAATAGCTTCCTATCGGTTCTCCATTCCAGATAAAAAGACAAATTATATGGATTTTCTCAATGAGGTTCAACCAAAAGTATTAAATAAAATTCAAGAATACCTTCAGCAACATTATTCATTAAAAATAAATTTTGAAATATTTAGTATATACATAATACCAGAGAAGGAGATTTCAGATATAAAGTCTATGAATACAGCCAACAAAGTTGTGACTACATCAACCGATTTGAAACATGTATATGAAGAATTTAAAGATGAAATTATGAACCAGGCTTCAGAGTTTCAAGAAAAAGATAGTGGGTGGGCACTTCAAGAAATAATGTTTTTAGATGTGAACATAAACCGTTTTAATGCAATTTCCGCTTCTTCTTATGTCAAGTTGCCAAGGGTGATAATTAGAAAACAGACTGTTTTAAATATCCGGAATAATGATAATGCATGTTTCGCTTGGTGTGTGAATGCAGCAATATTTCAACCCGAAGGAGATCCCACGAAGCCAGAATCTTACCCCCATTTTGATACCTTGCTAGATTTCACAGGAGTAGAGTTTCCGGTAACCCTGAAAGACATTATAAAATTCGAGAAATTGAGTTTTTCAACAGAATCCAAATTACAACACCACCAAGAAAATGATTGTACTCACATATACACTAAGCTACCAACTTCTGAAATTAAAATAAACAAGTGTGGGGAGTGGTTACCAGAAAATACATTAAAATTCATCAACTTTGAAAAACAGCTGCAAGTTCCATTCGTTATATACGCGGACTTTGAAAGTTTATTAAAACCGATAGATCACACTGAACCCCATGCTGGTAAATCCTTCACAGTTAAAGTGTGTGAACATGAGCCTTACTCGTTTGCTTTTTATGTAAAGTGTACATATGACGATAGTTTATCCAAATTTGAAATTTATGAAGGTGCCGATGCAGCCCAAGTCTTCATACAAAAATTGGATTCAATAGTTCAAGATTTGTACAATAACCATCTTAAACATGTTATACCGATGCGATCATTAACACCTGAGGAACAAGATAGATATGACACTGCTACCGTTTGTCATATTCGTGAAAGACCATTTGATGTTTTTGATAAAAAAGTTATGGATCATTGCCATGTTACCGGAAAATTTAATAATGCAGCCCATAACTCTTGCAATTTGAATTATAAACTTCCGAAATATATTCCAGTCTTTCTACATAATTTAAAAAATTATGATTGTCATTTATTTATCAAAGAACTGACTACCAAAGGTGAAAACATCAGTGCCTTACCCCAAACAAAGGAGAAGTATATATGCTTCTCAAAATCTATTTTGGTGGAAAAGTTTAGTGATCCCAAGATACGAGATGTGTATATGACATTAAAATTTGTTGATTCCTTCAGTTTTCTAGCTAGTTCATTAGAAAAACTGGCTTCTACGTTGAATCCTGAACAGTGTAATGAGGTACGAAAGTTTTTCCCAAAACATTTTAATTTAATGAGACAAAAAGGCGTGTTTCCGTATTCATATGTGACATATTTTGATAAACTACGCGAGCGACAATTACCATCTAAGGAACATTTTTTTTATACCTTAAAAGGTGGTGATATCTCTGATGAGGAATATGCACGAGCTCAACTAGTATGGAATACTTTCAACTGCACAACTATTAGTGATTATGCAAAGTTATATTTAAAAACTGATGTGTTGCTTCTTGCCGACGTCTTTGAGAATTTTCGCAAAGTTTGTCTTAGGGAATATAAGTTGGATCCAGCTCACTACCTTACCGCTCCTTCCCTGAGTTGGGATGCCATGTTGAGATGTACTCAGATTGAACTACAACTTTTAACCGATGTGGATATGCTTCACTTCTTCAATATGCTAATGACATACATTGAACTTAACACCAGTCTACGCAACAAAGCCACAAATGCCTTTGAAAAAGATTTGTTTAAACTTTTAATCAATGTAATCTTTGGAAAAACGATGGAAAATGTTGAAAAAAGAAAACGTATAATTATATCAAGTCATTGGGAAAACACCAGAGGATCCCTGGGAGCGAAAACTTTAATTGCGAAACCAGAATTCAAATCTTGTTCTGTGTTTAACGATAATTTGGTGGCGGTTCAACTGAATAAAATTAAAGTAGTGTATGATAAACCGTTATATGTAGGATTTTCAGTTTTGGATATTTCAAAGACTATAATATATGAGTTTTATTATGATTATGTTAAACAACAGTATGGTGATTCTGTTAAGTTGTGTTATACGGATACTGATTCATTAGTGTTGGAAGTATTTACTGAAGATTTCTACAAAGACATGAAGGAAAATATTGAATATTTCGATACATCCAATTATCAGACAAATAATATCCATGACATTCCTAAAACAATATCTATTGTCGGTAAAATGAAAGACGAGTTTGCGGGTGTAGTTGTTGAGTCTTTCTATGGAACTGGTGCTAAAGCATATTGTGTTAAATTATCGGAACGATTCAACAAGTCTGATATTTTAAAGAAGGCTAAAGGTATTTCTAAACATATAATTGAAACTCAACTACATCTTAATGACTATAAACAAATCGTTGAAACTAGTGGTATTGTATATAGAAAAATGTATGTTTTTCTTTCCAATATGCATATTATCCACACAGAATTAAAAAACAAGGTGGCTCTTTCTTCAAAGGATGATAAGAGGTATGTAATACCACATGACACAAATACTCTAGCATGGGGGCATTTTCTCCTAAATCCATCCTCCCATTCAGGCACATTAGATGATCTTCTCCAAGCATTAGAAGAAGAAGAAGCAGTGGAGAATTTTTTCAGTGATGTGAATATAGAAGAATACTTAGATTCTACAGATTTTGATTTTTTAGATGTTTAACAAAAAATAAATGTTATTTATATACTTATTTCTTTTATTTCAACAAACAAAGGACAATTTTATAAAATATTGTACCACTCACAATAGTAGAACATGTAGCTATATAATATAATATATAAGTATGCGTATTTATGTGTGTGCTTGCGACCTGGTGAACTGCATACAACTGCAACCATTCAGATTCTTGGTAGTTTCCATTACCTTTGAAAAGACGCACTTTGTATGTAGTACTATTGGTAGGTATTTCAGCTTTTAGGGTTACTGCATTATTTGGTGTATACGATTCCATTCGTATCCATTTTTCAGGCCAACTATCATTTTTTGTACCATTACTATCAAAACATACAAACACTTCTCTAATATTATATGGATGTAGTATTAAAAGGTAGTTACCAATAATAGCTTGCCATATTATAAACGTTGGGGCCTGCATATCGACTAAATAAATGTTAATATATCCAATCTTTTATATATGATTTTTTGACGTTTCACATTTTTGTGTATTTCATTTCTATTATTATTGGTGGCACCCTTGTTTCTAGTCGGGCAGTGTTGGATAATAGCATGGATTAAATATTGTTGTATCAATCAACCCCTCTCCTACCAATTCACCAGAGTCATCCTCTTGTACATCACTATTTTTTACGATTTGCACTTTTAACTCGTGGATACAGTTCACATTTAACAGGCTATACAAATCACATGGAATTACAAATTCGTAGATAGTATCATGTTTGAAATATCTATAGCCGATTCCAATGTTCTTATTATTTACATCTTTGATACACCAATATACAGCATTTGCAGCGATACTTGCTAATCTTGGAGCACTGTAGTATAAACAGTCTGAATTAAAAATAAGCTCTGGTGTAACACACCTACTAGCTTCCATTTCTACTCAAATTAATAATAATTCACTCACATACAGTGAGTGTAATTGACTACTGCTCTGTATACCCCCTCCTATTAAATGTAGTTACTTTCGGTGCACCCTGTATATACCCCACTCTTATTATATGTCGGAGCATATTTATTTTAACGCACCATTCGTATACTGATGTTTCCAATGAACACATACATACTTTCGCAACCCTCTGTATATATCCCACTCCTATTATATGTCATTACCCTGTATAATTTTTATTTTCCGTCACTGCATATTAGAGAGGTCAGTTGCGGTCATTCGTACCTTACTTCTTTGGTCCCCCATTACATAGATTGTGAAAGTAGGTCAGTTACTTGACTTCCGTGAATCCCCATTATAGATGGCGGAAGTAGGTCAGTTACTCGCCTCAAAGCTACCCCATTTTATATCTACTGACGTCATAGAAATTTTAGGGGATGATCCTACCCGGAAGGCGCAAACTTCACCAAACTTACACGCAGCGCTAGTATCCCGTTGGACTTTTCTAGCTGCCAATGGCTTGGCAAAAGAAGAACAGAGCGCACTTTCTGAAATCTATAGCGTGCCAGCCAATTGCCCCACGCTAAGTGCGCCAGTGCTAAATCCCAGCCTCAGCAACGGGATTGTAGCATTTGGCAGAGGATTGGACGTTATCCTCCAGGAAAATGAAAATATTCCCCCAAATTACAGAGAGAAAATATTAAAGAGCCTCTCAGACGCAGGCAAGATTTTCGTGTCATTTTTTCACGACTTATCTATGTCAAGACGCAAGTTCATATATCCATATATGGATAAAAATACGAAAGAAATGCTCGAGCACTGCCCCCCTACAGACTTACTATTCTGTTCGGATTTAGCGGAAAAGGTAAAAGTGGCAAAGCACATAGAATATTCAAGCAAATATCTGAAAGCTTCAATGCCGAACTCAAATCCCCGACCGTTTCCAGCAGTAAAAAGGAGGGGGGGAGTAGAACAGTCACGAGCACCTGAACAACGACGTAGCCCTTTAAACAGATATCGCCCGGCTCGTCATACGAGGGGGACAGGGCCAGTAAGGGGCAATACCTCAAGACTCCAGACCAAAAAGGGGTACAGATTCAACAAGAGGACGTAAAGGTAAGTACAAAATATGCAGGCAGACTATCCCTATTTTATGAGAAGTGGCAGGCTTTGACATCTGATAAAGTAATCCTTAAATGGATCAGGGCATATCCTTTACCGATGAATAGTACACCAGTACAAATTACAACGCCAAGCCTGCTTCCATTATCCTTTGTAGAGCAGTCCTTAATGGATGAGGAAATAGCCCGGTTACAAGAGACCGGCGCTATAGTAAGGTGTAAACCTCTTGAAGGCCAATTCCTCTCTAGAACGTTTCTCACGGACAAGGCCAACGGCGAAAAACGATTTATCCTTAATCTAAAGCTACTCAATAAACATATAGATACACCTCACTTTAAGATGGAAGACACACGAACGGTATTGAAACTCGTCCAGAAGGACTGGTATTTAACTACCATTGACTTAAAGGATGCCTATTTCCTCGTGTCGATGCATAACGATCAATTGTTTGATTTCACATGTCTTCCATTTGGCCTCGCCTCAGCCCCACACATGTTCACAAAGTTACTCAAGCCAGTGGTCCGGCACCTCAGACTTAATAACATTATTTGTGTAAATTATCTAGATGACTTCCTAATTATCTCCGAGTCATTCGAAAATTCTATTAAAAATACTGAATTCACTATTAATCTTTTGGAATCATTAGGTTTTATTATTAATAGGAACAAAAGCACAACAACCCCTTCAAGAAGTTGTAAATTCTTGGGGTTTATTCTGCATTCCGAGGCCATGCGTATAGAACTTCCAAATGATAAAAAAGAAAGAATTAGGAAGTTGATAAAACTCTTACAGTCAAAATCATCCTGTAAAATACGAGACTTTGCACGATTCACCGGTACACTAGCTTCAGCATGCCCGGCTGTCAAATATGGATGAGTATATACAAAGTCTTTCGAGAGGGCCAAGTTTCTTGCCCTTCGCAGTCACAACATGAACTATAACGCCAATGTGAACATTCCTCCTCTCGATGAATTTTTCTGGTGGCTATCAAACATTGTTCAAGCCTATAATGACATAAAACAAGACGTCTACCAAATGGAAATCTTCACAGATTCTTCCCTCTCAGGATGGGGGGCATACTGTCGTGGAGAGAGCACCCATGGCTGGTGGACACAGCTGGAAAAGGAAGAGCATATCAACCTCCTGGAACTGCAAGCCATATTTTTTGGCTTGAAATGCTTCGCAAACAACTGTAGAAACATAAGTATTCTCATTAGGGCCGACAACACCACCGCCATATCCTACGTCAATCGCATGGGCAGTGTAAAACATAAAAAACTAAACGACCTAACAAAAACAATGTGGCAATGGTGTGAATCCAGAAATATTTGGATACACGCTACTTACATAAATACCAAAGATAATTGGTTAGCAAATATGGAATCCCGTACCATTCAGTCAGAAACTGAATGGACTTTAGCAGACTTTGCCTTTGAAAAAATTTGTAAGAAATACGGGAATCCTGAAATAGATCTTTTCGCCTCTAAAGATAACCACAAGTGCCAAAAATACATTTCCTGGTTAAGAGACCCAGGGGCTATTGCGTTTGACGCTTTTACGGTATTCTGGGGAAATATGCGACTTTACGCTTTCCCCCCTTTTTCCCTTATTCTCCAGGTATTGCAGAAAATAATAAGAGACAAGGCGGAAGGTATCTTAATAGTACCCCACTGGCCTTCGCAAGCTTGGCATCCACTTCTCATAAAACACTTAGTCACAGAACCAATTTATTTTGAACCGAGTAATCAATTATTGATTTCGCCTTACAGCCAAGATCACCACCCCCTCGCACACAGCCTTACCCTGGTGGCCTGCAAGTTATCCGGGAAGCGTCGAAGTTGTCGAGTGTTCCGGACTGTGCCGTGACTACAACAGTTCAATCCTTGTCAAAGGCCACCATTAGACAATATGGATCTACTTATAAGTCTTGGTGGTCATTCTGTGATAAAAACGACATCAATCCCTTCACAGCAGATAAACGTCAACTTATTACCTTTTTCCAAAATTTGTTAGATCAGAACAATAACAAATACGGCACCTTCAATTCCCATCGGGCGGCACTCTCCCTAATATTACCCGGCAATATAGGGGAAGATCCTATATTCAAGCGATTCATGAAGGGTATTGCACGAGTCAGACCTCCAAAACCTCGCTATGACTTCACATGGGATCCAACACAGGTACTGGATTATCTTGAGAACAAGCCAGAAACCTCATTGAAAGACCTCTCACAGAAATTAGTTACACTTCTGACCCTAGCAACAGGCCACCGACTACAAACAATTTCTTCAATCAAAACATCAGAAATCAAGACCTACGTGGGAGGAGTCCAGATTTTCATTTCCGACCAAATGAAAACAACAGGCATAAATAAGCCACAACCATGCCTGGAAATTCCAATATTCGAAGAGAGACCACAGATCTGTGTTGTGTCGACCCTAAAGAGATATATGGAGATAACCCAGGATTTACGACGTACAAATAACAGTCTGTTCCTAACCGTGGCCAAACCACACAGACCGGCAACTAAAGCGACGTTAAGCCGTTGGGTAAAAGAAACATTAACGGCCGCCGGAATCGACACGACTATATTTAAGCCCCACTCCACCCGCCACGCATCTACGTCGGCTGCCTACAGAAGTGGACTCTCGGTGGATATTATTCGCAGTGCTGCCGGCTGGAGTAAAAAATCGACATTTGCGAATTTTTACCATCGCCCTTTAACGAAACAGGAAGAGTTCGCACGCAGTGTTTTAGGTTGATTCCATACACACATAATTATTATAAACTCTGTTAAAACTTGACAAAGGATTTTGTTCTCTGTTTTTTCCCGTTATTAGAAAATGCCACCTATTATTTTTGCTTTCGGTTTATTATTGTCTATTAAGAACAAGTCTTAACATTCAAATGTTTCTTTAATAAACAAAAATTTACAACTAGTAAAACTTTAGTAGATGAGCAATGTTCCTTCTGAATTATTTTTATATTTTGATAGGACCACCCTGTAGAAATGCATAGATATAATGGAATGCGTTGTGTGTGTATATTAAGTATAGGAAACAAGCCCGCCCAAGGCTATTTTGCATTAATTATATACGAATGAATATATTTTCAATGGGATAGTCTATGATGCATGTATAATACTTTGCTATGACCATCCTGTTATTAAAAATCCGCCAGGTGCAATCAATGCAGTCGAAGCGAAAGTCTTACGCAATAGTGCAAATTATGTAAGTATGTAATTATTATTATTGAGATCATTAGATTGTTTCTCTTGAAGGTAACATCTTAAAATTTGAAAAATTAGATTCATTTTGTATTTAAGCTCAAGATTTTCTTGTGAAATTCATTCGTTTCTTGTTTTCGATCGCACCATCAACCTTCAATAAACAACAGGTAAGACGTTTTCATTTATTTTTATTTTACTTGGAATTTAAATTAGTAATGTGTTATACCGTTTAATTATAGTATTATTATTTTCAGTAAAATGGATCTAAAAGCTATAAATTCTTCCTCACTTTTAGAAAGAGACCCGAAACCAACTACAAAATTAAGTGATTTAATATTGGGGGAACCCAAGAAAATAATTTCGGCAAAATTGGTTCAGAGCAAATTTGGGGAAACGGTGCTGCTGGAACTGGAGAAAGAAATAACGTTCCTTCCACAGAGAGTGACAAAAACGTATAAACCTTTTATCAAATATTTTGGAGGAGCGGTGGACATTGGAAAACCGAATCCGGCAGCATCATTTGAAATTGCTGAAATCTAATTATTGGTGAGTTATATTTTTATAAATAGTTATGATATAATATTATGGACAAATACCACGGTACATTATCTGAAATTGATGAATCTATTAAGTTAATTAGAGTGAACTCTGCTGAAAACAAATCGATAAAATTAATTAATGAACATATTAAGAAATGTAACATAGCATTGAAAAAATATCATTTAAAGGTTGGTCAAAAACGTAAAATATTAACAAAAATTGGTCAATTGAAACGATTAAAATGTTTAATAAAAATAGAAAACAAACATGTGTAAAACAAAATCGAAAAGTTTACTGGGAAAATATAATTTCTTGTTTCAATAGTAGAGTTCAGACAGCAGTGATTATAAATGTGAATCATAAAGAAATAAAAGAATTTTTATCAGATGCTTTTGATCTCTTTAAAATAAAAATTCTCAAAATTATTAAAAAGAAGTTAATTGTAAAAATTAATACTACACTGTGGGCAGATTTTGTTAAAACGTCAGGTGATCAAGAAGTAATTGATCAAAAGTATTTTGTGACACCTATAGAAAATAAAAAAGCTTGCATCAACATTCAAAATAGAGACGACGCATGCTTTTTTTGGAGTATTGTTAGTTTTTTATACCCACCAACGGGTAATTATAGACTCACCTCATCATATCCACACTATAGTCTTGTGTTTAATACCAAAGGCTTAGAATTACCTATGAAATTAAATCAAATTAACAAATTTGGGGAATTGAATAATATTTCTGTGAACGTATACGCTCTAGAATTAAATTGTACACAACAAAGTTCGTATTATGAAGTTGTACCTGCTAAACTTACCAAACGAAAATTAGAGAAACATGTTAATTTGTTATTAATTCAAAATAAGTATTTTCCAAAGTTGAATAATTTTGCAGAATCAGAACAAGATGATGATGATGATGATAATAATGAAGAAAATATTGAAATAAAATTTCATTATTGTTTAATTAAAAATCTTTCACGACTTATTCGATCTCAAATCACTAACCATAGAGCTACAATTAGCTTGTGTGATCGTTGTCTAAATTATTTTTATAGTGAGGAAAAGTTGAGAAAGCATCATTTGTTGTGCGAAAATAGAAACAACTGTAAAATCTCATTCCCAAAATATGATATTGTTAAATTTAGAAATTTTGTCTATGAACAAAAAATACCTTTCCTTATCTATGCTAATATTGAAGCTATTTTGGAACCATGTAAAACAAAATTATCAAAAACAACGAATAAATACCAACATCATAAAGCATTTTGTGCAGGATATTATATGAAATGTACTTATAACAACAATTTTTCTTCTTACAATCATTATGAAGGTGAAGATTGTATGGATTGGTTTTCAAATGAAATTAAAAAGATTGCACAATTTGTTGAGAGCAAAATTGTGAATATAATACCAATAATAGTAGATTCGATAGAAAATGTAAATGTACATAGTTGTCACATTTGTGGAACAAATTTTAATCAAAGAGACATTATTGTTAAAGACCATGATCATTTTACAGGACTATTTAGAGGTTACGCTCACCAAACTTGTAATCTTTCATTTAAAGAATTGTTCATTGTTCCAATTTTATTTCATAATCTCTCAGGGTACGGTGCACATTTTCTAATAAAAGACATTGCTAAGCGTGGACACGTATCTGTTCTTCCGCTAAATAAAGAGAAGTACATATCTTTCACTCTAAATGATAATGACAGTAGAATTAAATTTAGGTTTATAGATTCTTTTAGATTTATGGGTTGTAGTCTCGATGAACTTGTTTCTACTTTAAGCTGAGACAATTTTAAGAATTTAAAACATGAGTTTAAAAATTTAGATCATAATAAATTTCAACTTCTAACTAGGAAAGGGGTGTTTCCCTATGATTATGTGGATAATGTTGAGAAATTGAAAGAGAAAGAACTGCCACCCATTGAAAAATTTTATAATAAATTAAATGATGTGGAATTGTGGATATAAGACTGATTACATTCATGCACAAAATGTTTGGACCGCTTTCAACATAAATCACCTTGGAGAATACAGTAGTTTGTATATGAAGACAGATATTCTGCTACTAGCAGATGTTATGGATAATTTCAGAGAAACAGCATTGAAAACATATGGTTTAGATCCTGCATGGTATTATACAATGCCAGGATACACATGGGATGCTATGTTAAAATATACTAAATGTAAATTGGACATTTTAAAGGACGTTGACATGGTTATGTTTATAGAAAAAGCGATTCGAGGTGGAATTTCAGTATGCTGTAGTCGATTTTCAGAGGCAAACAATAAATATATGGGTGACAGATATGATTCATCAGAACCCACCAAAACAATTATTTATTTGGACGTTAACAACTTGTACGGTTACGCAATGTGCGAACCATTACCATTTGGATGATTTAAATGGTCAAGTTCAAACATTGATGTAACAACAATTCCTGACAATTCTCCGATTGGGTACATATTACAAGTGGATTTGGAGTATCCAAAGAGTTTACATACTCTACATAAAGATTTTCCTTTTTGTGCCAACCATCGCGTTCCTCCAGCCTCAAAACTGCCAAAGTTGATAGCTGACTTGTACGATAAAAAAGAATATATAATATATTATAGAAATTTAAAACAAGCATTAGCACATGGTTTAATTATTACGAAAATACATAAAGTGCTGGAATTCAATCAATCGGAATGGTTGAGATCCTACATTGAATTAAACAGTCGATTAAGGGCAAGTGCTACAAGCAGCTTTGAAAAAAATCAATTTAAACTTGCTAATAACGCAGTGTTTGGAAAAACTATGGAAAACATAAGATTACATAGACTCGTTAAACTTTGCTCTATGTGGGAGGGACGTTATGGGGCGAAAAATTTGATTGCTAGTCCACTATTTCACAATAGAACAATTTTTGATGAGAACTTGATGGCAATTGAGTTGAATAAAATATAATTAATATTTAATAAACCACTGTACATTGGTATGGTTATTTTAGATCTTTCAAAAATTTGTATGTATGATTTTCACTATAATTTCATAATACCAACAGTAGGTGTGGAAAAATGTAAATTATTGTATACAGACACAGATAGTTTTATCTATGAAATGAGTGACCTAGACGTTTACGAAGATATTATCAAAAAAAATATTCACAAATTTGATACTTCAGATTATAACAAAAATAATATTTATAATATTCCGTTGGTGAATAAAAAAATACCGGGATTGATGAAAGATGAGGCAAATGGTAAAATTATTACTCATTTTGCCGGTCTTCGTTCTAAAATGTATACCTATAAAATGCAAGTCAGCGAGGAGAAAAAATTAAATTTTAAGAAAAAACTGGAAAAGAAGGGCATGTCCTCTAACCAAATAGCTATTGAACTGAATAACTTAGGTATTTCAAAAAAATCTAAGGGTATTAAAAAAAATATAGTGAAAAATATTATTACTTTTGAAGATTATGTTACATGCTTAAATGAATTCAACACAAAAGTCATAACTCAACAAACTATTCGGTCATATGCTCACAATGTATTTAGAATAGAACAGACTAAAATTGCTTTAAGTCCATACGACGATAAACGCCAGTTAATTTCAAAGTCATTTGACACACTTCCCTGGGGTTATAAGAGTAGTCAGTAAGTTTTTGTTTTAGAGATATTCATCATGAGTTTGGAGAAAATGTGTACTGAAACTATTTGTCTAAGAATTAAATCAGTTACAGACTTTTTAACAAATTCGCCATTACCTGAAAATTTAACTCTCAATATTATTAGAAAATATAATTATTTTAAATGGAAGAGTTTTGTACAACATCTTAATACCGATGATGGTGATGATGATGATGATTCTGACATTCCTAGTGAATTCAACATCCTTGCTGACATGTTATACCGTCGTGATATTCCCTCGGCATTAGCACGAAATGCTATAATTGCTCATCGCAATTGGGAGACGGTATATACAGAAATGAAATATTGTGTGTGGTTTAACCGATACAAAGTAATTTCACTGAATTTATATTTATGCCAATCGTGCTATAAATCTCTTTTGTTTATGATACAGTTAAAAAACTTGAATTTCACTTTACACACAATTGGAGATCATTTTCATGGATATTACTATACTAAAGAATTGCACAAAATATATCAGTCGAAGAATATGTGGTGTCAAAATCAGTTCACAACACTGCTGTTTGGGCTTAAGGAAAGATATGAATGCGATATGGATTTACATCCTTCTCATGAATTGAATTCACCTCCACCCGCTGAGGTTTAGTAGATTTATTGACGATTATGAGATTGATAGAGATGATGATATATCATAATTATTTATAAAATATAACTGAAAGTAGTAGTAGTAGTAGAAATTTTAAAACTTTGTAATTTTATATTTTTGTAATTATTTTATGTAATAAAAAACATAGTATATTAAACAGATTTTATTTACATCAAACATGTATTTGTTCAATAGCTAAGGTATATAAATGACATTTTGACTGTGTTGATAGTGGTCCATCGATGTGACTTTGCCAGTCAGGACGATTGTAATGTATAAAACAAGGCAGATGGATTTGTAAATCAAAATTGTCTCGATATGCTCTTGGTAATTTATACCAAACATACAATAACTCAAGTGGTTGCGCTTTTTGAATCAAATAATCCAATGGAAACTTCTCAAGTTCTTCTTCATTAAACTGATAATCGTCGCTTGTATAGCCAATGGTCCTTCATTGGACAAATACAATCTTCTAGATGATAGTGCTGCTGCTGCTGTTGATTATACATAGTTTCATTTTAAAATGCATTCACTTTTGAAGTTTATCAATATACTATTTAGATTCAACGATTTTCTAACGTTTATAATCTTTATTTTAGAGTGGGGTGATACAATTTTTCCATTACTCGAGAGCATGATTTAATTTTTAGAATAAATGAGATACTTTTTTTTCAGATATTTTTCTACGAGAAAATATCTTTAAATTATTCTAATAGCTATAGTATGTTGTAGTAGTAGTAATAGTAGTAGAATCACTCACAAACACTACATATATGAATTTTAATCAATTGCAAGATAATGACGTATTTTTGGGAGAACGTCAATTGTCTCTAAATATATATAAAACAAAATATGTAAAAGTTGGTTTATCACCTTATTTAAATTACGATCCATGTGTCGGAATATTTGGAGCCAAAAATACCTATTTTATATTCAGTCCGCAGGAATGGAACATTTTTTTATCATGTAGAAATGATATCGATAACTTTTTATTTAGATCAACAAACAACAACAACAACAACAACAAGAATATGGAACCGTTAGATATGGGTGAATTTGATTTGATATTTAAACGATTATCATTCGGGAATGTTGTAAAAATTTATAAGGGTGATTCTTGTATTTATCTAAGAGCTGATACTACTTCAATGTTATGGAAAATGTTACCACTCATTGAAAATAGATTAACAGACTTGAAAAATTTACAATTTGCTAGTTCATTGAAAATTTTACAAATGGGAATAAAAGATTCCACCAATCCAGTAACTACAGCTTTGAATATAATTGAACCAATAAAACATTTAAATAACGAGACATACGCTATCGCATTAGAATTAATATGTAGATATCCTCAGTTACTTAAAGATGAAGATTTACAGCTATGAAATAAATATTGAACACAAAACCAATTAGAGATAATTAGAGACATGACGTAGTGTAGGATATCTGAGAAATATGAAGAATATGCAGCATACAATAGAAGTAAAGAAAACTATTCATTTTGATGAAACAAGAAACAAAATTCATTTATTAGTAACTTGGAAATATGCATATCAACAAGCGAGACAAGGATCATCATGGATCATTGCCGCATGTGACCGACTACGGTTTATGCGACGAATTATTGAAATTTCCAAAATTATAGATCCAATATTATATATAAAACATAGATGTAAGGTTTATGAAAAAATTAAGAGTATGGTTGATTAAAATATGTAAATAAATTGTTGATATTTCAGTTTATATAATTTTATTGAGCAATAAAAATAATGAATTTAAACAATGCTATTTTTCACTGAACACTGTTTACACTACCACTACACCAACACTATCACTTTACACTATCTTACGCGCGTTTCGATAACCAAGTTATCTTCTTCAGAGACTGAAGGTAAACTCGGAGTGTTCAATTTTAGCATCGTAGGGAAAAACAAAAGTTGTACCTGCATTGTCCAACACATAATAATCCTTATTTAAATTAGTTTTCTTTTCGCCTTTCAATCGAATAATGTTTTTAACGTAATAATCAAAAGAGTCACAAATATAAAATTGTGCACTTAGTTTTGGAACTGACCAAGACGACGACGACGATGATGATGATTGCAAATAGTGTCGATTAAATCTATTAAGAGGCATAGTTGGAATGGTGCATGCATTTGAAAAGTACTATATTT
Source organism: Lochmaea crataegi (assembly GCA_947563755.1). Lineage (NCBI taxonomy): Eukaryota > Metazoa > Arthropoda > Insecta > Coleoptera > Chrysomelidae > Lochmaea > Lochmaea crataegi. The sequence goes on along the minus strand of OX387426.1, from coordinate 30,485,801 downwards.
ATAATAACGTAGAGCTCACTGTTTGAAGAGGACATTCTAACACAAGTTCAATATATGGATGATAATTTTTTTCTTTACCTATACCAATTGAAATCTTTTCACCTTTTGTTATAGATTGCTGGTTGAGAACGCTCAAATTTTGAATCTTATTTTTATAAAGTATTAATGCTTCAGTTGGTGGTGTGTTGCTATCAATATTGACCACTTTTCCACTTACTGGAAAAGTTTATTCAGTATTATTATTATTTAATACATAGTTTAATTTACTAACATTTTTGTCTATATGTCCGCTAATATTAATAATTGCTAAACTTCGAATGTCTGCAGGTTGACAAATATAAAATGGTGGTTGTGGTAGTACCTCATCATTTGAATGTGTAGACGTAAGATAATGTTGGTTAAACTTGTTTAACGGCATAGCTTCTTACTACTACTAATGTGAATATAAGTGACGTCATCTATTTATGCTATTATACCTCCTTCCCTTAGTTCTTCAACAATAGACACTATTTTATTTTGGTGAGCATTATTGCCAGCTTGCTTTGAAGCTATAAGTAAGCGTAATCATTAAAATCATCAAAATATTTATAATCGATGGGATTATTGGAATATCGCATCATTGTTAAACCTTTTCCACGCCTTAGTTTTGCTGCTATTTGTCTTGTAGTCATAGTAGGAACTGAAAATGCTCGTTCTCTATGTGCAATAAGGGGAATCCCAAGGAACGGTTGAATAGCGTTAGTAAATTTATTCCTTAATTTTACAGGAATTCTCCGTTTTGGTAATTTATTGTTATTTTTTGTGTATAAGGCATTTGTTCTCTGTAAAATGTCAACGTATTCCTTAGCATCATTTTGAGTAAAAATGTGAGGGTCTGTTTCAAATAACAGTTCATACAGACCTGGAGTACCCTTGTAGGTAATACCTTTTATTTTCATATCAGGTCCAACAAAGTCAATTGGAGAATCACCAATAGAAAATTTTCCAAGCTGCAAATCATGATAGACTCCAAGAGTATTATCAAATTGTCCTTCGGTGTCAGCAATGCCTTCCCTTATGTACACTCTAGGTAAGAGATTTTCAAACTGTTCGTAATATTCCTGAACACCTTTGTCGGTGGTCATTCGACCGAGGTCACGTATACTTTCATCCATAAATCTACTTATATCTTCATCACTACTGTACCCTGAAGTTTTATTTAGCTCAAACGCATCATCATCATCATTTCTATCAGAACTGAAAACATCCTCTTTGGGTGAATCGAAAGTAAGTGCATAATCGGAAGGTTTTGGTTGATATTTTGGACTTAATTGATTTAGGCGTGATGAAGAGACAGATTCTTTTTTTGGTGATATTGGTGGTTCCCGCTTAATCAATTCTTGTTTCTCGATAGGTGATATTAGTTGTTTTAGTGGTTGAGTAATGGGCTCATAGTTTTGTTCCAGTCGTGTTTGCGATTGGTTTATGTTACGCTTCAAACTTTTATACTTTTTTCGAAGCGCCTGCCTAGCTTTGACCAGCCGTGGAGTCAGTTCAGGATTCATGCTGGGTTTAAAATTGACCATATATACTCTTCTCCTTATATATGAATGTATCCATCAAATCCTTTTTTATAACGACCAGATGCTATTTCAGAATCCTTGTCGATAGTGAGAAATCCAAACTTTTCTTTCCAACAGGAGGAACAAATGTCTTTAAATTTTTGAAATGACATATCAACATTAACATGATCATCATAGATGTGTCTTAAGTTAGTGAAATCTTTTTGAAAAATTATTAGGAGATTGGCATTATCTCGAATTAATTGTTTTGGTATAGCCGAATAAGTCTGACTTAAGTAAAAACAATCTGTAGATTTATGTCGACCAAAACAAAAGTAACTTTGAATGGGTTTTTGGTCGCAGGAAGCCACTACATCATCAAATACAATAACTGAATTGATCTTATAGCATCTGGAGTAATTATGTCATCAGAATTGTTGAATTCCTCATATCCAATCTCTTTCATGGGTTGAATTAAATTACGCAAATAAGCATATTTTGGTTGATGTAAACTCTTGGAATATATGTATAAATTTTCAAATCTTAAACCATTAGGATGATCTATTAAGGATAACAAAGCATTCGTTTTACCACAACCACTGGGACCGATGATTAATGCTCGTTTAGAGTCTCCACCAAATAAATATCCATGTTTGCCTGCAGTACGTTCACAGCTCAAATCATAATTTTCAACAGGTAAAGATATAAAATGTTTTGCAATCTTCATTTTTTTTTTGTAACTAGTTAACAACAACGCCAATAACTAACACTATTTATAGGGTGATCAGAGTATATATATAAAGAGAACTATGGTTAAACGTAAACAGTTACAATCACGTCGTCGTTGTCGTCGTCGTCGTCATTACAAAGGTGGAGATTTAGTTTCGTTAATTAATAAACTACCATTTGAACTTCATTTACCTGGTTGATACCAATATTGTGGACCAAACACAAAACTAGAACAAAGACTACAACTAGATGATAAAGGAATTAATCTTTTAGATCAAGCTTGTAAGGAACACGATATAGCATACGCAAAAAATAATAATTTACAGGAAAGCCATAAAGCAGATCAGGTATTAGAGGACAAAGCTTGGGAACGAGTTAAATCCCAGGACGCTACGTTAGGTGAAAAAGTAGCTTCTTTGTTTGTCACTGCAGTCATGAAAGGAAAACGTAAACTTGGTATGGGTGTAGGAATTAAAAAAAGTCGAGGTGGTAATTTAATTCAGAAAAAACCTAAGAAACGTATAATTCAAACACCGAGAAAGGGTGGATTTTTACCATTAATATTACCACTGTTAGGTGCATTAGGAGCTCTGGGAGGTGGAGCAGCTGGAATTGCAAAGGCAGTAAATGATGCTAAGTATAACAATCAACAATTAACTGAACAAAAACGCCATGGCTATGGAATCGAAACAAGGAAAAGGATTTAAAAAACAAAAAAAGCAAAGAAGACAACCAAGACATAAAGGAAAAGGTCTTTATCTAAGACCATACAAAGGACAAGGAACAACAAAAAACTGAAATTGCCCCATCTTGGGCTTACCGATAAAGATCTATGGAAATATGTCAAAATATTGAAAATACCATTTTTTTAGAGGAGTTTACATGAGAGATAATTTACCGGAGAAAATTCATAAACATGAATGTGGCATTTTGAAAATAGATACAGTCAGAGGAGACGGAACACATTGGACATCATACATAAAATCAGACAAGAAAATTGTATACTTTGATAGTTATGGAAATTTACCTCCGCCAATGGAACTGATTAAGTATTTTCATAGTAACGGTCCAGTATATATAACATACAATTATGATAAACTACAGAACAATTCATATAGCTGCGGTCATCACTCACTTCAATTTATACATAAATATTTCAATCAATCATAATATTTGACACAGTACACTTTTTTTAGTTGAAATGTCATTTTCCGTTACACTTAGTGGTGCATCATCTATTCTTAATTATAATTTCAATCCTCCCATTTACTTGGATGATAGATGTGTTTTAATAATTTTAATACAATACCAAATATTGATGAAACTAATAATAGATTTATTTTTGGAGATCCTACTATATATCATACAATAATTATGCCTAAAGGTGCTTATGAACTTAATGAAATTATTCAATATATTAAACAGCAAATGTTTAAAATAGCACCAGATTCAACAATTGACATAGACCCAAATTTAAAGACATCTCACGTATCATTTTATAGTAACAAAACAATTTCATTTTTGACCGATGACTCGATTGGTAAAGTATTTGGATTTGAAAAAGTTTCGTTAACTCCCAATGTTACACATACTTCTACAAATCCTATAAATATTTTACAAGTTAATTCTATTGGAATAGATTGAGACATTGCTGTTGGATCATATATCAATGGACATCCTGCCCACATTATCCATCAATTTTTTCCTACTGTTCCTAGTGGCTATAAAATAGTTGAATCTCCTCAAAATATCCTGTATTATCCTGTAAGTGTCAAAACAATTAACAACATAACAGTAAAAATTATTGATCAGCGTGGTAACGTTATAAATTTTCAAGACGAGGAGATCACTGTTACTTTACATATTCGACAACAAAAATGGTCTTAAAATTTTCCGTTCATCCATATGCTGCAAAAAACTATAAAAAATTTATGAGCAAACCGGATACAATTAGTTTGTGTGAGAGAATAGCCGTCATAACGCCAAAAAATAAACGTTTTTTAAAATCCCTCGGTTTTAAGTTATTAATATAATGGATATATTACAAGTTATTCATGAACCCTTCAATGTCATGGCTGTAGAGGATTATGAATATCACACATACCAACCATATATTACCGGAAAGTTAAATTACAATGATGAGATTCGTATGATAGTGCAAGATTTAGACTGTATAACATATCCGGCTGACAGTTATCTTGAGATTGCGGGGAAAATTTTAACTGAAACCAACAACAACTACAAAATTAAAATTCATTAATAATGCAATAGCTTTTTTATTCCGTGAAATTCGGTATGAGTTGAATGGTGTTGTAATTGATTCAGTAAGAGATGTTGGCCTTGTTTCAACAATGAAAAATTATTTATCCTATAATTCAAATGAAAGTATTTTTTTAAATAATTCTGGATGGTTTCCTAAGGAAGACGTCAAGTTGTCAGACATACATGGAAATTTTAACGTATGTATACCTTTGAAATTATGGTTGGGATTGTTTGAAGAGTTCAATAAAATAATTTTAAACATGAAACAAGAGCTAATATTGGTGAGATCTAGTAACGATAACGACTCGGTCACACATACAGACGAAACGGAAAAACCTAAAATTGAATTAACTCACATCAGTTGGAGAATTCCTCATGTGAAACCGAGCATAAAACATGAATTACATCTGAACAAAATTATACAAAGTAACAAGGAATTACCAATAAAATTCAGATCTTGGCAATTGATCGAGTATCCCAGCTTACAGAAAACGTCTCGCCACACTTGGAGTGTAAAAACTAGTACAAAAGTAGAGACACCTAGACATATTATAATAGGATTTCAAAATAATGCTAGGGGTAACATAAAAGAAGATATGAGTCAATTTAAACATCTCAATTTAAAAAATATTAAGGTATTTATCAATTCCGAGAAGTATCCATACAATGATTTACTTTTAGATTTTACAAACAATAGTTTTGCTACGTTATACAAAATGTTTGCTGATTTCCAGACTTCTTATTATAGCCGTTCAATCAGTGAACCTGTTTTTACACCTAACGAATTCAGAGATAAAGCACCCTTGATTCATATAGATTGCTCGAGGCAGAAGGAACAAATACAGTCTGGATCCGTAGTTCTTCGTATAGAATTTGAGTTAAATGCTCCCATTACGAGTGATATTTCTGCTTATCGTTTGATCTTACACGAAAAACAATTTTCATATAATCCATTAACTAAAATTGTTAAGCAATACATTTTATAACGCGCATGATTGACATGTAATATAAAAGTAGTGTCACTATATATTCTACATTAGATATGAATACCCGCCACAAGTATCAAACTGCTCTTAGTCGGTTTCTTTTCAAATTAACACATCTCAAACGTGACATTGAATATTATGAACAATATAAATGTGTCAAGACTAAATTGCAACAGTTACAAATATGAAAGTTGTTTTAGATGTTCACGGTTTTAAAATTGAAAATAATAAGTTCATTGTTAAAGAATTTGCAGCTTATGATGGACATCAAGTAAGTCACTACATTTTCAAATCACCATTTCCTCTACATATGTTTCCTCCAGACTTACATAGACAAGCAACTTGGTTAATGAAAAATCATCATGGTATTGATTGGAATGCTGGTTATACACATTTACACAAATTCAAAAATATCTTGAAAGACATTACCGAAAATGCAGACATGGTTTTCGTGAAAGGAAAAGAAAAGGCTAATTTCATACAAAAATATTCCACCACACCTGTGTATGAATTCGACGAAAATCCACCATTAGCAGCCTTGACACCAAAATGTTTTTATCACAATATTAATCCATGTATTTGTGCGTTAACAAATGTTTTTACCTTATATGAACATTTTATAATGGATGAAAAATAAAAGAATATTATTTAATTAACTTGTTTCATTTATTTACTACAAACCGTTGGGTAAAACTTATATTGTGTGAATACTTTAACCATTTTAAGTAAGTTATATATAACCATAATAATTAATAAAATTAATATTATATATGTTAAAATGTACAATTTATCGACTTTTTCGCTTATGTTTGCCTTGTCCATAGAAATACCATCTATAATCACATTCTGCCATTGGGTTTGATCACCTTTGGAATTGTCATTAAATATTATTTTCAATTTGTAACTAAAATATGATAAATTCGTTTCTGGAATTTCAATATGGTACACAGAGAGGTGACCATTATTCGTTTTTGCTATACTTAACAAACTCCATGTTGTTCGATTACAGTCTTCCCTTGTATTTTTCATATCAAAACATATTGCAACATGTTTTGCATTCTCTGTTACATTTGTGTACAGCATATTATTTGAAACGGCCACCAAAATAATGAAGTTTAAATTTAAGAAAGTCATTCTTTTTAGATTTATGTTACCTTCTTCTTCTTATTCTTCTTCTTCTGAGGGTGTTGTAGGACTGACGGTCTTATAATTATTTTCTTCTAATATTAGACCCGATCTCGTCGTCGTGGAGGTAAAAAATATCCACAATATATCTCTCTTTCATCTAATGGGTCTAATTCATGAAACCAATTATTATCTATATATTCCGGAAATTTTCTCAGTGGTCTTGTTTGATAACATTCAGCCGTACACAAACCAATTATTAATTTTTGTTTACAATTCCTAGTTTTTTCAAGTTTGAAACGTTTTAGTAACACTTTTCTACAAACTATTGTTTCAAAAATTCTACATTTAGGTGAATCAAATAGATTATTCATTCTGCAAACTATTATATACTTAGAGATAACGTAAATTACTATATAACTACAACCAATATAATATTAATTATATGAATTCAAGATGAAGATCCAAAACCATTTTCACCTCTCTCTGTAAAACTTACATTATCCACCTCTTCAATAATCGGAATACAACATTTTTCACAAATTAGTTGAGCGACTTTGTCTCCTCTCCCAAATTTAACTATAGTTGTCGATGAATTATACAATAATATTTTAATTGTACCTCTATAATCGGCATCAATTACACCTGCAAACACTTCTATTCCATTTTTAAGCGCTATGCCAGATCGTGGTGCTATTCTACCATAAACTCCCTGTGGTAGTTCTAATTTCAGCCCACTATCCACAAGGAATCTTTCTCTTGAACCTATAGTAAAATTTATAGGTGTTTGTAAATCACATCCCGCAGATTGTGATGTAGCTCTTGTTGGAATAAAAGCATTTGGACTTGTTCTCAACACTTTTAAAACCTCAAATATTTCAAAATTAATTAAAAAATAAATAATACTAAAATTTTAATCTTACTACATTTTCTGGTTTCTTCTTCTTATTCATTTTCTTTCAACGTTTTCAGGTAGAACTAGTTACTTAACTTGATACTGTATTAAAAACAAATTGCATCCTATCGCTATATATATTGATATGGTTTGAAAAAAATTTAAAAAAAAATTGTATGTGTTCAAAATATGGAAAGCAATATTGATTTATAATTTATTTATTATTATAGGGTTTAATACTTACCTTTTTCTATTTATTATTTTGAAAATTTTTATTCAGATTTAATTGGGCGCCATCAATGATTATTTAATTTTTTTTTATGAGACTCTTATTTTTATTTAATATTAAGAAATTAATATTATTATATTTATCTAATCTCAGGGTATATTTAATTGTGAGGTCAAATTACAAAATTTGGAAACCGACTCTGTTCTTTGGCCTTCGTGTTGAAAGTTGGCATTCTAGTATTTTATTGCAATGGTGTCACAGAAATGTAAACAAACAGCCACATCTAAACTTGGATAAATTGTATCTCATTCAAACAAACAACTATTTTATATTATGTTTTTATAATAAAATATTCAAAAACATTCAACTTATTTACATTTCAATTTGCCTACCTAAATTTCATTCATTCATACAGGCGCACTATTAAAAAAAATATACTCACAGAACTAAATTCAGTTACGTGGATATGAGCTTATTTATCATAAAATATTTTACTCCATAAAAAAGAAGAAGTTTTATTCTGTTTGTTCCTTTGGATCGTGAAATGTTAATTTAACGAATTGATTTTATCAAATGCTCTGTAAGTATTTTTTTTAATCTAATTATAACTAAGAAAACAAATTAATAAGCAACAATTTATACTATATCAAAAAAAAATAACTTTAAAATTAATATGAACAGTACCTGAATGTCTGTTGGGTTATATCTATTCTATCTTCAAATTCGAAGGTTTCAATGGTGTTGGAAATGTGGAAAAGGCCTGCAGAATACTACAGACGGTCCAGTGTAGATCAAATCTTGTACATTATATCAACAAAACGATGCCAGATATATTAGTTCGTGGTGAATTAGATGTGATGGTTCAAATATAGTTGCTCGCTTACCGGCACTTTGTAAGTATTCTTTCTTATTTCACTTTTACTTATTTTAAATCACTGGATTCTTATATTACATTTATCTCAATACAAGATTATTCACTTTTTGAATATTTTATATTAGCTTTTTTATAAAGATTTTTCTTTATAAATTTCAATTCAAATTATTCAGTCTTTTTCCTTTTGAGAAATTTTTTGCTAGTTGTTGATTTTTTTCATTGTTTTTCAAACAAATTTTTATTTTTTTATTTTTCAATTAATGAGATTCACTTTAAAAGTTTGTTACTATATTGATATTTACAATCTTTGAAAATATTGTAGCTTTATTCAAATGAAATTATGTTATAGTTTCTATATGGTATTTGTTTCATTTCTATGTTGTTAATTTTATAATTGCAGTGATCAAAATTTTTATATTTGTATTTTTATACCCTTAAGTTTTAAGTTGGTATTTTACACAATTTGTTTGAAGTTGGTGCTCCTGTTTTTATCTGTCAATTTATAACTTAAATTATTTGATTATACGGGGTTTTTCAAAATTGATTACTAAAATTTAGTATATAGTGTTTGCCAAAACTTATTATATTTCTTTTACTGTGATGAATTTATTTAAATTAAGTAAACAAATAACAGAGTTGGTCGTATTGCTTTAATTATACCTTATGATTAGTTAATATTTTATTTAGGGTATTTTCATACCATAACAATATATAATCATGAATTTTAGATTGTTTAAATAATTAGAAATGATTGACCTGAATAATAAATGCATACACATAATATCCGCGGCTTACGTAAGACTTTCGACCGCATTGAATGTCTCAGGCTAAGATGTAACCTTCAAGAGAAACAATCTAATGACCTCAATAATAATAATTACATACTTACATAATTTGCACTATTGCGTAAGACTTTCGCTTCGACTGCATTGATTGCATCTGGCGGATTTGTAATAACAGGATGGTCATAGCAAAGTATTATACATGCATCATAGACTATCCCATTGAAAATATATTCATTCGTATATAATTAATGCATAATAGCCTTGGGCGGGCTTGTTTCCTATACTTTATATACACACACAACGCATTCCATTATATCTATGCATTTCTACAGGGTGGTCCTATCAAAATATAAAAATAACTCAGAAGGAACATTGCTCATCTACTATCTTTAAACATCTACACAGTTAAATATTCTGTAACATCTTTGGACTGGACGTGAGATATAATTGATCAATCAAACGAACTTACCTGTGAAGTTCGATCGTAATTATATCGATCGTCCAGTCCAAAGATGTTACAGACCCTTTCCCTCCCAACCCGTTGTAAATTTTAGGAAAAAAAATATATTTATCCATCGTACTCTTTGAAACTAAAATGAAGAATATAACCGAGGGTAACCTGACCGCGGTGAAACGATAAGAGGGGAAATTTCGCCGTTGAAATATTGTGCGTGGTAGCGCTTGAATAGCGGACTACACAGTTAAAAATCCTGTAACATCTTTGGACTGGACGATCGATATAATTACGATCGAACTTCACAGGTAAGTTCGTTTGATCGATTAATTATTTAAATATATTTTAACATTATTTTTAAACGTTGTTATGTAATTATGTTTCAACTGAAAGTTGAAAACATTTGTTAAATATACGTATGATATCAACGTTAATTTAAATTATATGAAAATCATTTCGAAAACGTTGTTATATCGCAACAATTCAACGTTTGGTTAATAATGTAAACTAAAAACTACGTTATTTCTATACGAATTATTTAACTATATTTTAACATTATTTTTAAACGTTGTTATGTAATTATGTTTCAACTGAAAGTTGAAAACATTTGTTAAATATAAGTATGATATCAATGTTAATTTACATTATATAAAAGTTGTTTTGAAAAGGTTGTTATATCGCAAGAATTTAACGTTTCGTTAATAATGTAACCTAAAATAAACGTTATTTCTATACGAATTATTCAACTATATTTTAACATTATTTGTAAACGTTGTTATGTAAATGTGTTTCAACCGAAAGTTGAAAATGTTTGTTAAATATACGTATGACATCAACGTTAATTTAAATTATATAAAAATCGTTTCAAAAACGTTGTTGTATCACAACAATGTAACGTTTCCTTTATAATGTAAACCAAAATCTACGTCATTTCTATTTATTTAACTAAATTTTAATATTATTTTCAAACGTTGTTATGAAATTGAGTTTCATATTTCAATTGATCACCTTTCATTGTTTATTTATTGTAGGTATATTATTTTCTGTTTAATTCATTATTTTCCATTGAGTGTGACCACTCATCCCCACCTCACTCTCCTCATGTAATAATGTAGGTGTATGTATGATTGTACAATAAAATATATTATTATTATAATCATATACCGTACTTCAAATGTTTGTAATTTCTTGTGTAAGTTAATTTCTAAAATCAGTAAGCCTGGCAACAGATCATTACTGTTGTTAAAACTTATAAGATTGTTGCAGTTTAAACAGAGAACATTATTTTTCTCTAATTAGGTAGGTAGGTATAATACCTAGGTACATTATATTTACATTAACCCCAGGTTTTTCAGACAAGTGACGATTTGAATTGCTTTGTGAACTAAATTCTTTCAAACAAATAACGGCCATTATACTGCTTATAGACAAAACCTCCAATTTAGAAAATTCTAGGGTCACCTAAATAAATTTTAAATCATGTCAATCTGTGACATTCATCCGCCTCTAGCCTCTACACACTTGCGCCGCGTGACCACCTGTTAGTTGTGTCGCTCTCACAGTGTTGCCAGAGATGGTACAATTGTACCAGATCTGGTACAAATTACTCTGGTCAAGTACGCAAGTAGGTACAACTTCGATATCTTAGTGGCCGTGCAAGCGACCAGCGGAAAGAAGGAAGAAAAGGGGATTTAAATCAGCTAATTTGTTTTCTGTAGTAAAATATTTGCGTTTATTGATGTTTTTTACATCTTACCGCTAGACAGCAAAGGATCTCAAATAGGTAGGTATTCCTGTTTTGCTGATACCTACTAGTTTAATTTAAAATCAAAATTCTTTAATTGTTAGGTACTTTGGTAAAAGTTGTTTGGGGTTAAAAGAGGAGCATTCATCAAAATTCTGGTACATAATATATATTAGATCTGGTACATTTTTTTAGTATTTTGGTATCTACTTTTATTTTGCTCTTGCAACGCTGCTCTCTCATTACTAATATTAAAATAAATTTTCTATGGCTATTTTTGCTATCTATTGTCACGTAAACGTAATTTGAACTCAAATAAAAAGATAACTGTTTAAAAACTTCTTGATTATATACGTTTTTTTACTATATCCCGCTTTCGATGAGAGAATCCTGCTTTTTTCACTCAAAAAGTTCCAAAATCCCGACTTGGCAAAAAAAATCTGGCAACGCTGCAGTCTTTCGTCTCATTTCGCATTTCCATTTCAGTGTCGCCATCAGAGGTCGCCATATTGTTTGCTAGAAACTGCGGACCGTTATGTTTTCTGTGTGGTGATCGTTGCTGTGTATGAAATGATTTCATATGAAATCAAATAAGGTAATTATTCAGAGATAATAACCACGTAATTATGTTTTATATTATTCATACAGTACAGGTCACAGCTAAGTATAAATTGTGTTGTTTTGTTAAATAACTTCAAATTAACCTTAAAATATCACATTGCGTTGACCGGGAAACCATATGTGCCATGTGCCTAATAAAGTAATAAAAATTCCACGTTTTTCTAATGAATCTGTTTTATTTATTAAAATATCTAAAAATGCTAGTGAGTTATTGTTTTAAATTTCAAATTTTAAAGAATTTTCTGCTCCATTTATAAAGTTTATAAGTTATGTGGCCAAATTAAAAAAATGTCATCTACTTATCTCGACCAAACTATTGGTTTTAAGTTTTGTTTTTGAACTACATTTTCTTCAAAATATTCCATGGAAATATTTGCTAAGATTCTGTAAAATGTTATTGATAAAACTCATTCTCCCATTTAAAAGAAATAATATTGATTCATGAAAGACATTTTGAATGTTTAAGGAAAATGCAGGTTTTAAAAACTTGTCACTGTTATAATAATGTTTTGTTATTTAATTGCCTAATACAAATTTATAATGATACAAACACTTTTTAGGACTAGCTTTCAAAAAATGTTTGCTAATCAGTTATTTTGAGGTGATTCAGAAGGAAATATAGTCAAAACCCGAGATACTTATTTTTTTCTTATTCAGTCATGTTCAAGTCAAAATTAGTTGGTAAAAGACAGTTGCAACGTAGAAATAAACATCAAACAGACACATTAATTAAATTGTCCAATTCATTCAAATAATTTGAATGTGTCATTAAATAATTTTAATTCAATAGGTTTAGATGAAAATGTATCTGAAATTTTACCAAATATTGATACAGAGGACTTTCATTCAATGCAGTTAGATAAAAATGTATCGGAAATTTCACCAAATATTGAGACAGGGGAATTTCAGGAGAATGAAAATTTACCAGAAATTGAGATTAATAACATCTCTGAGAACTTTCGTGAAAGTGAAAACTTGGATTGCGTAGATTCAGCTGAGGAAATTACAGATAAGTTGAGAAAATGTGTTTCTGATTGTAACATTCCCAGAAATACAACAAATGCCCTTCTGAATATTTTATTTCCAGTTTTGCCTTTTCTTCCTAGAGATTATAGAATTCTTATGAAAACTCCTAGAAAAACTGAGGTATTTGAACTAAACAATGAAGAGATTTACTATTTTGGTTTAGAAAAAAACTTATCTAATAAATTGAAATTTAGTACCAAAAAAAGCATTAGATGCATTTTTCTTCAAATTAATATAGATGGGTTACCTCTCTTTAAAAGTAGCTGTACAGAGCTGTATCCAATTTTGGGTATGAGTGCTGATTTTACAGATAATTCTCCTTTTAAGATTGCTTTATTTTGTGGAAGTGGAAAACCTGATCCAATACAAACATTTTTAGGAGAATTCATAAAAGAACAGTTACCTTAGAGAACACAAATTATGTTTTAATGGAAATATTTACTCGGTCGATATACATTTCTTCATTTGTGACGCTCCGGCCAGAAGCTATTTACGTCAAACGGTTAGCCATACTTCCAAATTAGCTTGTGAGAAATGTCACATTATTGGTATATCAAAAAATAACCGTATTATTTATGATTTGATTTGAAACGAAACAAAGATTTTACAGTTGAAACTAAACCCATGTATATAAAAGCAACAAGTCCGCTTATTTCTGCTGGCATAAAAATGGTAACTCAATTTCCTATAGATCCCATGCATTTAATATTTCTAGGGGTAGTTGAAAGATTGTTATTAAATTATTATGTTAATACTTCTCCTTCACTTGCTGAATTATCTCAAAAATTTAAACGTGAAATTGAACAAAAAGTTACAACAATTCATGATTATATTCAGTTAGATTTTTCTCGAAAACCTAGAACTTTTAGTGAATTACGAAGATGGAAAGCGACCGAATTTAAACTGTTTATTACATATACTTTTCCAATAATTTTTCATAACGCAGTTAGTAGAGAACAATATCAAGTTCTCTTATTATTACATTGTGCTATTTTTATTTTGTCTGATAAAAGTTTTATTCGCGATTATGTAGATATAGCCGCACAATGTCTAAAAAAATTTGTTATTCAATCTTCTACAATTGTTGGAGAAGACTTTGTTGTTTTTAATGTGCATAGCTTAACCCATTTAGTTGAAGATGTTAAGTTATATGGTACTATAAATCAGTTCTCTTGTTTTCCATTTGAAAACTACATGAGTTCCTTAAAAAGAAAAGTGCATGCATGTAATAAACCGCTGCAACAACTCCTTAGAAGAATTGAAGAATCCAATAACAATTGTTTCCCACCTCTTCAGAAGCTTATTAAAAAGTATGAACCAAAAGTAACCTGATCCAATACAAACATTTTTAGGAGAATTCATAAAAGAACTGAGTTACCATAGGGAAAACAAATTATGTTTTAATGGAAATATTTACTCGGTCTAAATACATTTCTTCATTTGTGACGCTCCGGCCAGAAGCTATTTACGTCAAAAGGTTAGCCATACTTCCAAATTAGCTTGTGAGAAATGTCACATTATTGGTGTATCAAAAAATAACCGTAACAAGTCCGCTTGTTTCTGCTGGCATAAAAATGGTAACTCAATTTCCTATAGATCCCATGCATTTAGTATTTCTAGGGGTAGTTAAAAGATTGTTATTAAATTATTTTAATAGTTCTCCTTCACCTGCTAAATTATCTCAAAAACTAAAACGTAAAATTGAACAAAAAGTTACAAGTGATGATTAAATTCCATCAGATTTTTCTCGAAAACCTAGAACTTTTAGTGAATTACATATACTTTTCCAATAATTTTTCATAACGAAGTTAGTAGAGAACAATATCAATCAAGTTCTCTTATTATTACATTGTACTATTTTTAGTTTGTGTGATGAAAGTTTAATTCGTGAGAGCCGCATAGCCCCAAAATGTCTAAAAAAATAAATTTGTTGATGAGTTGCTTGAAAAGAAAAGTGCATGAATGCAACAAATGCAACAACTTGATCGTTTTGGTTTATAAAATAATGAATTTATTTCATATTTCGGAGATACTAGATATAATATTATGTTCTTTTACTTTAACATTTTTATACTCCTGTCAATTATTGTAGAATTCTAATCACTTGTTTATGATTATTTTTTTGTTTATTTTTCCAAACAAGAAGGTGGCCCATTTGAAATAGACCAGAGTTATTATCAGGAACAATCATTATTTCGCCTACAAATACAGTCATGAAGTTTTCGAAAATCCTCTTTTCAAAACAAAATATACTCATAACTCGAATATTTGAAGAGATAGAACGTACCAATCTCGACCGATCGATTCAGCGGAAAATTTTACATATCCGACCAAATTTTGAGTCGATATTTCCGAGTTCTAAGGGAGTTAGGAAGAAGCAATTTATATCGCGAAATATTCCACCAACCTTTGTACTAAATTTTCGACAAAAAAAATTAAAAATGCTAAGAATCCGTTATAGTGGGTTTTTTGGACGAAAAATTGACTGGCACAATCAGTTTTTTGATAAAATCATTATTTCGCCTTCAAATTCAGTCATGAAATTTTCGAAAATCCACTTTTCAAAACAAAAAATATTCATAACTCGACAATTTGGAGAGATAGATCGTTCTAGTATTGATCAATCGATTAAGCGGAAAATTTTACATATCCGACCAAATTTTGAGTAGATATTTCCGAGTACTGAGGGAGTTGGGAAGAAGCAATTTATATCGCGAAATATTCCACCAACCTTTGTACTAAATTTTCGACAAAAAAATTAAAAATGCTAAGAATCCGTTATAAGGGGTTTTTCTTGTACGAAATATCGACTGGCACAATCAGTTTTTTGATAAAATCATTATTTCGCGTTCAAATTCAGCCATGAAATTTTCGAAAATCCACTTTTCAAAACAAAAAATACTCATAACTCGACTATTTGGAGAGATGGAACGTTAAACGTATCAGCGGAAAATTCTACATATTTGACCAAATTTTGAGTCGATATTTTCGAGTACTAAGGAAGTTAGGAAGAAGCAATTTATATCGCAAAATATTCCCATATAGATTGGTACTAAATTTTCGACAAAAAAAACTCAAAATGCTAAAAATCAGTAATAAGGGGTTTTTTTGGACGAAAAATCAACTGGCACAATCATTTTTTTGATAAAATCATTATTTTGCCTTCAAATAGAGTCATGAAATTTTCGAAAATTCACTTTTTAAAACAAAAATACTCATAACTCGTCTATTTAAAGAGATAAAACGTTCTAGTCTTGACCAATCGATTCAACGGAAAATTTTACATCTTCGCACTGATTTTGAATTGATATTTCCAAGTATTGAAGTAGTTAGGAAAAATCAATTTATATCGCGAAATGTTCACATACCCCCTTGTTACTAAATTTTCGACCAAAAATATTGAAAAATGCTGAAAATCCCTATCAAGGGGTTCCTTGGGACGAGAAATCGACTGGCACAATCAGTTTTTTGATAAAATTATTATTTCGCCTTGGAATAGTCATGAAATTTTCGAAAATCCACTTTTCAAAACAAAAAATACCCATAACTCGACTATTTGAAGAGATGGAACGTTAATCGTATCAATGGAAAATTCTACGTATTCGACCAAATTTTGAGTCGATATTTTCGAGTACTAGGGGAGTCAAGAAGAAGCAATTTATATCGCGAAATATTCCCATATACCATGGTACTACATTTTCGACCAAAAAAAATTCAAAATGCTGAAAATCTGTAATGAGGTGTTTCTGGGACGAAAAATCGACTGGCACAATCAGTTTTCTGATAAAATCATTATTTCGCCTACAAATACAGTCATGAAGTTTTCGAAAATCCTCTTTTCAAAACAAAAAATACTCATAACTCGAATATTTGAAGAGATAGTACGTACCAGTCTCGACCGATCGATTCAGCGGAAAATTTTACATTTTTGACCAAATTTTGAGTCGATATTTTCAAGTATTCGGGGAGTCAGGAAGAAGCAATTTATATCGCGAAATATTACACCTACCTTGGTACTAAATTTTCGACAAAAAAAAATATTAGAAATGCTAAAAATCTGTAATAAGCTTTGGGACGAGAAATCGGCTGGCACAATTAGTTTTTTGATAAAATCATTATTTCGCCTTCAAATAGAGACATGAAATTGCCGAAACTGCACTTTTCAAAACAAAAACTACTCATAACTCGACATTTTAGAGAGATATAACCTTCTAGTCTTGACCAATCGATTCAGCGGGGAGTTTAACTAATTCGACCGAATTTTGAGTTAGGATGAAGCAATTTATATCGCGAAATATTCCACCTACCTTGGTACTAAAGTTCCGACAAAAAAATATTAAAAATGCCTAAAATCCGTGATAAAGAATTTTTTGGGACGAAAAATCGACTGGCACAATCAGTTTTTTGATGAAATCATCATTTCGCCTTCAAATAGAGTCATGAAATTTTGGAAAATTCACTTTTCAAAACAAAAATACTCATAACTCGTCTATTTGAAGAAATGAAAAGTTAATCGATTCATCGGAAAATTCTACATATTCGACCAAATTTTGAGTCGATATTTTCGAGTACTAAGGGAGTTAGGAAGAAGCAATTTATATCGCGATATCTTCCCATATACCTTGGTACTAAATTTTCGACAAAAAAAATTCAAAATGCTGAAAATCCGTAATAAGTGGTTTTTTGGGACGAAACATCGACTGGCACGATCATTTTTTTGATAAAATCAATATTTCACCTTCAAATAGAGTCATGAAATTTTCGAAAATTCACTTTTCAAAACAAAAATACTCATAACTCGTCTATTTGAAGAGATGAAACGTTAATCGATTCAGCGGAACATTCTACATATTCGACCAAATTTTTAGTCGATATTTTCGAGTACTAAGGGAGTTAGGAAGAAGCAATTTATATCGCGAAATATTCCCATATACCTTGGTACTGAATTTTCGACAAAAAAAAATTCAAAATGCTAAAAATCCGTAATAAGGGGTTTTTTGGACGAAACATTGACTCGCACAATCAGTTTTTTGATAAAATCATTATGTCGCCTCCAAATTCAGTAATGAAATTTTCGAAAATCCACTTTTCAAAACAAAAAATATTCATAACTCGACAATTTGGAGAGATGGACGTTCTAGTATTGGCCAATCGATTGAGGGGAAAATTTTACATATCCGACCAAATTTTGAGTCGATATTTCCGAGTACTAAGGGAGTTAGGAGTTAGGAAGAAGCAATTTATATCGCGAAATATTCCACCAACCTTTGTAGTAAATTTTCGACAAAAAAATTAAAAATGCTAAGAATCCGTTATAAGGGGTTTTTCTTGTACGAAAAATCGACTGGCACAATCAGTTTTTTGATAAAATCATTATTTCGCGTTCAAATTCAGCCATGAAATTTTCGAAAATCCACTTTTCAAAACAAAAAATACTCATAACTCGACTATTTGGAGAGATAGAACGTTAAACGTATCAGCGGAAAATTCTACATATTCGACCAAATTTCGAGTCGATATTTTCGAGTACTAAGGGAGTTAGGGAGAAGCAATTTATATCGCGAAATATTCCCATATACCTTGGTACTAAATTTTCGACAAAAAAAAATTCAAAATGCTAAAAATCCGTAATAAGGGGTTTTTTGGACGAAACATTGACTGGCACAATCAGTTTTTTGATAAAATCATTATGTCGCCTCCAAATTCAGTCATGAAATTTTCGAAAATCCACTTTTCAAAACAAAAAATACTCATAACTCGACTATTTGAAGAGATAGAACGTTCTAGTCCAATCGATTTAGCGGAAAATTTTACATATCCCACCAAATTTTGAGTAAATTTTCCCGAGTACTAAGGGAGTTAGGAAGAAGCAATTTATATCGTGAAATATTCCACCTACCTTGGTACTAAATTTTCGACAAAAAAAATTTAAAATGCTAAGAATCCGTTTTAGCGTGTTTTTTCGGACGGAAAATCGACTGGCACAATCAGTTTTTTGATAAAATCATCATTTCGCCTTCAAATTCAGTCATGAAATTTTCGAAAATCCCCTTTTCAAAACAAAAAATACTCATAACTCGACTATTTGAAGAGATGGAACGTTCTAGTATTGACCAATCGATTAAGCGGAAAATTTTACATATCCGACCAAATTTTGAGTCGATATTTTCGAGTACTAAGGGAGTTAGGAAGAAGCAATTTATATCGCGGAATATTCCCATATACCTTGGTACTAAATTTTCGACAAAAAAAAACTCAAAATGCTGAAAATCCGTAATAAGGGGTTTTTTGGGACGAAACATAGACTGGCACAATCAGTTTTCTGATAAAATAATTATTTCGCATCAAATTCAAACATGAAATATTCGAAAATCCATTTTTCAAAACAAAAAATACTCATAACTCGACTATTTGGAGAGATAGAACTTTAAACGTATCAGCGGAAAATTCTACATATTCGACCATATTTTGAGTCGATATTTTCGAGTACTAAGGGAGTTAGGGAGAAGCAATCGCGAAATATTCCACCAACCTTTGTACTAAGTTTTCGACAAAAAAAATTAAAAATGCTAAGTATCCGTTATAGGGGGTTTTTTGGACGAAAAATCGACTGGCACAATCAGTTTTCTGATAAAATCATCATTTCGCGATCAAATTCAGTCATGAAATTTTCGAAAATCCACTTTTCAAAAAAAAAATACTCATAACTCGACTATTTAGAGAGATAGAACGTTCTCGTCTGTGACCAATCGATTTAGCGGAAAATTTTACATATCCCACCAAATTTTGAGTGAATATTCCCGAGTACTAAGGGAGTTAGGTAGAAGCAATTTATATCGCGAAATCTTCCCATATACCTTGGTACTAAATTTTCGACAAAAAAAATTCAAAATGCTGAAAATCCGTAATAAGGGGTTTTTTTGGGACGAAACATCGACTGGCACAATCAGTTTTTCGATAAAATCATTATTTTGCCTTCAAATTCAGTCATGAAATTTTCGAAAATCCACTTTTCAAAACAAAAAATACTCATAACTCGACTATTTGAAGAGAGGGAACGTTAATCGATTCAGCGGAAAATTCTACATACTTGAGCAAATTTTGAGTAGATATTTCCGAGTACTGAGGGAGTTAGGAAGAAGCAATCGCGAAATATTCCACCAACCTTTGTACTAAGTTTTCGACAAAAAAAATTAAAAATGCTAAGAATCCGTTATAGGGGGTTTTTTGGACGAAAAATCGACTGGCACAATCAGTTTTCTGATAAAATCATTATTTCGCGTTCAAATTCAGTCATGAAATTTTCGAAAATCCACTTTTCAAAAAAAAATACTCATAACTCGACTATTTGGAGAGATAGAACGTTATCGTCTTTGACCAATCGATTTAGCGGAAAATTTTAAATATCCCACCAAATTTTGAGTAAATATTCCCGAGTACTAAGGGAGTTAGGTAAAAGCAATTTATATCGCGAAATCTTCCCATATACCTTGGTACTAAATTTTCGACAAAAAAAAATTCAAAATGCTGAAAATCCGTAATAAGGGGTTTTTTGGGACGAAACATCGACTGGCTCAATCAGTTTTCTGATAAAATCATTATTTCGCGGTCAAATTCAAACATGAAATTTTCGAAAATCCACTTTTCAAAACAAAAAATACTCATAACTCGACTATTTGGAGAGATAGAACGTTCTAGTCCAATCGATTTAGCGGAAAATTTTACATATCCTACCAAATTTTGAGTAAATTTACCCGAGTACTAAGGGAGTTAGGAAGAAGCAATTTATATCGTGAAATATTCCACCTACCTTGGTACTACATTTTCGACCAAAAAAAATTCAAACTGCTAAAAATCCGTAATAAGGGGTTTTTTGGACGAAAAATCGACTGGACAATCAGTTTTTTTGATAAAATCATTATTTTGCCTTCAAATTCAGTCACGAAATTTTCGAAAATCCACTTTTCAAAACAAAAAATACTCATAACTCGACAATTTGGAGAGATGGAACGTTCTGGTATTGACCAATCGATTAGGCGGAAAATTTTACATATCCGACCAAATTTTGAGTAGATATTTCCGAGTACTGAGGGAGTTAGGAAGAAGCAATCGCGAAATATTCCACCAAACCTTTGTACTAAGTTTTCGACAAAAAAAATTAAAAATGCTAAGAATCCGTTATAGGGGGTTTTTTGGTCGAAAAATCGACTGACACAATCAGTTTTCTGATAAAATCATCATTTCGCGTTCACGTTCAGTCATGAGATTTTCGAAAATCCACTTTTCAAAACAAAAAATACCCATAACTCGACTATTTGGAGCTAGAACGTTCTAGTCTTTGACCAATTGATTTAGCGGCAAATTTTACATATCCCACCAAATTTTGAGTAAATATTCCCGAGTACTAAGGGAGTTAGGTAGAAGCAATTTATATCGCGGAATCTTCCCATATACCTTGGTACTAAATTTTCGACAAAAAAAATCCAAAATGCTGAAAATCCGTACTAAGGGGTTTTTTGGGACGAAAAATCGACTGGCACAATCAGTTTTCTGATAAAATCATTATTTCGCGGTCAAACTCAAACATGAAATTTTCGAAAATCCACTTTTCAAAACAAAAAATACTCATAACTCGATTATTTGGAGAGATAGAACGTTCTAGTCCAATCGATTTAGCGGAAAATTTTACATATCCCACCAAATTTTGAGTAAATATTCCCGAGTACTAAGGGAGTTAGGAAGAAGTAATTTATATCGTGAAATATTCCACCTACCTTGGCACTAAATTTTCGACAAAAAAAATTAAAAATGCTAAGAATCCGTAATAGGGGTTTTTTGGATGAAAAATCGACTGGCACAATCAGTTTTTTGATAAAATCATTATTTCGCCTTCAAATTCAGTCATGAAATTTTCGAAAATCCCCTTTAAAAAAAAAGAAACTCATAACTCGACTATTTGAAGAGATATAACGTTCTAGTCTATGACCAATCGATTTAGCGGAAAATTTTACATATCCGACCAAATTTTGAGTCGATATTTTCGAGTACTAAGGGAGATAGGAAGAAGCAATTTATATCGATAGTAATAAGGGGTTTTCTGGGACGAGACATCGACTGGCACAATCAGTTTTTTGATAAAATCATTATTTCGCCTTCAAATAAAGTACTGAGGGAGTTGGGAAGAAGCAATTTATATCGCGAAATATTCCACCAAACTTTGTACTAAATTTTCGACAAAAAAAATAAAAAATGCTAATAATCCGTTATAGGGGGTGTTTTTTGTACGAAAAATCGACTGGCACAATCAGTTTTTTGATAAAATCATTATTTTGCCTTCAAATTCAGTCATGAAATTTTCGAAAATCCACTTTTCAAAACAAAAAATACTCATAACTCGACAATTTGGAGAGATGGAACGTTCTAGTATTGACCAATCGATTAGGCGGAAAATTTTACATATCCGACCAAATTTTGAGTTGATATTTCCGAGTACTGAGGGAGTTAGGAAGAAGCAATCGCGAAATATTCCACCAAACCTTTGTACTAAGTTTTCGACAAAAAAAATTAAAAATGCTAAGAATCCGTTATAGAGGGTTTTTTGGACGAAAAATCGACTGGACAATTAGTTTTTGAATAAAATCATTATTTCGCCTTCAAATTCAGTAATGAAATTTTCGAAAATCCACTTTTCAAAACAAAAAATACTCATAACTCGACTATTTGGGGAGATGGAACGTTAAACGTATCAGCGGAAAATTCTACATATTCGACCAAATTTTGAGTCGATATTTTCGAGTAATAAGGGAGTTAGGAAGAAGCAATTTATATCGCGAAATATTCCCATATACCTTGGTACTACATTTTCGACAAAAAAAAATTCAAAATGCTAAAAATCCGTAATAAGGGGTTTTTTGGACGAAAAATCGACTGGACAATCAGTTATTTGATGAAATCATTATTTCGCCTTCAAATTCAGTCATGAAATTTTCGAAAATCCACTTTTCAAAACAAGAAATACTCATAACTCGACTATTTGAAGAGATAGAACGTTCTAGTCTTTGACCAATCGATTTAGCGGGAAATTCTACATATCCGACCAAATTTTGAGTTAATATTTCCGAGTACTAAGAAGTTAGGAAGAAGCAATTTATATCCTGAAATATTCCACCTACCTTGGTACTACATTTTCGACAAAAAAAAATTCAAAATGCTAAAAATCCGTAATAAGGGGTTTTTTGGACGAAAAATCGACTGGGCAATCAGTTTTTTGATAAAATCATTATTTCGCCTTCAAATTCAGTCATGAAATTTTCGAAAATCGGCTTTTCAAAACAAAAAATACTTATAACTCGACTATTTGAAGAGATGGAACGGTAAACGTATCAGCGGAAAATTCTACATATTCGACCAAATTTTGAGTAGATATTTCCGACTACTGAGGGAGTTAGGAAGAAGCAATTTATATTGCGAAATATTCCACCAACCCTTGTACTAAATTTTCGACAAAAAAAATTAAAAACGCTAAGAATCCGTTATAGGGGGTTTTATTGGACGAAAAATCGACTGGCACAATCGGTTTTTTGATAAAATCAATATTTCGCCTTCAAATAAAGTCATGAAATTTTCGAAAATCCCCTTTTCAAAACAAAAAATACTCATAACTCGATAATTTGGAGAGATGGAACGTTCTAGTATTGACCAATCGATTAAGCGGAAAATTTTACATATCCGACAAAATTTTGAGTAGATATTTCCGAGTACTGAGGGAGTTGGGAAGAAGCAATTTATATCGCGAAATATTCCACCAACCTTTGTACTAAATTTTCGACAAAAAAATAAAAAATGCTAAGAATCCGTTATAGGGGGTGTTTTTTGTACGAAAAATCGACTGGCACAATAAGTTTTTTGATATAATCATTATTTCGCCTTCAAATACAGTCATGAAATTTTCGAAAATCCACTTTTCAAAACTAAAAATACTCATAACTCGACTATTTGAAGAGATAGAACGTTCTAGTCTTTGACCAATCGGTTTAGCGGAAAATTTTACATATCCGACCAAATTTTGAGTTGATATTTATGAATAATAAGGAAGTTAGGTAGAAGCAATTTATATCGCGAAATCTTCCCCTATACCTTGGTACTAAATTTTCGACAAAAAAAAAATTCAAAATGCTGAGAATCCGTAATAAGGGGTTTTATGGGACGGAACATCGACTGGCACAATCATTTTTTTGATAAAATCATTATTTCGCCTTCAAATACAGTCATGAAATTTTCGGAAATCCACTTCTCAAAACAAAAAATACTCATACTAATATATAATATTAATTGAATAGATGGAACGTTAATCGTATCAACGGAAAATTCTACGTATTCGACCAAATTTCGAGTCGATATTTTCGAGTACTAAGGGAGTTAGGAAGAAGCAATTTATATCGCGAAATATTCCAATATACCTTGGTACTAAATTTTCGACAAAAAATAATTCGAAATGCTGAAAATCCGTAATAAGGGGTTTTCTTGGACGAAAAATCGACTGGCCCAATCAGTTTTTCGATAAAATCAGTATTTCGCCTTCAATAGAGTCATGAAATTTTCGAAAACTCACTTTTCAAAACAAAAGTACTCATAACTCGTCTATTTGAAGAGATGGAACGTTCTACTCTTTGACCAATCGATTAAAAGGAAAATTTTACATATCCGACCAAATTTTGAGTCGATATTTCCGAGTACTAAGGGAGTTAGGAAGAAGCAATTTGAATCGATTGTAATAAGGGTTCTTCTGGGACGAGACGTCGACTGGCACAATCAGTTTTTTGATAAAATCATCATTTCGCCTTCAAATAAAGTCATGAAATTTTCGCAAATCCACTTTTCAAAACAAAAAATATTCATAACTCGACTATTTGAAGAGATGGAACGTTCTAGTCTTGACCAATCGATTCAGCGGAAAATTTTACATATTCGACCAAATTCTGAGTCGATATTTTCAAGTATTAAGAAAGTTAGGAAGAAGCAATTTATATCGTGGAATATTCCACCTACCTTGGTACTACATTTTCGACAAAAAAAATTCGAAATGCTAAAAATCGGTAATAAGGGGTTTTTTGGGACGAAACATCGACTGGCACAATCATTTTTTTGATATAATCATTATTTCGCCTTCAAATACTGTCATGAAATTTTCGGAAATCCACTTTTCAAAACAAAAAATACTCATAACTCGACTATTTGAAGAGATGGAACGGTAAACGTATCAGCGGAAAATTCTACATATTCGACCAAATTTTGAGTCGATATTTTCGAGTACTAAGGGAGTTAGGAAGAAGCAATTTATATCGCGAAATATTCCCATATACCTTGGTACCAAATTTTCGGAACAAAAAAATTCAGAATGCTAAAAATCAGTAATAAGGGGTTTTTTTGGACGAAAAATCGACTGGCACAATCATTTTTTTGATAAAATCATTATTTCGCCTTCAAATTCACTTTTCAAAACCAAATAACTCATAACTCGTCTATTTGAAGAGATCGAACGTTAATCGATTCGGCGGAAAATTCTACATATTCGACCAAATTTTGAGTAGATACTTCCGAGGACTGAGGGAGTTGGGATAAGCAATTTATATCGCGAAATATTCCACCAACCTTGGTACTAAATTTTCGACAAAAAAAATAAAAAATGCTAAGAATCCGTTATAGGGGGTTTGTCTTTTACGAAAAATCGACTGGCACAATCAGTTTTTTGATAAAATCATTATTTCGCGTTCAAATTCAGCCATGAAATTTTCGAAAATCCACTTTTCAAAACAAAAAATACTAATAACTCGACTATTTGAAGAGATAGAACGTTCTAGTCTTGGACCAATCGATTTAGCGGAAAATTTTACATATCCGACCAAATTTGGAGTTGATATTTCCGAGTACTAAGGGAGTTAGGTAGAAGCAATTTATATCGCGAAATCTTCCCATATACCTTGGTACTAAATTTTCGACAAAAAAAAATTCAAAATGCTGAAAATCCGTAATAAGGGGTTTTTTGGACGAAAAATCGACTGGCACAATCATTTTTTTGATAAAATCATTATTTCGCCTTCAAATTCCCTTTTCAAAACAAAAATACTCATGACTCGTCTATTTGAAGAGATCGAACGTTAATCGATTCGGCGGAAAATTCTACATATTCGACCAAATTTTGAGTAGATATTTCCGAGTACTGAGGGAGTTAGGAAGAAGCAATTTATATCGCGAAATATTACACCTACCTTGGTACTAAATTTTCGACAAAAAAAATATTAAAAATGCTAAAAATCTGTAATAAGGTTTGGGACGAGAAATCGACTGGCACAATCAGTTTTTAAAAAAAATCATTATTTCGCCTTCAAATAGAGACATAAAATTTCCGAAACTGCACTTTTCAAAACGGAAACTACTCATAACTCGACATTTTAGAGAGAGATAACGTTCTAGTCTTGACCAATCGATTCAGCA
This sequence comes from Lochmaea crataegi, assembly GCA_947563755.1. Classification (NCBI taxonomy): domain Eukaryota; kingdom Metazoa; phylum Arthropoda; class Insecta; order Coleoptera; family Chrysomelidae; genus Lochmaea; species Lochmaea crataegi. The sequence continues at coordinate 30,459,036 of OX387426.1, read as the reverse complement.
ATGAGTTTAACTAATTCGACCGAATTTTGAGTTAGGATGGAGCAATTCATATCGCGAAATATTCCACCTACCTTGGTACTAAAGTTCCGACAAAAAAATATTAAAAATGCTAAAAATCCGTGATAAAGAATTTTTTGGGACACTCAGTTTTTTGATGAAATCATCATTTCGCCTTCAAATAGTGTCATGAAATTTTGGAAAATTCACTTTTCAAAACAAAAATACTCATAGAACGTCTATTTGAAGAGATGAAACGTTAATCGATTCAGCGGAACATTCTACATATTCGACCAAATTTTTAGTCGATATTTTCGAGTACTAAGGGAGTTAGGTAGAAGCAATTTATATCGCGAAATCTTCCCATATACCTTGGTACTAAATTTTCGACAAAAAAAAATTCAAAATGCTGAAAATCCGTAATAAGGGGTTTTTTGGACGAAAAATCGACTGGCACAATCATTTTTTTGATAAAATCATTATTTCGCCTTCAAATTCCCTTTTCAAAACAAAAATACTCATGACTCGTCTATTTGAAGAGATCGAACGTTAATCGATTCGGCGGAAAATTTTACATATTCGACCAAATTTTGAGTAGATATTTCCGAGTACTGAGGGAGTTAGGAAGAAGCAATTTATATCGCGAAATATTCCACCAACCTTTGTACCTACTAAATTTTCGACAAAAAAAATTAAAAATGCTGAGAATCCGTTATAGGGGTTTTTTTTTGGACGACAAAATCGACTGGCACGATCAGTTTTCTGATAAAATCATTATTTCGCCTTCAAATTCAGTCACGAAATTTTCGAAAATCCACTTTTCGAAACAAAATATACTCATAACTCGATTATTTGGAGAGATAGAACGTTCTAGTCCAATCGATTTAGCGGAAAATTTTACATATCCCACCAAATTTTGAGTAAATATTCCCGAGTACTAAGGGAGTTAGGAAGAAGTAATTTATATCGTGAAATATTCCACCTACCTTGGCACTAAATTTTCGACAAAAAAAATTAAAAATGCTAAGAATCCGTAATAGGGGTTTTTTGGATGAAAAATCGACTGGCACAATCAGTTTTTTGATAAAATCATTATTTCGCCTTCAAATTCAGTCATGAAATTTTCGAAAATCCCCTTTAAAAAAAAAGAAACTCATAACTCGACTATTTGAAGAGATATAACGTTCTAGTCTATGACCAATCGATTTAGCGGAAAATTTTACATATCCGACCAAATTTTGAGTCGATATTTTCGAGTACTAAGGGAGATAGGAAGAAGCAATTTATATCGATAGTAATAAGGGGTTTTCTGGGACGAGACATCGACTGGCACAATCAGTTTTTTGATAAAATCATTATTTCGCCTTCAAATAAAGTACTGAGGGAGTTGGGAAGAAGCAATTTATATCGCGAAATATTCCACCAAACTTTGTACTAAATTTTCGACAAAAAAAATAAAAAATGCTAATAATCCGTTATAGGGGGTGTTTTTTGTACGAAAAATCGACTGGCACAATCAGTTTTTTGATAAAATCATTATTTTGCCTTCAAATTCAGTCATGAAATTTTCGAAAATCCACTTTTCAAAACAAAAAATACTCATAACTCGACAATTTGGAGAGATGGAACGTTCTAGTATTGACCAATCGATTAGGCGGAAAATTTTACATATCCGACCAAATTTTGAGTTGATATTTCCGAGTACTGAGGGAGTTAGGAAGAAGCAATCGCGAAATATTCCACCAAACCTTTGTACTAAGTTTTCGACAAAAAAAATTAAAAATGCTAAGAATCCGTTATAGAGGGTTTTTTGGACGAAAAATCGACTGGACAATTAGTTTTTGAATAAAATCATTATTTCGCCTTCAAATTCAGTAATGAAATTTTCGAAAATCCACTTTTCAAAACAAAAAATACTCATAACTCGACTATTTGGGGAGATGGAACGTTAAACGTATCAGCGGAAAATTCTACATATTCGACCAAATTTTGAGTCGATATTTTCGAGTAATAAGGGAGTTAGGAAGAAGCAATTTATATCGCGAAATATTCCCATATACCTTGGTACTACATTTTCGACAAAAAAAAATTCAAAATGCTAAAAATCCGTAATAAGGGGTTTTTTGGACGAAAAATCGACTGGACAATCAGTTATTTGATGAAATCATTATTTCGCCTTCAAATTCAGTCATGAAATTTTCGAAAATCCACTTTTCAAAACAAGAAATACTCATAACTCGACTATTTGAAGAGATAGAACGTTCTAGTCTTTGACCAATCGATTTAGCGGGAAATTCTACATATCCGACCAAATTTTGAGTTAATATTTCCGAGTACTAAGAAGTTAGGAAGAAGCAATTTATATCCTGAAATATTCCACCTACCTTGGTACTACATTTTCGACAAAAAAAAATTCAAAATGCTAAAAATCCGTAATAAGGGGTTTTTTGGACGAAAAATCGACTGGGCAATCAGTTTTTTGATAAAATCATTATTTCGCCTTCAAATTCAGTCATGAAATTTTCGAAAATCGGCTTTTCAAAACAAAAAATACTTATAACTCGACTATTTGAAGAGATGGAACGGTAAACGTATCAGCGGAAAATTCTACATATTCGACCAAATTTTGAGTAGATATTTCCGACTACTGAGGGAGTTAGGAAGAAGCAATTTATATTGCGAAATATTCCACCAACCCTTGTACTAAATTTTCGACAAAAAAAATTAAAAACGCTAAGAATCCGTTATAGGGGGTTTTATTGGACGAAAAATCGACTGGCACAATCGGTTTTTTGATAAAATCAATATTTCGCCTTCAAATAAAGTCATGAAATTTTCGAAAATCCCCTTTTCAAAACAAAAAATACTCATAACTCGATAATTTGGAGAGATGGAACGTTCTAGTATTGACCAATCGATTAAGCGGAAAATTTTACATATCCGACAAAATTTTGAGTAGATATTTCCGAGTACTGAGGGAGTTGGGAAGAAGCAATTTATATCGCGAAATATTCCACCAACCTTTGTACTAAATTTTCGACAAAAAAATAAAAAATGCTAAGAATCCGTTATAGGGGGTGTTTTTTGTACGAAAAATCGACTGGCACAATAAGTTTTTTGATATAATCATTATTTCGCCTTCAAATACAGTCATGAAATTTTCGAAAATCCACTTTTCAAAACTAAAAATACTCATAACTCGACTATTTGAAGAGATAGAACGTTCTAGTCTTTGACCAATCGGTTTAGCGGAAAATTTTACATATCCGACCAAATTTTGAGTTGATATTTATGAATAATAAGGAAGTTAGGTAGAAGCAATTTATATCGCGAAATCTTCCCCTATACCTTGGTACTAAATTTTCGACAAAAAAAAAATTCAAAATGCTGAGAATCCGTAATAAGGGGTTTTATGGGACGGAACATCGACTGGCACAATCATTTTTTTGATAAAATCATTATTTCGCCTTCAAATACAGTCATGAAATTTTCGGAAATCCACTTCTCAAAACAAAAAATACTCATACTAATATATAATATTAATTGAATAGATGGAACGTTAATCGTATCAACGGAAAATTCTACGTATTCGACCAAATTTCGAGTCGATATTTTCGAGTACTAAGGGAGTTAGGAAGAAGCAATTTATATCGCGAAATATTCCAATATACCTTGGTACTAAATTTTCGACAAAAAATAATTCGAAATGCTGAAAATCCGTAATAAGGGGTTTTCTTGGACGAAAAATCGACTGGCCCAATCAGTTTTTCGATAAAATCAGTATTTCGCCTTCAATAGAGTCATGAAATTTTCGAAAACTCACTTTTCAAAACAAAAGTACTCATAACTCGTCTATTTGAAGAGATGGAACGTTCTACTCTTTGACCAATCGATTAAAAGGAAAATTTTACATATCCGACCAAATTTTGAGTCGATATTTCCGAGTACTAAGGGAGTTAGGAAGAAGCAATTTGAATCGATTGTAATAAGGGTTCTTCTGGGACGAGACGTCGACTGGCACAATCAGTTTTTTGATAAAATCATCATTTCGCCTTCAAATAAAGTCATGAAATTTTCGCAAATCCACTTTTCAAAACAAAAAATATTCATAACTCGACTATTTGAAGAGATGGAACGTTCTAGTCTTGACCAATCGATTCAGCGGAAAATTTTACATATTCGACCAAATTCTGAGTCGATATTTTCAAGTATTAAGAAAGTTAGGAAGAAGCAATTTATATCGTGGAATATTCCACCTACCTTGGTACTACATTTTCGACAAAAAAAATTCGAAATGCTAAAAATCGGTAATAAGGGGTTTTTTGGGACGAAACATCGACTGGCACAATCATTTTTTTGATATAATCATTATTTCGCCTTCAAATACTGTCATGAAATTTTCGGAAATCCACTTTTCAAAACAAAAAATACTCATAACTCGACTATTTGAAGAGATGGAACGGTAAACGTATCAGCGGAAAATTCTACATATTCGACCAAATTTTGAGTCGATATTTTCGAGTACTAAGGGAGTTAGGAAGAAGCAATTTATATCGCGAAATATTCCCATATACCTTGGTACCAAATTTTCGGAACAAAAAAATTCAGAATGCTAAAAATCAGTAATAAGGGGTTTTTTTGGACGAAAAATCGACTGGCACAATCATTTTTTTGATAAAATCATTATTTCGCCTTCAAATTCACTTTTCAAAACCAAATAACTCATAACTCGTCTATTTGAAGAGATCGAACGTTAATCGATTCGGCGGAAAATTCTACATATTCGACCAAATTTTGAGTAGATACTTCCGAGGACTGAGGGAGTTGGGATAAGCAATTTATATCGCGAAATATTCCACCAACCTTGGTACTAAATTTTCGACAAAAAAAATAAAAAATGCTAAGAATCCGTTATAGGGGGTTTGTCTTTTACGAAAAATCGACTGGCACAATCAGTTTTTTGATAAAATCATTATTTCGCGTTCAAATTCAGCCATGAAATTTTCGAAAATCCACTTTTCAAAACAAAAAATACTAATAACTCGACTATTTGAAGAGATAGAACGTTCTAGTCTTGGACCAATCGATTTAGCGGAAAATTTTACATATCCGACCAAATTTGGAGTTGATATTTCCGAGTACTAAGGGAGTTAGGTAGAAGCAATTTATATCGCGAAATCTTCCCATATACCTTGGTACTAAATTTTCGACAAAAAAAAATTCAAAATGCTGAAAATCCGTAATAAGGGGTTTTTTGGACGAAAAATCGACTGGCACAATCATTTTTTTGATAAAATCATTATTTCGCCTTCAAATTCCCTTTTCAAAACAAAAATACTCATGACTCGTCTATTTGAAGAGATCGAACGTTAATCGATTCGGCGGAAAATTCTACATATTCGACCAAATTTTGAGTAGATATTTCCGAGTACTGAGGGAGTTAGGAAGAAGCAATTTATATCGCGAAATATTACACCTACCTTGGTACTAAATTTTCGACAAAAAAAATATTAAAAATGCTAAAAATCTGTAATAAGGTTTGGGACGAGAAATCGACTGGCACAATCAGTTTTTAAAAAAAATCATTATTTCGCCTTCAAATAGAGACATAAAATTTCCGAAACTGCACTTTTCAAAACGGAAACTACTCATAACTCGACATTTTAGAGAGAGATAACGTTCTAGTCTTGACCAATCGATTCAGCAATGAGTTTAACTAATTCGACCGAATTTTGAGTTAGGATGGAGCAATTCATATCGCGAAATATTCCACCTACCTTGGTACTAAAGTTCCGACAAAAAAATATTAAAAATGCTAAAAATCCGTGATAAAGAATTTTTTGGGACACTCAGTTTTTTGATGAAATCATCATTTCGCCTTCAAATAGTGTCATGAAATTTTGGAAAATTCACTTTTCAAAACAAAAATACTCATAGAACGTCTATTTGAAGAGATGAAACGTTAATCGATTCAGCGGAACATTCTACATATTCGACCAAATTTTTAGTCGATATTTTCGAGTACTAAGGGAGTTAGGTAGAAGCAATTTATATCGCGAAATCTTCCCATATACCTTGGTACTAAATTTTCGACAAAAAAAAATTCAAAATGCTGAAAATCCGTAATAAGGGGTTTTTTGGACGAAAAATCGACTGGCACAATCATTTTTTTGATAAAATCATTATTTCGCCTTCAAATTCCCTTTTCAAAACAAAAATACTCATGACTCGTCTATTTGAAGAGATCGAACGTTAATCGATTCGGCGGAAAATTTTACATATTCGACCAAATTTTGAGTAGATATTTCCGAGTACTGAGGGAGTTAGGAAGAAGCAATTTATATCGCGAAATATTCCACCAACCTTTGTACCTACTAAATTTTCGACAAAAAAAATTAAAAATGCTGAGAATCCGTTATAGGGGTTTTTTTTTGGACGACAAAATCGACTGGCACGATCAGTTTTCTGATAAAATCATTATTTCGCCTTCAAATTCAGTCACGAAATTTTCGAAAATCCACTTTTCGAAACAAAATATACTCATAACTCGACTATTTGAAGAGATAAAACGTTCTAGTCCTGACCAATCGATTTAGCAGCAAATTTTACATATCCGATCGATTTTGAGTCGATATTTACGAGTACTAAGGGAGTTAGGAAGAAGCAATTTATATCGCGAAATATTCCACCTACCTTGGTACTAAATTTTCGATAAAAAAATATTAAACATACTAAAAATCGAATTAATACAGTTTCCTGTAAAATTGTCGTATTTAGTAAAGCGCTAAACGCTTTACTAAATACGACAATTTTACAGGAAACTGTATTAATTCATTTTTGTTTCAAATCCACGTGGTTTGTTGTCTCATTCGAATTTTGGTTTGTGACTTAGAGGTGAGATGTCGCTATTTTCGCAACAAAAATATTTCCGTAACTGGACAATATGTACCGTTGTTGATTATAGTCACATTTCAGTCCGGGATTAACTCTCGGACGATTACATATACCTTGTACTGATGAAGCGCAATCCGCCGAAACCGGTCTACAAGTTGTGTTATCCCTTCTAGTTGCAAACCAGAATGGTTGGTTTAAATCTTGTAGATTTACCAACCCCGTTTGACTTAGAAGTGTAATTCAATATCTGTCGGGGCATGTAGCCCGGGAAGTAGTTGTTTCTTCTTCGTTGAACGGTCACTGTTTTTGAAAAATATTTTTCAAAACTAGTTGTGAAGCGTAAAATAATATATTTTTATTCTTCGACATCTATACTAAAAATCCGTGATAAAGAATTTTTTGGGACGAAAAATCGACTGGCTTAATCAGTTTTTTGATAAAATCATTGTTTCGCCTTCAAATAGAGTCATGAAATTCTCGAAAATCCACTTTTCAAAACAAAAAATACTCATAACTCGACTATTTAAAGAGATAGAACGTTCTAGTCTTGATCGATCGATTCAGCGGGAAATTTTACATATTCGACCAAATTTTGGGTCGATATTTTCAAGTATTAAGAGAGTTAGGAAGAAGCAATTTATATCGTGAAATATTCCCATATACCTTGGTACTAAATTTTCGAAAAAAAAAAATTCGAAATGCTAAAAATCCGTAATAAGGGGGTTTTTTGGGACAAAACATTTACTAGCACAATCATTTTTTTAATATAATCATTATTTCGCCTTCAAATACAGTCATGAAATTCTCGAAAATACACTTTTCAAAACAAAAAATACTCATAACTTGACTATTTGAAGAGATAGAACGTTCTAGTCTGTGACCAATCGATTTAGCGGAAAATTTTACATATCCGTCCAAATTTTGAGTTAATATTTCCGAGTACTACGAAGTTAGGAAGAAGCAATTTATATCGTGATATATTCCACCTACCTTGGTACTACATTTTCGACAAAAAAAAATTTGAAATGCTAAAAATCCGTAATAAGGGGTTTTTTGGACAAAAAATCGACTGGACAATCAGTTTTTTGATAAAATCGTTATTTCGCTTCCAAATTCAGTCATGAAATTTCCGAAAATACACTTTTCAAAACAAAAAATACTCATAACTCGACTATTTAAAGAGATGGAACGTTAAACGTATCAGCGGAAAATTCCACATATTCGACCAAATTTTGAGTCGATATTTTCGAATACTAAGGGAGTTAGGAAGGAGCAATTTATATCGCGAAATATTCCCATATACCTTGGTACTAAATTTTCGAAAAAAGAAAATTCAAAATGCTAAAAATCCGTAATAAGGGGTTTTTTTGGACGAAAAATCGACTGGCACAATCATTTTTTTGATAAAATCATTATTTGGCCTTCAAATTCACTGTTCAAAACAAAAATACTCATAACTCGTCTATTTGAAGAGATCGAACGTTAATCGATTCGGCGGAAAATTCTACATATTCGACCAAATTTTGAGTAAATATTTCCGAGTACTGAGGAATTTAGGAAGAAGCAATTTATATCGCGAAATATTCCAACCAACCTTTGTACCAAATTTTCGACAAAAAAAATTAAAAATGCTAAGAATCCGTTATAGGGGTTTTTTTGGACGAAAAATCGACTGGCACAATCAGTTTTCTGATAAAATCATTATTTCGCCTCCAAATTCAGTCATGAAATTTTCGAAAATCCACTTTTCAAAACAAATAATACTCATAACTCGACTATTCTAAGAGATATAACGTTCTAGTCTTGATCGATCGATTCAACGGAAAGTTTTACATCTTCGCACAAATTTTAAATCCATATTTCCAAGTATCAAGTGAGTTGGAAAAAATCAATTTATATCGCGAAATGCTCACATACCCCCTTGTTACTAAATTTTCGACCAAAAATATTGAAAAATGCTAAAAATCCTTGATAAGGGGTTCCTTGGGACGAGAAATCGACTGGCACAATCAGTTTTTTGATAAAATCATTATTTCGCCTTCGAATAGAGTCATGAATTTTTCGAAAATCCACTTTTCAAAACAAAAAGTACCCATAACTCGACTATTTGAAGACATGGAACGTTAATCGTATCAACGGAAAATTCTACGTATTCGACCAAATTTTGAGTCGATATTTTCGAGTACTAAGGGAGATAGGAAGAAGCAATTTATATCGCGAAATATTCCCATATACCTTGGTACTAAATTTTCGACAAAAAATAATTCAAAATGCTTAAAATCCGTAATAAGGGGTTTTTTTGGACGAAAAATCGACTGGTACAATCAGTTTTTCGATAAAATCATTATTTCGCCTTCAAATAGAGTCATGAAATTTTCGAAAACTCACTTTTCAAAACAAAAGTACTCATAACTCGTCTATTTGAAGACATGGAACGTTCTAGTCTTTGACCAATCGATTAAGAGGAAAATTTTACATATTCGACCAAATTTTGAGTCGATATTTCCGAGTACTGAGGGAGTTAGGAAGAAGCAATTTATATCGATCGTAATAAGGGTTTTTCTGGGACGAGACATCGACTGGCACAATCAGTTTTTTGATAAAATCATCATTTTGCCTTCAAATACCGTCATGAAATTTTCGAAAATCCACTTTTCAAAACAAAAAATACTCATAACTCGACTATTTGAAGAGATGGAACGTTAAACGTATCAGCTGAAAATTTGACATATTCGACCAAATTTTGAATCGATATTTCCGAGTATTAAGGGAGTTAGGAAGAAGCAATTTATATCGCGAAATATTCCACCAACCTTTGTACTAAATTTTCGACAAAAAAAATTAAAAATGCTAAGAATCCGTAATAGGGGGTTTTTTGGAGGAAAAATCGACTGGCACAATCAATTTTTTGATAAAATCATTATTTCGCCTTCAAATAAAGTCATGAAATTTTCGAAAATCCACTTTTCAAAACAAAAAATATTCATAACTCGACAATTTGGAGAGATGGAACGTTCTAGTCTTTGTCCAATCGATTAAGCGGAAAATTTTACATATTTCACCAAATTTTGAGATGATATTTCCCAGTACTAAGGGAGTTAGGAAGAAGCAATTTATATCGCGAAATATTTCACCAACCTTTGTACTAAATTTTCGACAAAAAAAATTAAAAATGCTAAGAATCCGTTATAGGGGGTTTTTTTGGACGAAAAATCGACTGGCACAATCAGTTTTTTGATAAAATCATTATTTCGCCTTCAAATTCAGTCATGAAATTTTCGAAAATCCATTTTTCAAAACAAAAAATACTCATAACTCGACTATTTAAAGAGATAGAACGTTTTAGTCTCTGTCCAATCGATTTAGCAGAAAATTTTACATATCCGACCAAATTTCGAGTCGATATTTTCAAGTAATAAGGGAGTTAGGAAGAAGCAATTTATATCGCGAAATATTCCCATATATACCTCCTACAAAAAATACTCATAACTCGACTATTTGGAGAGATAGAATGATTCAGTCTCGACCAGTCGATTTAGCGGGAAATTTTCCATATTTGACCAAATTTTAAGTCGATATTTTTAAGTATTAAGGGAGTTAGGAAGAAGCAATTTATATCGCGAAATATTCCACATACCTTGGTACTACCATTTTGGACCAAAAAAAAAATTAAAAATGATAAAAATCCGTAATAAGGAGTGTTTTGGAACGAAAAATCGACTGGCACAATAAGAAGTTCACGAAATTTAACTTAAAAATGTTTTAGATAATTTTTGCAAGCGAAAAAAGTAATATAAGCAAACTTTTTATTGAATATTCGTACATGTATTTTTAAAACCTGTAGAAAAAAATTACCTCACCTTGGGGTTTTAATGTACCTATTTATTACAATGCATTTCGGTTTCTATGTCTCTCTCAATTTACAAGTTGTCATGTGAGATTTGCGACAAGAAAAGGACTGATTGATAAAGTTTATTGGTAGGAATGTTCTAATGCAACAACAACAAATTGCTCTGATACTTGAGATTTGCTCGATATGCTGTATTTGTTCTTGAATAATACATTCTCTAAATGATTCTGTCGTTTCGAATACACTTTTGGATTCCAATATTTCACCAATTAACAAACTGCACAAAATAAACATGATATTTGACCATTCCATCGAGTACAATTTTATCAATTCAATTAATAATGTTCCAAATGAAAGAATATAATGTTCAATACTGTTTATTAATTGCCTCAGCAAAAGTAATCTCATAAACAAAATATTTTCAAGAAAATCCGTTTGAATCGCCAGAATTTAACCATTAACCATTTATTCTTCAATATCATGGAGCAAAGCATATACTGAATATGATGATTTCACAATCTAAAATTAAAACAGAATTAAATTATTTAGAGTACGGCAAAAAATGTAAATTATCATCGATAGTTAGTTAACTCACATGTGAATTAAGAATAAATACCTATAACTTTGTTTGAATCAACCGATTTCAAGGAAATTAGTCTCATTCGAAAGAATCGAGGAAAACGTACTGAATAAAATTTGTGCGAAATCTATCTATGACTTTTTTCTAGTTTACTTATCTACTAACTCCTAGTATAATTAGGCAATGAGATTCAAGCAACAAAACTATCAAAACAAACAGTTCAATTTTATTCTCAACAGCTTATAAAGTTTGAAAATTTTTTCCAAAACAAAGACCACTTAACTAAGGAGAAACAACTTAATTTTGAACATTGTTTTGAAAAAACAACTTTCTTTAAAACTATGTATTAGACGAGTAGCCCATAACACATGTATATGGTGTTGAAAATAGTATTGAACTGTCCTAGAGATAATGCTCGCGTTCATTCCAACATAAGTGATCAGATAGCTATTTTTAAAGTGATCCATCATTTCTCAATTCTGCTGAACGTCCCAATCATGGAGACTATAAGGAGATCGGACTCCATGTATTTCAATTTCTGGTCATGGCAGAGGGCGCAGGTTTAAATCCAATACCAAAAACATCCGACTTCAGAACAATAAGAGCCAATCATAAGCCTTGCTAACACTTTGAGTGCATGGTGTTTTATAGGGCATGTCCACCAACTGACAAGTTGACTCTAATGACAGTCGCCCTGAGGAAAAACAATTATTTGTATGGATTTTAAATTCGTAATTTGGTTGTTTCGTATTGATTCAATGATCCTTTTTATCATAAACAGTCAGATATAGCTTTTAAAATACTAAGTAACGTTAGAAAACAGAAAGGAAAAGTGTGCTTCAAAATCTCAATGCACAATGTTCAATCTGTTTAATAACTATAAAAAATACAATATATTTTCAATCAATAGGCACAACTTACTAATGACATTAGGTCATACACACTATTAATTCAAAAGTGAAGTATTTTGTATGCAATTGTGCTTTTTTAGACTTCTCACAAGTATGTATATATGATTTGTATCTTATCATTATAAATATTCTCTCCTATTACTCAGAAACAGTAACCAATCATTCTATATATAAATTACCAATTGAATCATTATTATACAAGGAAAATTAAATGACAAATTCTAAAACCATCTTCAGGAACACTGGAAAAAATAAATCAAAGCATCAATCACCCTGAAAAAAATTTATTTTATAAATTTATGAATTTAAATATAATATATCTTTTTTATTGATAATAATTAAAGTAAATGGTATCACTCACGTCTCTTACAGCAAGCAGTAAGCGGGCCCCATTACAGCATTCTCATCAAAAATAACTTATCAAAGATCCATCTCTTGGCAATTATTACTGTTCCACTTCTTGGGAATTTTAATGCGTTTAACTACTCACTGCAAATTTGCCTAATTAATTAGTTACGGAAGTAACTATTTTTTTCAATATTGAAGTAACAATGAGAATCCCAATTTACATACATACATACATACATACAATAATGAATTCAGGAGCACCAGAAAAACTTGTAAATACTGAGACGATGATCGATGTCAATAAAAAATGAATGACATAACCTAACCTCAATTGTGTCAAAACTGCTGAATTTTTCCAAGTTTGGCCAATCCTTAAGCCGAAAATTGCCCTGGCCGTTAAGTATAAATTGTATTTACAGCTGGTAAATTTATATTTATTTTGATATGCAGGAAAGTAACTATAACTGACGTCATCTCATTCTCTGGGGTTTCTATACACTTTTCGACGTGCTGCTGGCTTTCTGTACCCTTTCCCCTCGATTTTCTGTATACTTTTCAGGATGCTTTTGGCTTTCTATACACCTTTTCTTTACTTTTTCGGATAGGACTTTACATTTGTATTTAGGTGGAGAGATCTTGTTAGTAAGCCCTTGCCATTTGATATTTCTAAACCGGTCCCTCGTTTTAGTTGTTACCCCGAAGGACCTGCGTTTTTTGGCTTTTTAAATTAAGGATGTTTTTCTCCTACCTTTTTGTTGTTCTGGAGATTGTGGCTGCAAAACACTTTCCTTTTCTTTCAAGTTATACAGAAGATGGAGGTTTTCTTTTTGCCAGTTTGATGGTGAAAGTTTTATGAACTCTTGAATCTTCTTACGGAGGTTCAGGGTATATTCGGTTGGCTCTCCAGCACAGCCTAACTTCGCTGGATCATCAGGGAGTTTGAGTCTAACTCCCCTGATGGTTCTGTTATTCTTTACAACCTTAAACTTTTTAATCAGATTGTTTGGGGTGATTCACTTTTTTGTTTGTGTTTTTAATAACTTAAATAAAAGCAATTAGTACAGTATCGCAAAAAAACAAGACAAAAATGGCGTCCGTTCAACACGGATATCAAATTGGAACTGAAATTAAAACTAATATAAATCTTTATCATAAATTTGTACAGTATATTTATATTGTTTGTTACTAGATCAAACCTATTATTCCACTACTCATGATCTATGAGCGGGAAATAGGTCACGGCATATGCCGCTACGCCGGTGTTTGGGCTCCACTAGATCTCCAATATTTATAAAATTTCCCTCGATTACGGCTCCTTGGATGTAGCATAATCCATAAGTTTTGGCGGTAAATGATATATAATCAAAACGTCCGAACTAAACAGTTAGCATTCTCTCAGAGATTGTGTGAAAAGCTTGCGAAAAACAGAGTCACATGTTAAAGGTTCGATTTAGGTTAGGTCAGCAGAAATAAAATGAAAATATAACTGAACATTTATACATAATAATGTTAAAATAAAATCTATGCTACTGATAAAATGACTTTATATGTACACCCATGTGCCCTCCATTCATCCTTATTTACACCGTAGTCACCCTCTTTCATCCTTCTTCATTCATTCATTTCTAAGATAAGATCTATATTTACAAAGTTTACAAAATTTACATGATTTTGTGTTTAAGTGTAGCTAGGCTCTGGTAGGAACTCGATTGGGAGGTTAGCGTGCAAGAGTTTGTACCCTAGATACATGCTTGCGCGTTGTGCTTTCCTTGTCTCCTTGATGCTATCCGGGAGGCAATAATTGTAATACTTCACCATCAGTGAGTATAGATAATCTTCAATAGAGGGAATGTCGGCTTGTTGGTGAATAAGTGTGATTCTCGGGAGTCTGTTGAAAGCTCCTTTCCACACCGCCATTCTTATGCATTTATTCTGCACAACTTGCATATACTCGTATTGTAGTTTGCTGGTTTCCCAGAAAACCGGGTAGCCGTATGTCATTGTCGGTCGAATAACTTGTCTGTATAAAAGTAGTTTATTCTCAATCGAGAGACGGCTATTTCGACAGATCAATAGATACAGCTGCCGCATAGCCACTTTGGCTCTTGAAACTTGTGATTTTATATGCGAGTTGTGCAGTGTATTGTGTTGTATGGTATATCCCAGGTATTTTACCGAAGATTTCGGTTCGATTTGGGATTGTTGTATTTTTAAGTTTCTCGAGATGTGAGTATTCAACCGGAAGAAGCCTTTAAGGACTATATATTCCGTTTTGGAGGTATTGAGCACCAGCTTATTCCTAATAAGGTACGAGATTATTTTGTGATTTAAGTGTTTTTCAACTTTATTAAGAGCAGAGTTCGCTGTCCTCACTATTTGGACTAGACATACGTCATCTGAGGTAAACAGCGAGTACAGGTTGGGTGAGATTACCGAGCCTTGTGGTACCCCTGCTTGCGTCATATATGGCCCTTGTTCAGCGTTACCGATCTTCATGAAGAATTTCCTGTCATCCAGGTACGAGTTTAGGAGTGATATTAAATATCCCGTGTGCCAAGCTCAGTCAGCTTGAATATAAGCCCGGGTAGCCAGACGGAATCAAATGCCTTACGAATGTCCAGAGAGACAAGGATCGAGGGGTGTTTATTTCTAAACCCTTCTCTGGTATAGTTAATAACTCTGATGAGTTGTGATGGACATCCGTGCTCGGCTCTGAATCCGAATTGTTCCTCCGGGATATGCTTCATGCAATTTACCGTTTTCTCGAGTCTATTTAATATCACTCTGTCTACAATTTTAGCTAGATTGCTCAGCAGTGAGATAGGACGATAGTTGTTATCAATCGAGTTCCTACCTTGAGGCTTTTTTGGGACCGGAATTACATTAGCAAGTTTCCAGTTTGTTGGATAGTAGCCGGATTGCAGAATGTAATTGGTTATTTTAACAATCATTGTAATTACTTTCGGAGGGAGGTTTTTAATTAAAATGTTATGAACTCCATCCCTGCCAGGTGCGGTTTTGATTTTAGATCTCTTGATTATTTGGTAGATCTCTTTATTGGAGGTAAGCGTTTTGTTAGGCAGTGAATGTCTGATAATTTTGCTCTTCTCGAACTGGTCAATTATAAATATATGTTACTCGTTCGAGGGCACGTTATTTGTGAAATTGTTTTGGAAGGATTCTCCGAACGCTTTTGCCATATCCTTCTCGTTTGTTATGGTGTCTCCGTCAACGTCAATTTTTGTCATCCCTTGTCTTTTTTTGGGAACTTTTTTCATGACACCCCAAAAATTTTTATCTCTGGAGTCCAGGTTTTCTAGGAAGTTATTCCAGTTGTTGTTCCTGTATAATGTAATGTCTGCATTGATTTTTTTCTGTAGGTCCAACATGTCGTCCTTGTATATTTTGTCTCTAGTTCTTTGCCATTCTTTACGTGCTTTGTTTCTTATTTTCATCTTGTCTATGATTTTGTCGGGGAGTTTATCGGATTTTCCATATATGGTAACCGACTTTGTAGTCGCGTCTCTGGCAGCAATGATCTTTGTTTGAAGATCTGCTATTATCCTGTTTAGTTCTTCGTTTGACGTTATTTTTTCAAAATTTCTTGTGTTGTTATTTAGAAAACCCCTGTATTGTGCCCAATTAGTTGTCTTAAAATCGTGGAATGTTTTATTGGTAATATTTGTCGTGTGTTTAAGTTTCAGAACAATTTGTAGTGGGCCATGGTCGGATGAAAGCGCACTTATTGTCCTGAGTCTTTTAATTCCGTCGATGTTTTCACCGATTGCAATATCCAGAGTACTCGGAGAGTCTCCTGAGAAGGGATAGTAAGTGGGATTCGAAGTACTGAAGCGTTTTCACAGCGTTTTCACAGAACGTTCGGAGAATTCTCCCATTGAAATTTGATTTTTTGCATAGTGTATCCCAGTCAGGATGTCTGCAGTTAAGATCTCCTATGAGTAGAGTTCGGTTGTTTAAAGAGAAGATATCATGCAGTTCTTGTGTTGTAATTTTATTATCTGGGGTGTTATACGCCCTGATTACTAGGAAATTATTGTTTATTAAGATCGATATATGTTCCATAGATGTGTTTAAATGTTCGATAATCTTATAATTAACATGCTTTTTGATTAACACAAGCATTCCTCCCCCATGAGTGACCCTGTCCTCTCTATGTATATTATAGTATGTATTCCTAATTTTCAATGTGTTCCCCGGGTTGAGAAAAGTTCCACCTATGAATAGAATATCGGGTTTATATTCTCTTAAGAAGTGAGAAATGTCATTGGTTTTATTACTAATGCCCCTAATATTAGTATACAATGTTAATCTCGCCTTTAATACGTGTATCTATACCCCACATAGCTTTAGAAATTATACATGTCAATGTTCTGGACGAATCTATTATATGTCATAAACTTATCAATTTTACTACTTGCCTGAAGCATGTTATTATAGAGGTCGGTCACAGCTCTTGTCAGTTCATCGAGGTTGATGAGCTCGTTGAGTTTCATAAAGATGCTGTTAAGATTAAGCATCTTCCCAATGTCGTCGTCATTCGTGTTATTCTGGTTTAAACGTGTGTTTCTGGTTTGGGCAATGGCCATACCACACTGAACATACCGGTTCTCGTCCAAATTAAAACTCTTGCTAGTCAATATAAGTCTTTATTCATCAATAATTATATATTTACATTGGTGCAAGTATTAGGATAAACAAAACTATTTATATTACGTGTAACACATAATTATATTCGGCCTCGTCTCGTAAATAAGATGTTATGTAGTACCCTCGTCTCCGGCGTTATCGTCACATATTTTAAAGTAAACAACACCTCCTTGCCGCTCGTCCCCGGGGTGCCTAACGAACCTCAGTCTTCATCTTTGTGCGTTAGAAATCACATCATAACGATTATTTTGTGTGTAGTGCGTATTTCTTGAAATAATCAAGTGTTTTTGTGCAATGCCTAAAAGATCGCGAAATCGTTCTCCGCCTGGAGATAACAGGAGCATTATTAGAATGTTACGAAAATTGGAACGAAGAATGGATGGCTTAGAAAGGCATAAACCTAGGTCAAAACGTTTGAGTTCTAGTTCGGATTATAACTCCTCTTCAGAAAGAAGTCATAGGCGTCGTGTGAAAAGCAGAATAAATTATTCCAGCGATTCATCTTCGGAACGAGTTTCGAATGAAGGTAATTCATTAATTCTTCCATAATCTTTATAGATACTTATTTTAGGTGATAAATATGCTGGACATCGGGATGTGTTGCCTGATTTTGATATCAGAGTACCTGCTTTTGATAGCAGGATGTGTTGTTGTTTTTTTGATGGAACGCACACATTAGTTTGGGTACGCTTTGACGTCGTGCCTATGTTTTATCGCAACACTATAATTGACCCGAGCCTGTTTTCGATAGCAGGATTTCTGTTTTTGATAACAGAATTTGCCGATCCATGTGGTTTCTATATTTTTAATCTATACCCCCTTTTCTCCTCTTTGCAGAGGAGGATGGGCCTCATGAAGCTGAACCCGATCAAGGAAATGCGACTGTCACACCGATTGACGGTGCAACTGATAAATCAGCTTCGACCACGACTTCCACCCTTAACGAGGATATTTTATCAATGCTAGGTGAGGAAAAAGGCGCCGCTAAAGTATATGGACCGCCAATTCACCAACAACTGGCGGACAGATGGCTTCATATTGTTAACTCTGGGCTGGAATCCGAGAGGAAGAAGATATTATTAGAAAAATATCCAGCGCCCGCTAATAGTCGGTTTTTGGAGACACCAAAATTAAACCTTATGGTGACGCAGGCTATCAATGAGCCTGTAATAAAAAGAGACGAGCGTCTTGCCACGAAGCAACTTCAAATTGGTGCAAGTCTTTCCGCAATAGGATCCGTAATTTCCGATTTATTGGAGAAACAGGAGAAGGGTGAGGACAATAAGGTCATCATCGAACGTCTTAGCGATGCCGGTCGACTTTTGTCTGATCTTCACCACTCAGAAAGTGCAACACGGAGGGATTTAGTTTCTCTAAACCTCAACAAGGACTGGAAAGACCCATTATCGCAGTCAATCAGTGATGAATGGCTGTTTGGGGTAGATTTAGAGGATAGACTCAAAAATGCCAAAAACATTCAACAGTCTTCGATACAGCTCAAAGTTAATAAACCTCCACTTAAGAAGGTTTTCAATGCCGGGAGTTCTTTAAACTCGAGAAGTCCACTCAAGAAGTTTCGGGGAGCAAGACAGAGTGGACAAAACTAGCCTCGTGTTCCCACCGCCAAGTACCACCAGCAGAATCACCCACGTCGTCAGGAGCGCAGCACCATAGAAAGGAGGTATCACCGGAAGTAGAGGTAGGGAAATCAGCAGGAAGGTTACAATATTTTTTGTCTCATTGGAAAGAAATAACAAACAATAAGCAAGTCCTGTCTTGGGTAAACGGGGTTAAATTTCCTTTCATTAATAAACCTTCACAGGCGGTGTCGCCTAAAGAGCCGAAATGGTCCTTAAGTGAGAAAGAGTTAATCTCACATTCTATAGAAAAAATGTTAAAATCTGGGGCTATTTCTAAAGTACATGCTTGTAAAGATCAATTCTTATCCAAGTATTTCTTAATTGCAAAGAAAGATGGTACTTCCCGTTTTATATTGAATCTTAAGAATTTAAATCAATATATAGAAACATCTCATTTTAAATTAGAAGACCACAGGGTGGCTGCCAGACTAATCAATCGAAATTGTTTTATGGCTAAGATTGATTTACAGGAAACATATTTTTTGGTCCCGGTTCACGAAAGACATAAGAAATATTTAAGGTTTTCATTTAAAAACAATATTTATGAGTATAATTGTCTTTGCTTTGGAATAAATGTAGCCCCTATGATATTCACGAAACTTTTAAAACCGGTGGTTCATTATCTTAGGAAAAAGGGATTTCTCTCGGTTATCTATTTAGATGATTTCTTATTGCTGGGCAATAACTATAAGGAGTGCTCACAAAATATGTCACAAACTGTATCGCTCTTAAAATATTTGGGTTTTGTTATTAATTATGAAAAGAGTTCTCTTATTCCAAGAAATTCATGTATTTACTTAGGCTTTAAGTTCAACTCTCGGGAACTTACTATCTCGGTTCCTAGAGATAAACGTAAAAAATTAATTGTAATGTTGCAAAATTTTAAGAAGTTAAAACAATGTAAAATAAGAGATTTTTCAAAAATAATAGGTGAATTGATATCTATTTGCCCAGCTGTAAAATATGGCTATCTATATTCAAAATTGTTTGAGCGTGAAAAATACTTATCTCTCAGAAAATCACGAGGCAATTTTAACGCTATTATGAAGATACCGAATAGTTTAAGAGATGACTTGAATTGGTGGATAAAAAATTTGAAAAGCAATGAAAATTCTTTGAAGAAACAGAATTTCGTTATAGAAATTTTTTCAGACGCATCTAATACGGGGTGGGGAATCTACTGCAATAATAACAGTTCTTATGGTTTTTGGTCAGAGGAGGAGAAATCCGAGCATATAAATTATCTCGAACTTTTGGCTGTATTTTTTGGATTAAGATGCTACGCCAGAAATTTAAAAAATTGTTGTTTGCTCTGCCGGGTCGATAATACCACCGCTATTGCTTATATTAACCGTATGGGGAGTGTACAACACGTTAAGCTAAATTGTCTTGCTCGAGCAATTTGGCAGTGGTGTGAAAAAAGAGATATCTTTATCGTTGCGTCATACATTAGATCATCGGACAATATTATAGCGGATAAGGCCTCTCGGAGCGTACACATAGATATAGAATGGGCTCTTGCCGATTCAAATTTCCAGTCCTTAGTCGAAGGATTTGGACGTCCGGACATTGATTTATTCGCAAATCGAATAAATAAAAAGTGCAACCTTTATGTTTCATGGCTTAACGACCCATATGCCTGCGCGATAGATGCCTTTAGAATAAATTGGTCGAAGTTTTTCTTTTACGCCTTTCCGCCTTTTTCGGTCATTCTGCGTACCTTAGAAAAAATCATTACTGACCAAGCGAGAGGTATTTTAGTAGTTCCCATGTGGCCTAGCCAGCCATGGTACCCGATTTTCTTATCTCTCTTGGAAGGTAAACCATTAATATTTACTCCTAAGCACAATCTTCTTTCTTCTGGCAGATTACAACATCCACTATCAGCACACCTTTCTTTGATGGGAGGTCTATTATCAGGAAAGCGCTGCAGCTAGGCCAAGTTCCCGAATCATCCTTAGAAATCTGCATGGCATCTATTTCCGAAAACACACTGAAACAATACGTATCGGGTCTAAAGCTATGGTGGGAGTTTTGCGCCTCGGAAAAAGTCGATCCATTTTCTGTTTCACCAGTAAGGGTTTTAGAATTCCTCACCGCCCAATTCAACAAAGGAGCCTCATACAGCTCACTTAACACTTACAGGTGCTCATTAGCTCAGATAGCACCCGATCTTTCCCAAGATTATAGAATTCAAAGATTTTTCAAAGGGGCTTACATGTTAAGACCATTATGCCCAAATATCAAAATACTTGGGATCCCTCGATGGTTTTACTTTATCTTAGGAAACTTAAAAATGCGGAAATAAATTCAAATATTCTTTCGCAAAAATTAGCTACCTTATTAGCATTAGCGACGGGTCAACGCCTGCAAACATTATCTTCTATAGAGGTAGCTAACATACATAGAACAGAGGCAAATATCGAAATTTCTATTCCTAAAAGAATTAAAACATCAGCCAAAAACAGGTTTCAACCATTGTTAAACTTACCGTTTTTGAATTCTGATCCAGAAATCTGCGCAGCCTCGACCCTGCTTTCTTACATGGAAAAAACAAGTCCTCTTACAGGATCAATCGAAAGTTTATTTATTTCCATTACAAAACCTTATAAAAAAATTTCCACACAAACACTTAGTCGCTGGATCAAAAGTATTTTGCGGAAAAGTGGTGTAGATACTGTAACGTTTATTCTAATTTATATTTACAGTTAAATTATATTTACAGATTTATATGTAATTCAGTCCTTATCTAATAATTTATCTAATACACTAAACACACTAATTATAATTTATATGAGAGTCACTTAATAAACACTTTATCGAGGCGCGATTACTTTCCTTCGGTATCAACACTGACTGATTGACTAATTGCCTGCAGCGATGCTCGTGGCCTATTTATACTCGCGCGTCGAATTTCTAGAATTCGCTCGACGTTCTGGCGGATGCACTGGATGCGGTGGGTATTCTCGATGTTTCTCGAAAATTGGGCGGAGGAGCCATAGTCGTCTCATATGGGGATTTCACTGGGGGCACTAAGTGAGCATATTAATGCAGTAGCTCGCGTAACATTGCCCCCTCCTTAAGAGACAGTTCCTCCTGGAACTAGCTAGGAAACTGGAACGAGATGACTGTATCGGCAACTGGTCCCCTTGTTGCATTTTCCAGTTGTATGGAAGTAACATGCGACCGTCTTCTCTGTTGGCTGTGTCTCCCGAGCATGGCCGCAAACCAGTACATGCACTTCGGTGTCTCGGAAGATTACTTCTACCATGTCACGGATTATTCGCCAATCTAAATGCCTACATTCAATCTTGGGTATGGCTAGCCTATGCACGTTCAATTCAAGCACATGCTCCCTCAGGCTTCGTAATGCTTCCCAGACATCATCATACGTTGGTCTTTCGTCGAAGGTGTTCCTCGTCACTAGGTGGAAATTGTAGCGGGAGCCATTTTGCAGCATCAAAGCTTTACCTGGTACTGGTAACTGGTTTGCCAAAAGTCGTGCACCACTCTTCTTTATAAACAGAGATGCCAGTCCACGCGCATAGGTTACGCTGGCAGGGATGTTTATTGCCAGTGAGTATTCCTCCGGAACGGTAAGCAGGTCTTGTCGTCTCTCAGTGGTGACGCCGAATCTCGCTTTTCCGGTACCACCATAAGCACCCATGAACTCTACAAAAGCAGGATCGGCTACTTCCTGAAGCTGGTTTACTTCCTCATCGTGGTCACCCTCGAATGGCGCTAATCGGTTACGGTGTACCACCTTTGGCTTTCCATTTGGGATCTTGCTGATACGATAGATGACATCGTTGATTCTTTTCTTTACGAGGTACGGACCGTCCCAAGCTCTCTGCAACTTTGGAGAAAAATCCTTTTGTCTTCTTGGGTTATGCAGCCAGACTTTGTCTCCTTCGTGGAAACCTCCTTCCGTAGCTTGCGTATCGTACCTTTTCTTCATCCTATCGCTAGCGATCTGAAGATTCGATCGAACCAGCTCGTGTACGTCGTCCATTCTTTTTCTCAGCTGGGTTACGTAATCTTCACCAGCTATGTCTTCTCCGGGTCGGCATCCAAATTCAAGGTCGCAGGGTAATCTCATTTCGCGTCCGAACAGAACTCTTGCTGGTGTTTGGCCGGTGAACTCATTGATGGCGGATCTGTAGGCCATCGCGAATAGCGAGAGATATTGGTCCCAATCTCGCTGATGGTTAGATACTACTTTAGACAGGTATTTGCCAAGAGTTCTGTTCATTCGCTCCACCATCCCGTCCGACTGTGGGTGCAAAGCCGTAGTTCTCGTTTTCTTCATGCCGAGCTTTTCACAAACTTCCTGGAACAGCTGGCTTTCGAAGTTTCTGCCCTGGTCGCTGTGTATTTCCAGGGGCACTCCATATCGGCAAATGAACTCATTCACAAGCACGTCGGCAACCGTTGCGGCTTCTTGGTTTGGAATGGCATACGCTTCTACCCATTTTGTGAAGTAGTCCATCACCACCAAAATGTACCTGCTGCCATTTGCTGTAGGTGGAAACGGTCCGGCAATGTCCAGGGCAATGCGTTCAAAAGGGCTTCCGACATTGTACTGCTTCATAGGAGCCTTTCTTCTCCCGTGCGGTCCATTGGTCGTAGCACAGGTAGTGCACTTCTTACACCAGTCCTTCACATCTTCGGAACTGTGCATCCAATAAAACCGTTCTCGCACTTTCTGGAGGGTCTTCTTCACACCTAGATGTCCTCCTGACGGACTGTCGTGTAATTTCCGCAGTACTGCTGCTATTCTTGTTCTTGGAATCACCAACTGTCTTCCACTTTCGGAACCCTCATCGTTCTCGATTACTCGCTGTAGCAAAACGTTTTCCAAAACCAGCGAGTCCCACTGGGCCCAATACGATTTCATCGTTGGCGAGTACCTTGAAATCTCCTGCCAAGTAGGTCGACAGTTCTCCTTTTTCCAATGTCGGATTTTCTTCAAGTCGGGATCGTTCTCTTGTTCCTCTTCCAACTTTTCTGGTGTTCATTCGTCGGTGGTCACCGTGGTTCTTCGAATCGCAGCTTCCTTAGCTTCTGTTTTGCTGCAGTGAGAGCACTCTGCAGGGCATGGTCTTCTAGAGAGGGAGTCTGCATTTCTGTGGCTTATTCCGGCTCTATGCTCAATAGTGAAATTATATTCTTGGAGCCGCTCGATCCATCTAGCGATTTGACCTTCAGGGTTCTTGAATTGCATAAGCCACTTAAGTGCTGCATGATCGGTTCTGATCACAAATTTCTTCCCATACAGATACTGATAGAAGTGCTCCACGGACTTCACTACTGCTAGGAGCTCTCTTCTTGTGACGCAGTAGTTTTGTTCTGGTTTGGAAAGGACTTTACTAAAATATCCCAGGACTTTCTCTTGTCCTCCTTGAACCTGTGATAGCACTCCTCCAATTCCAACATTGCTAGCATCAGTATCTAGTATGAATTCTCCCTCTGGTAGTGGATAGCCGAGTATAGGTGCAGTAGTCAAGTGCTTCTTCAAGGTTTCGAACGAAGTTTGGCAATCTTTGTCCCAGCGAAACTCCCTTGCTTCCTCTGTAAGTCGTGTCAAGGGCTTAGCGATATCTGCAAACTTCTTTATAAATCGCCTGTAGTATGTACAGAGTCTAAGGAAGCTTCTAACTTGGTGCTTGTCGGTGGGTCTTGGCCACTTTCGTACGGCAGCAGCTTTTTCTTCGTCTACAGCTACACCATCCTTGCTGACTACATGGCCTAGGTAATTGACTTTGTTCTGAAATAGTTGACATTTCTTGGGGTTGAGCATCAGTTGGGCAGCTTGCAACCTTTTGAAGACACCTTCCAAATTCTTTTGATGTTCGTCGAATGTCCTTCCCAAGACTATGATGTCATCAAGGTACACTAAGCATGTCTTCCAGGACAACCCTCGCAATACGTTTTCCATCAGTC
Source organism: Lochmaea crataegi (assembly GCA_947563755.1). Lineage (NCBI taxonomy): Eukaryota > Metazoa > Arthropoda > Insecta > Coleoptera > Chrysomelidae > Lochmaea > Lochmaea crataegi. The sequence continues at coordinate 30,434,205 of OX387426.1, read as the reverse complement.
TTTCGAACGTTGCGGGGGCATTGCACAGCCCAAATGGCATAACGGTGAAATGCCATAGTCCAGATCCGGTGGTAAACGCTGTCTTTTCTTTATCGGCTGGATCCATTTCTACCTGCCAATATCCAGACTTCGGGTCCAAGGTGGAAAACAATTTGCTGCCGTCCAGCGTATCCAGAGTGTCGTCGATTCTCGGCAGGGGATAGCTATCTTTCTTTGTAACATTGTTCAACTGCCGGTAGTCTCGCAAAACCTCGTGGTTCCGTCCTTCTTCTTTACCAGAACTACCGGAGAGACCCAAGGGCTGGTAGAAGGTTCTATTACCTTGTCCTTTTCCATCTCGCGAACAATTCTCTCCGCTTTCTCTCTTTTGGCCTGTGGTAGCCGTCGAGCCGATTGTCTTATCGGTTTAGCGTCGCCGGTGTCAATTTTGTGTTTGACAGCAGATGTTCTTCCTGACTTTCCTCCTTTTGGTACAAAAAGGGATCGGTATTGTAGCAAGAGTTCTCTGATTTTTTTCTTCTCTTGAAGGCTAAGGGATTGTCCAGCCACTGCTATCATTTGTTCAAATTTATTGTTGGCATCATTGCAGGTTGTTGTTTGATGAATTATCGACGCCACTGGTACGTAAGTTCCAATTTTGGTATCCTTCTTCATGGTTATTGGATGGTCATTTACATTTATAATGCGTACAGGTATTTCTTCGGCAGTCATGACTAACCCTTTTCCAACCAGGATTCCTCGACCAACCTCTTCATCGTGATTCCACGGTTCCATCATGACCGGTGTTCCTTCTTCGACGGTTCCTTGTAGCCTTGCCACAGTGAAAAATTCACTCCTTGCGGGTACAACTGTATCCTCCTGTACGGCTACCTGAACAGTCTTATCCTCGTGTGGGTGAAGGAATACCTCCTCAGAACCTACTCTAATCACTCGGTTCTTGGAATCTAGCTGGAAGCCATGTAGGTTCATAACGTCCATTCCGAGTATTATGTCCTCTTCGATATCAGCGACAACGACAGTGTGGGTGAACTTCTCTGCGCCAATTCCCAATTGCACCGGTAGTTCTCCATAGACATTGGCGCTTTCACCTGTGGCAGTCTTGAGTCGCAGTCTCGTCGGTAAAAGTCTTTTCCGGGTGTTGACAGTCTCGGTGCGAATAATAGTCCTCGTTGCTCCAGTGTCCACCAATAGTGTATACTTCCTTCCATTAACTTCACCATCCACGTATACACTATCATCGCGACATTTCAGAGAGGCTATTAGGATGAGAGGGTCTTTGGAAGGTCTTCGGGTCGAAGCTGCCCTCTGAAGGTCGACCCTTCCTAGTTTTCCTGCTGGGCATCTTTGTTTGTAGCAGTTCTCGGTCGCTTGCACGAACTGCGTACATGTCCCATTTCTCCACAATTCCAGCATCTCACAGCTTTCAGTTTTCCATTTGAGATGCTTTTCATCATGTTGACAATCTGGTCGAGCATGTTCTCAACTTCTTCGTCTGCTACAGCCCTCACCTTGCCGTATACTCCGGAAGCCTGTGTAGCTGCTTCGTACTCCAAGGCTGCAGAGAGTACGTCGACCAGTGTCTTATGCCGAGCCAAGCGTAGTGTTCTCTGCATTTCATGGTCACGAACTCCGTCGATGAATGTCTGTACCCCTAAACATTCCATGACATTCTCCGGTGCCGATGGATAGGCAAACCCCACCAACCGCGCAATGTCTGCTTCGAATTCTTGCAGAGTTTCGTCGCGTTTTTGTTTGCGATTTTTCAGCTGCGACTGGTACAGATGCTCCAGGTGTTCCAGGCCATATCTCATATTCAATCGCTTTTTGAGTTGTTCAAAATCTTCGGCCTCTTCCACTGGAATGTTCTGGAGGATATCCATAGCGTCTCCTCTAAGGGCAAGAGTTAAATTTAACGCTTTTTCCTTCTCACTCCAGTTGTTTGCCTTTGATGCCGCCTCGAATTGCTTGAGATAGTTCGGCCATGACGTTTTACCATCGAATGTTGGCAGTTTCACTCGGCTGTTAATATCGTTTTCCATTTTCGGTTTCAACTCTACTTTCTCTGCCAGTTCGTCGTTATTCGGGGCTTGCCTAGTTGTAATATCCGGTTTATTACTAGTCTTCCTTTCGATTTCTTTGATTTTTTGTTTCATTTCTTGTTCCATTCTTCTAATCTTTTCTTCCACGGCAGAAATATCAGTCTTCATGGATGTCATTTCATTTTTCATGTCCGTCGAAATTTCATTTTCCATGTCCGACATTTTGTTTTCCATGTCCGCCGAAAGTTTACTTTCCTGGATGAAATTTTATTTTCCACGTCTGACAATTTGTTTTCCATGTCCGCCGAGAGTTTACTTTCCATGGCCGAAATTTCGTTTTTTATATCCGTCGAAATTTTATTTTCTATGGATGAAATTTTATTTTCTATGTCCGACATTTTGTTTTCCATGGATGAAATTATAGAGGCGGACGCTTCGTCGGTAAATTCAAACGTTTCCGGGTCCAATCCATTGTTAATCATAGCTTTTTTTAGTTGTTCCACTAACACTGACTTGACCCCACTTGTGTCCAGTTCGTAATCCTCCAACTCTCTTCGAAGTTCTGAAACTTTTAATTCACAAAGTTTCTTCGCCATTTTCCTGTATATTTATTTATTTATTTTTTTAATCCTACACCTGACACCAATGTAACGTTTATTCTAATTTATATTTACAGTTAATTTATATTTACAGATTTATATGTAATTCAGTCCTTATTTAATAATTTATCTAATACACTAAACACCCTAATTATAATTTATATGAGAGTCACTTAATAAACACTTTATCGAGGCGCGATTACTTTCCTTCGGTATCAACACTGACTGATTGACTAATTGCCTGCAGCGATGCTCGTGGCCTATTTATACTCGCGCGTCGAATTTCTAGAATTCGCTCGACGTTCTGGCGGATGCACTGGATGCGGTGGGTATTCTCGATGTTTCTCGAAAATTGGGCGGAGGAGCCATAGTCGTCTCATATGGGGATTTCACTGGGGGCACTAAGTGAGCATATTAATGCAGTAGCTCGCGTAACAATACGAACAAAGTTTCTGCTCATAGCACGAGACACGCTTCGACCTCGGCTGCGAATAGGAAGGGTGTCAGTTTTGATACTATTAGACTTTAAGCGGGGTGGTCTAGTAAATCTAAAATGTTTGCTCAGGTGTACAACAGGCCCCTTATACCGAGTGTATCCTTTGCTTAGGCAGTTTTGTCTATTTAATGTCAAATGGTTTCCTTTACTTTATGTATTTTTAGCAGTTAAGTTTTGATAATTACTTCAGTGTCATTAGCAGTTGAGTTGGAATTTTTTGAGAAAATGTGTAATGTTCTAACATTCTTCCTTTATGATTATTTTACTTTTGGTTCTTAATCGGATTTTTAAACTTAATATTATCCGAGTACTTTCTTTCGTTATGTTTATGTTTACCTACCAATAAAAATTTACCTTTGGGACTCGGATTTTTATTTTTGCAACTTTCTGTAAATATCTACATAACATCTTATTTACGAGACTAGGCCGAATATAATAACAAGATCAAACGAACTTACCTGTGATGTTCGATCTTGATTGTATGAAGGCCTCGTCGAAGTAAATAAGGTCCCACCCTTTATATACCCAATCCCGTAAATAGTTGCAAAAAATGTTCGCCCAAAATGAGGACTCAGGTTCGATAGGCACCCCGGGGGCGAGCGGCAAGGAGGTGTTGTTTACTTTAAAATATGTGACGATAACGCCGGAGACGAGGGTACTACATAACATCTTATTTACTTCGACGAGGCCTTCATATAATCAAGATCGAACATCACAGGTAAGTTCGTTTGATCTTGTTATTAATAGTGCGACATAGTCTCTCCGCCGATGGTCTGGCTCCGTTATTCCTAATAGGCCACCTTCATTACCCTCTATCGCGGCTCCTTGCTGTAACGCATCATCCGCTTGTTATCGTGTTTTATGACCTATAATAGATCCGATCGAACATAACAGTTAACATTCCCTCAGAAGTTTGGTTGCCTTACCCCTGAAAAGCTATTGAAAAACAGGGTCACATATTTATGGAATTTGAACTTATCTAATTAAAATCCTAATATTAATTTGTTTAAAATCTATGTACACTCATTTATGCTTCATTCAGTCTTATGTACAACCCATTCACTCCCTCTCTCATCCACCTGAATTTAACCTACTGTCTAATTACCCTCCTATATTAATTATGTGCAAATGTATAGATATGTACAATGAAGTGAAAAAGAAATATAATATGTCTTAAGCTGACTAGAGCTGCATTGAGATGTTAGCATGCAGCAAACTGTAGCCCTTGTGTCTTCCTGCGCGTTGTTTCCTGATTCTATTTTTAAGGGTATCTGGTAAACAGTAGTCATAATACCGTCTTGCAAGATTTATGACGTACGGTTTAAGATATTCTATATTCGTTTTTTGGTGAAGCCAAGATGTTTTAGGGTAGTAGTTTAGTCTAGTACCCTTGTAGATTGCTATTTTAAGGCACTTGTTCTGCACAACTTGCATGCGGTTGAATAGGTATTCAGTAGTAGAACAAAATATTGGATAACCATATATTGAAGTTGGTCTTATAACCTCTCTGTAGAGCAGTAGTTTGTTGCTCACTGACAGACGGCTATTTCGACAGATTAGAGGAAAAAGTATTTTCATGGACATTTTAGCCTTCTGAATTCTATCATTTATATGCAAGTTGTGCAGAGTGTTAGGTTGGAGGATATATCCTAGGTATTTTATGGTCTTTTGCGGTTCGATTCTGTCATTTGAAAGTACTAGCTTTCTCTTTAGGCTAGTGTGCTTGCGAAATTGGCCTTTTAGGACACTGGGTTTCAGAAGTGTTAAGCTGCAGCTTGTTCCTAACCGGGTACGGGATGATTCTGAAGTTTAAATGCCATTCTATTCCTTTTAATGCAATATCCGCTGTCCTCGCTGTTTGAACCAGGCAGACATCGTCCGCATACATAGCTGTTAAATTAGCGCTGGATAGGGGGAAATCAGCCGTAAACAGCTAGTACAGGATAGGTGAGATTACCGAGCCTCGCTGCACTCCTGCCTCCGTGGTGTATGGTCCTATTTCAGCGTTGCCGATTTTCATGTGAAAGTTTCTATTGGTTGAATAGGAGTTCAAAAGTAATACTAAATAGCCCGGAATGCCGAGCTGCGTTAACTTGAAAATTAAACCAGGAAGCCAGGCGGAGTCAAAAGCTTTCCTGATGTCAAGAGAGACCAGGATGGATGGATGCTTGTATCTGAAGCCTTCCCTAGCATAATTGATTACCCTGATCAATTGGGATGGACAGCCGTGTTCCGCCCTGAATCCGAATTGCTCATCCGGTATAATTTTCAGGTCAGAAGCCGTCTTTTCCAGCCTATTTAGAATTACTTTGTCAATAATTTTAGCCAAGTTATTTAGAAGTGAAATAGGTATATAATTCTCAATGCAGCTCCTGCTGATTTCAATATGTTCTGAGTTGTTTTCAGCATTGTTGGTAAAATTAGACTGGAAATTCCCTCCGATAGCTCTCGCTATTTCTTTATGGTCGGTAATGACTGTTCCATTTTTGTTTATCTTGGTCACTCCTGTTCTGTTCTTTCTTGTTCGGTTCATTATTCCCCAGAGATTATTGTCCCCCGGTTTCAGATTTTCTAAGTATTTGTTCCAGTTGTTGTTACGTACTATGTTCATTTCTTTGTTTATTTGTCTCTGTATTTCCAAATGGTCTCTGTACCCCGGTTCCCTTGTCCTTTGCCAGTCCTTCCTTGTTTTGTTCTTTTCTTTTATTTCATTCAAAATTTCCTTGGGAAAATTGTATTTTTCGTTGTGTTGAATTATTTTTTTTGTGGTTTCGTCCCTAGCTAGCAATGATTTTGTTTTGTAGTTCTATTATTGTTGAGTTGAGCTCGTCTTTTGATGTGATTTTGTCTATTAATTGTATGTTTCTATTTAAGTGTTTTCTGAAGAGTGACCAGTTCGTGGTTTTATAGTTAAAGTGTGTCCTTTGTACAATGTCAATTTTGTGATTTATTTTGATTATGATTTGGATGGGATCGTGATCAGATGAGAGTTCACTCAACGTCCTCATCCTTTGTATGTTGTCAATGTTTTTCCCAATTGCAATGTCCAGTGTACTCGGAGTACCTCCCGAAAAAGGATAAAAGGTTGGAGTACAGAAAACATTGCAATCGGTATTCTCGCAGTACTTACGTAGAACATTTCCACTCGAATTTGACACAGTGCAGTTCGCGTCCCAATCATGGTGCTTGCAATTGATATCCCTCACTAGGAGAACCCTGCTGTGTTGTTGAAACAATCTCGTAAGATTATCCTCAGTGATCTTGTTTTTCGGTGTGTTATAGGCACCAATAATAACAATTTTGTTTTCTATCATAACAAAGATGTTTTCAATTGCGGTGTTTACACTTTTGAGATTCTTGAAATTATGTTTTTCTTTATAGCTAATAAAATGCCCCCCCCCCAAAGCATAAAATATGTGTACCTGCACCCCACATAGCCTTAGAAATTGTACCTGTCGATATTCTGAACGAATCTATTATATATCATAAATTTATCAAGTTTCGTACTCGCCTTAAGTAGCTCATTGTAGAGATCCGTTACGGCTCTGGTCATCTCGTCCAGATTGATTATTTCGTTTAACTTACTGAACATTTGATTGAGATGAAGCATCTTGTCCATATCATCCCTTTGGTTTGGAAGACGTCTGTTGTGTTGGGAGGGGAGTACTGCTGGATTTGACGGTTACTGGCCTCTCATGTGGTGTTCTAGTTCTGAGCGAAGGGAATTCGTCCTGGCTGTTAATTTTGGGCTGGGTTTGGTTAGTGATGTCGGTGAAGCTGCTCCTCTTTTCGTTCCAGGGGTTGTGCTTTGGAATAGGTGCTGCCACGAATTTTCTATTTACATTTTGTGTTCTACCTCTTCTTTCCTCGAGATATTCCTTTCGTCGTATATATACCGGGCATGTGTCAGAATTGGCTGGATGGTTGCCTTGACAATAATTACAACACTTAGCCGGTTCATTTAAGGATTTCTCGCATGCTGAGGTTTGGTGTGGCCCTGCGCACTTTATTCAATTGGGAGATCTTCCACAGTTAGTTGTAGCATGTCCCCATTGCTGACAGATGTGGCATTGGATGATAGATTTCTTTGTTCTCCTGAGTTCCCAAATGATCCTAGTGTTTTCAATTACTCTCACATGTCTATTCAAGTAATCCAGTGTGATGGACGGGGCAGTTATGATTAGGAAAAGAGGTCTACCTTTGGTATTCATCCGGTAAACTTCTTTCGGAGTGATTTGATAGAATTTCACCATATCATCTTTAATGTCTGCTGGTTTTATATCATTAGCAAGGCCTCTAAGAACGAAAGCGTGCGATTTGTCATCCTTCTTTGAGTACGTGTGGAAGGGTTACTTTTCTTCGAACAGTTTATTCTGCAGTTTTTTGTGATCTTCGTCTTCGTGAGTGAATACAACTGACTTGTTGTTGTATTTCATCTCAAACCTGCCTTTGATGTCTTGTTTTAATAGTTCAACGATATGTATGTGTCCTGTAACGTGCCCGTCGATCACAATTGGGGGACAAGTATTTTTGTTTGTAGCGTCATTCTTGTTTTTACTGCAAGTAGTGGTTTTATTAGCATTATTCGTTGTCGGTAATGAATTAGCTACAGTTACCGTGTTATTGGTAGTCTTGGTCTTGGACTTCCTCCTTTTTCTTTTTCTTTCCTGTTGTTCTTTCTCTGGTTTCTGTACAACTTCCTCTACCTCTTCTTCAGACAGCGAATCATGTATTTTCTAACGGAATGGAGGCTGTTTTGAGTGTATGTTTAGCGATTAGTTGTGAATATGAGATAGTCTTTTTTGGTTTTACAAAAGAATCAGTATCCATATCCTCGTACTCCGATTGTGTTTTGTCAATAGTGATTTCATCCAGTGTCCCTTTGAAGTTCATTACTTTACCAATGATTTTTTTGTTGGTAGTAGACAGCTTATTATATTGAGAGACGAATGAATCTTCGTCTTCCACAATCGTTCTATTAATGAGTGACGATGGACTAAATCTCGTCTCTGGTTCATTTCCCTTCTGTTTCGCTGATTCCTCGTTTTTCTCCACTTCTTCACTCCAGTTCGGCGAGGAATTCGTGTTATGGACAAGTGCCTGCGTGATATGTTGGATGTTGACAATGTTAGCGGGACCTTCTGGTGATGAAGTGTCCTGAATGTTTTCGTCCATCTCGGTTAAAGTGTTTTCTACACTTCTATGGGTTTAGGAGAAGTTTATAGAATACTCTCTTCATGTGTGGAAGTGTATGTGCTAAGAGTAGTCGTTTGTGTTGGAATCACAGCGCTTTCTATGGAGTATTTCGACGTTTCTGTACAGTTTTTTTTTGTTTCCATACAGTTTTTGTTTGTTTCGATACAGTTTTTGAAATTTTCTGACTGCTTATCCGGGTCAATTTTAGACTTTTTGATTAGGTGAAGAGTATTAGGCGATCTTTCAAAAATATTATAAATAAGTAAAATGCTTAATTTTTTATAGAAAATAGTGTTGAGCTGGCTTAAAATGTCTTTCCTAATCAAATTTTCACTGTTACTATGGATTAATGTTAATACTGTAAATAATAATGTAAAGTTTATTCTAATTTATATTTACAATTAATTTATATTTACAGATTTATATGTAATTCAGTCCTTATTTAATAATTTATGTAATACACTAAACACACTAATTATAATTTATATGAGAGTCACTTAATAAACACTTTATCGGGGCGCGATTACTTTCCTTCGGTATCAACAGTGACTGATTGACTAATTGCCTGCAACGATGCTCGTGGCCTATTTATACTCGTGCGCCGTAATTCTAGAAGTGTCTCGGCGTTCTCGCGGGTACATTGGATATTCTCGATATTCTGGCGGATGCACCCGGGTGCTCTGGATGTTTCTCGAAGTTTGGGCGGAGGAGCCATAGTCGTCTCATACGGGGATTTCACTGGGGGCACTAAGTGAGAATATTATTGCAGTAGCTCGCGTAACATTGCCCCCTCCTTAAGAGACAGTTCCTCCTGGAACTAGCTAGGAAACTGGAACGAGATGACTGTATCGGCAACTGGTCCCCATGTTGCATTTTCCAGTTGTATGCAAGTAACATGCGACCGTCTTCTCTGTTGGCTGCGTTTCCCGAGCATGGCCGCAAACCAGTACCTGCACTTCGGTGTCTCGGAAGATTACTTCTACCATGTTACGGATTGTTCGCCAATCTAAATGCCTACATTCAATCTTGGGCATGGCTAGCCTGTACACGTTCAATTCAAGCACATGCTCCCTCAGGCTTCGTAATGCTTCCCAGACATCCTCGTACGTTGGTCTTTCGTCGAAGGTGTTCCTCGTCACTAGGTGGAAATTGTAGCGGGAGCCATTTTGCAGCTTCAGAGCTTTACCTGGTACTGGTAACTGGTTTACCAAAGGTCGTGCGCCACTCTTCTTTATTAACAGAGATGCCAGTCCGCGCGCATCGGTTACGCTGGCAGGGATGTTTATTGCCAGTGAGTATTCCTCCGGAACGGTAAGCAGGTCTTGTCGTCTCTCAGTGGTGACGCCGAATCTTGCTTTTCCGGTACCACCATAAGCACCCATGAACTCTACAAAAGCAGGATCGGCTACTTCCTGAAGCTAGTTTACTTCCTCATCGTGGTCACCCTCGAATGGCGCTAATCGGTTACGGTGTACCACCTTTGGCTTTCCATTTGGGATCTTGCTGATACGATAGATGACATCGTTGATTCTTTTCTTTACGAGGTACGGACCGTCCCAAGCTCTCTGCAACTTTGGAGAAAAACCCTTTTGTCTTCTTGGGTTATGCAGCCAGACTTTGTCTCCTTCGTGGAAACCTCCTTCCGTAGCTTGCGTATCGCACCTTTTCTTCGTCCTATCGCTGGCGATCTGAAGATTCGATCGAACCAGCTCGTGTACGTCGTCCATTCTTTTTCTCAGCTGGGTTACGTAATCTTCACCAGCTATGTCTTCTCCGGGTCGGCATCCAAATTCAAGGTCGCAGGGTAATCTCATTTCGCGTCCGAACAGAACTCTTGCTGGTGTTTGGCCGGTGGACTCATTGATGGCGGATCTGTAGGCCATCGCGAATAGCGAGAGATATTGGTCCCAATCTCGCTGATGGTTAGATACTACTTTAGACAGATATTTGCCAAGAGTTCTGTTCATTCGCTCTACCATCCCGTCCGACTGTGGGTGCAAAGCCGTAGTTCTCGTTTTCTTCATGCCGAGCTTTTCACAAACTTCCTGGAACAGCTGGCTTTCGAAGTTTCTGCCCTGGTCACTGTGTATTCCCAGGGGCACTCCATATCGGCAAATGAACTCATTCACAAGCACGTCGGCAACCGTTGCGGCTTCTTGGTTTGGAATGGCATACGCTTCTACCCATTTTGTGAAGTAGTCCATCACCACCAAAATGTGCCTGCTGCCATTTGCTGTAGGTGGAAACGGTCCGGCAATGTCCAGGGCAATGCGTTCAAAAGGGCTTCCGACATTGTACTGCTTCATAGGAGCCTTTCTTCTCCCGTGCGGTCCATTAGTCGTAGCACAGGTAGTGCACTTCTTACACCAGTCCTTCACATCTTCGGAACTGTGCATCCAATAAAACCGTTCTCGCACTTTCTGGAGGGTCTTCTTCACACCTAGATGTCCTCCTGACGGACTGTCGTGTAATTTCCGAAGTACTGCTGCTATCCTTGTTCTTGGAATCACCAACTGTCTTCTACTTTCGGAACCCTCATCGTTCTCGATTACTCGCTGTAGCAAACCGTTTTCCAAAACCAGCGAGTCCCACTGGGCCCAATACGATTTCATCGTTGGCGAGTACCTTGAAATCTCCTGCCAAGTAGGTCGACAGTTCTCCTTTTTCCAATGTCGGATTTTCTTCAAGTCGGGATCGTTCTCCTGTTCCTCTTCCAACTTTTCTGGTGTCCATTCGTCGGTGGTCACCGTGGTTCTTCGAATCGCAGCTTCCTTAGCTTCTGTTTTGCTGCAGTGAGAGCACTCTGCAGGGCATGGTCTTCTAGAGAGGGAGTCTGCATTTCTGTGGCTTATTCCGGCTCTATGCTCAATAGTGAAATTATATTCTTGGAGCTGCTCGATCCATCTAGCGATTTGAACTTCAGGGTTCTTGAATTGCATAAGCCACTTAAGTGCTGCATGATCGGTTCTGATCACAAATTTCTTCCCATACAGATACTGATAGAAGTGCTCCACGGACTTCACTACTGCTAGGAGCTCTCTTCTTGTGACGCAGTAGTTTTGTTCTTGTTTGGAAAGGACTTTACTAAACTATCCCAGAACTTTCTCTTGTCCTCCTTGAACCTGTGATATCACTCCTCCAATTCCAACATTGCTAGCATCAGTATCTAGTATGAATTCTCCCTCTGGTAGTGGATAGCCGAGTATAGGTGCAGTAGTCAAGTGCTTCTTCAAGGTTTCGAACGAAGTTTGGCAATCTTCGTCCCAGCGAAACTCCCTTGCTTCCTCTTTAAGTCGTGTCAAGGGCTTAGCGATATCTGCAAACTTCTTTATAAATCGCCTGTAGTATGTACAGAGTCCAAGGAAGCTTCTAACTTGGTGCTTGTCGGTGGGTCTTGGCCACTTTCGTACGGCAGCAGCTTTTTCTTCGTCTACAGCTACACCATCCTTGCTGACTACATGGCCTAGGTAATTGACTTTGTTTTGAAATAGTTGACATTTCTTGGGGTTGAGCATCAGTTGGGCAGCTTGCAACCTTTTGAAGACACCTTCCAAATTCTCTCGATGTTCTTCGAATGTCCTTCCCAAGACTATGATGTCATCAAGGTACACTAAGCATGTCTTCCAGGACAACCCTCGCAATACGTTTTCCATCAGTCTTTCGAACGTTGCGGGGGCATTGCACAGCCCAAATGGCATAACGGTGAAATGCCATAGACCAGATCCGGTGGTAAACGCTGTCTTTTCCCTATCGGCTGGATCCATTTCTACCTGCCAATATCCAGACTTCAGGTCCAAGGTAGAAAACAATTTGCTACCGGCCAGCGTATCCAGAGTGTCGTCGATTCTCGGCAGAGGATAGCTATCTTTCTTTGTAACATTGTTCAACTGCCGGTAGTCCACGCAAAACCTCGTGGTTCCATCCTTCTTCTTTACCAGGACTACCGGAGAGACCCAAGGGCTGGTAGAAGGTTCTATTACCTTGTCCTTTTCCATCTCGCGAACAATTCTCTCCGCCTCCTCTCTTTTGGCCTGTGGTAGCCGTCGAGCCGATTGTCTTATCGGTTTAGCGTCGCCGGTGTCAATTTTGTGTTTGACAGCAGATGTTCTTCCTGTCTTTCCTCCTTTTGGTACAAAAAGAGATCGGTATTGTAACAAGAGTTCTCTGATCTTTCTCTTCTCTTGCAGGCTAGGGGATTGTCCAGCCACTGCTATCATTTATTCAAATTTATTGTTGGCATCATTGGAGGTTGTTGTTTGATGATTTATCGACGCCGCTGGTACGCAAGTTCCAATTTTGGTATCCTTCTTCATAGTTATTGGATGGTCATTTACATTTATAATGCGTAAAGGTATTTCTTCGGCAGCCATGACTAACCCTTTTCCAACCAGGATTCCTCGACCAACCTCTTCATCGTGATTCCATGGTTCCATCATGACCGGTGTTCCTTCTTCGACGGTTCCTTGTAGCCTTGCCACAGTGAAAAATTCACTCCTTGCGGGTACAACTGTATCCTCCTGTACGGCTACCTGAACAGTCTTATACTCGTGTGGGTGAAGGAATACCTCCTCAGAACCTACTCTAATCACTCGGTTCTTGAAATCTAGCTGGAAGCCATGTAGGTTCATAACGTCCATTCCGAGTATCATGTCCTCTTCGATATCAGCGACACCGACAGTGTGGGTGAACTTCTCTGCGCCAATTCCCAATTGCACCGGTAGTTCTCCATGGACATTCTTTCACCTGTGGCAGTCCTTAGTCGCAGTCTCGTCGGTAAAAGTCTTTTCCGGGTGTTGACAGTCTTGGGGCGAATAATAGTCCTCGTTGCTCCAGTGACCACCAATAGTGTATACTTTCTTCAATTAACTTCACCATCCACGTATTCACTATCGTCGCGACATTTCAGAGAGGCTATTAGGATGAGAGGGTCTATGGAAGGTCTTCGGGTCGAAGCTGCCCTCTGAAGGTCGACCCTTCCTAGTTTTCCTGCTGGGCATCTTTGTTTGTACCAGTTCTCGGTCGCTTGCACGAACTGCGTACATATCCCATTTCTCCACAATTCCAGCATCTCACAGCTTTCAGTTTTCCATTTGAGATGCTTTTCATCATGTTGACAATCTGGTCGAGCTTGTTCTCAACTTCTTCGTCTGCTACAGCCCTCACCTTGCCGTATACTCCGGAAGCCTGTGTAGCTGCTTCGTACTCCAAGTCTGCAGAGAGTACGTCGACCAGTGTCTTATGCCGAGCCAAGCATAGAGTTCTCTGCATTTCATGGTCACGAACTCCGTCGATAAATGTCTGTACCCCTAAACATTCCATGACATTCTCCGGTGCCGATGGATAGGCAAACCGCACCAACCTCGCAATGTCTGCTTCGAATTCTTGCAGAGTTTCGTCGCGTTTTTGTTTGCAGTTTTTCAGCTGTGACTGGTACAGATGCTCCAGGTGTTCCAGGCCATATCTCATGTTCAATCGCTTTTTGAGTTGTTCAAAATCTTCGGCCTCTTCCACTGGAATGGTCTGGAGGATATCCATAGTGTCTCCTCTAAGGGCAAGAGTTAAATTTAACGCTTTTTCCTTCTCACTCCAGTTGTTTGCCTTTGATGCCGCCTCGAATTGCTTGAGATAGTTCGGCCATGACGTTTTGCCAACGAATGTTGGCAGTTTCACTCCGCTGTTAATATCGTTTTCCATTTTCGGTTTCAACTCTACTTTCTCTGCCAGTTCGTCGTTATTCGGGGCTTGCCTAGTTGTAATATCCGGTTTATTACTAGTCTTCCTTTCGATTTCTTTGATTTTTTGTTGCATTTCTTGCTCCATTCTTTTAATCTTTTCTTCCACGGCAGAAATATCAGTCTTCATGGATGTCATTTCATTTTTCATGTCCGTCGAAATTTTATTTTCCATGTCCGACATTTTGTTTTCCATGTCCGACATTTTGTTTTCCATGTCCGACATTTTGTTTTCCATGTCCGCCGAAAGTTTACTTTCCATGGATGAAATTTTATTTTCCACGTCCGACAATTTGTTTTCCATGTCCGCCGAGAGTTTACTTTCCATGGCTGAAATTTCGTTTTTTATATCCGTCGAAATTTTATTTTCCATGGATGAAATTTCGTTTTTTATATCCGACATTTTGTTTTCCATGTCCGACATTTTGTTTTCCATGTCCGCCGAAAGTTTATTTATGGAAGAGGTTATAGAGGCGGACGCTTCGTCGGTGAATTCAAACGTTTCCGGGTCCAATCCATTGTTAATCATAGCTTTTTTTAGTCGTTCCACTAACACTGACTTGACCCCACTTGTGTCCAATTCGTAATCCTCCAACTCTCTTCGAAGCTCTGAAACTTTTAGTTCACAAAGTTTCTTCGCCATCTTCCTGTATATTTATTTATTTATTATTTTTTTTTAATCCCACTTCTGACACCAATGTAACGTTTATTCTAATTTATATTTACAATTAATTTATATTTACAGATTTATATGTAATTCAGTCCTTATTTAATAATTTATGTAATACACTAAACACACTAATTATAATTTATATGAGAGTCACTTAATAAACACTTTATCGAGGCGCGATTACTTTCCTCCGGTATCAACACTGACTGATTGACTAATTGCCTGCAACGATGCTCGTGGCCTATTTATACTCGTGCGCCGTAATTCTAGAAGTGTCTCGGCGTTCTCGCGGGTGCATTGGATATTCTCGATATTCTGGCGGATGCACCCGGGTGTTCTGGATGTTTCTCGAAGTTTGGGCGGAGGAGCCATAGTCGTCTCATACGGGGATTTCACTGGGGGCACTAAGTGAGAATATTATTGCAGTAGCTCGCGTAACAATAACTAGTTATTTTAAAAGTATTTAATTGTTATTCATTAAAAAATAAATAATAATTTGGAGTTTTGCTTCATTTTTTCAAAGATTGAAATACAAAAGTCTTATTAATGTACATGCAGTGTGCGTAGTATTTGGCGCACGGTGTCATGGTAACTTAAGAATCCGAAAAAAGTGTCACTTCGCATATTGTTGTCAATGCAATTGCTGGTTTAGGAGTAGAGCTGCCTAATATTTGGTTTGGGTTTTTCGTTTACACGGTATAATGGGCATCTAGTCTGCAATGCAGACGTCTATCCTTCTCAGTATTTGCATAGTGGGGCAACTATCCATACAGGTAGGCATCTATCCTCAAAAAAAATGTTCCACAAAAAGCTAGTCTCTGCAAAATATGCATTTGATAGGTTAAAAAATAATAATAATTCAACATTAATAAGAATTATTCGTATAAAATTGATATTTTTAAAATTAGCCCAGCAAACACACAAGACTGGCAAAGCATTGGGCCAATGAACTTTTTGATGGCATAATGGTGGCCAAATTTATAGATCATTGAAAAATCGCTATTAATCCGCTGCTTAAGTGTCAGTTGAAGATACACCATTGGGCCAATAATTATTTTACGCTGTGTAAAGTTATTGTAGACAATGCACCATTTTTTTCGTGGTGGGCCAATGCCCGTTTTAAATCGCTTAAAATGCACCGCTGTGATATTGATGGGCCAAAGCACCTTTTAAAGCACTTGAAATACAACATTAAAAAGACGCATTTTTTTGTATGTTAAGCACAACTGGTCAGTAAGCTGTAAAATATGCTCTTGAAAAGCGCTGCACGCGTACTCTGTAACTTGATAGAAATAGAAAAGAAATAGCAAAGGAATGAAATTTCTTTCTATCGACAAATGCTACCCTCTATGACTTTTTAATGAAAACTTCGGGCGAGCTCGGATAGAAAGAAACGAATAGCATATATGTTATCTCTCTTGGGTGCGACGTGTAAGTACTTGGCTTCCATAGTGAGGGTCGTGGGTTCAAGTCCTACCGATGTCGTTTTATTTTTTTATTTTTTGTAATGTTTTACTTTAGTAATCATAGTTCTGCAAATTAATATAATAAAAGCGTTATGTAAGTCAAGCCAGAAGGTAGTCGTCCCTAATTAATGATTTTGGTACTTTCATAGCTCAAAAATGCGAAATATACGGAAAAATCCTTCACCTAAGATTATTTAATTAGATACCAGCCATTTATCTTGATAGTTAAATGAACTGAAAAAAATACCTATTCATTTTTACATAAAAATAATCAATATTCAGAACCTAATCATACTCAATAATCAACATAAACAATGGCAAAACGGGATAAGTATGTATAAATAATCAGATAGAAAGACCCTTGCAGCCGTTTCTATTTCTATCTGCCGAATATTCACACGGAACTACTCGAAAGTCTCCGAATAGACATACGGAATGACCTTACAAGAAATTTACTAATATAGAAAGGAATTTCCTTTCTATTCTCTTACAGAGTTCCCGTGCTTACCCAACAGTTAACAAAAGTGGCAATTGACAGATGACAATTGTTCTTGTCGTGAGTCATCGTGAGTTTTGTAAAGTATCAGAGGTTGGAATGTAAATACAAAAGTGGACGTTTTATTTTCGTGAAGTTATCACGAACATAAATGATATATGGAAAATAGCAATAAGCAAGTAGGTACTTTAGAAGTATTTCATTATTGTAATTCGTACAAGCCAATTTAACCTAACTTTCTAACATTCCTTCCTTTTTTTACAGTTTCCTCGATTGTGTTTTATCACTTTTTTGTGGATTGTGGAAAATGTTTATATTTGAAAGAAAAAGTAAAAGTGCTGAAAATAGACGAGTGCAGCAAATATTACAAACGACCTCTGAACTTAATAGACAAAGTGTTAGCCATATAAACTTCCCGGCTGTTAGTGAAACAAAAGTATTAAAATTAAGTATACTTGCCGGTAGTGTTTCTCATATACCAGTCTGATGTAACTTCTTATCCATCATACTTAACAGAAATCCCTGATAGTAGCTTACTTACTTCTAACACTTCCAATACAATTATTGATACTTCTATTAACAGATTATGTATAGTTGAAAGCGTTAGTACAAGTAGACATAATCAGGATTCTACACAAAAATGTTGGTGAAAATGTTCAGCCAAGTCTTGGCTAAAAAACTCAATTGGACAGGGAGAAATGAAAAACCATCTTTAAGAAAGTTTGAGAATGTGGTGAAATTAATATTAGGTATGATATTTATTTTTTATTCTACCTTCTTTGGTTTTGGTTTAGTGACATTGAAAAGCAAATACAGTTATGGTTAAGAGGTTCTATAGACAGGCATGGGGGAAGGTTCGAGAGAAGAAAATAAGATTTTCTGTTTATTTTATTTGTTTATTAATTATAAATAACTACTCTTTACCATCATTATTATCGCATACATAAAAATGTTTTTAAATGTTATTATTAAATTTTTGTAGTGATTTTTTCCTGATTTCAAAAATGTACCATATGATACCCGTATTGTTTACAATTTTCTAGCTTTTGAATGCCGAATATATTAGTTAAGCTAGTTAGCTATAAATATGGGAGAGTTAACATTATTGAAGTAAGCTGTGAAAATGACAAGTACTGTATGTTTGATAAATGGCATTTATTCTTTAATTAAATACAAATCAAACATAAAAGTATTCATTTCCTGTCTTTAACACATTTGACGTTTCATGAGGTAAACAAGTAAAGTATGGTATATTTTCCAAAATCAAGAAAAAAGATTCCAAAAATTTAACAATAAACAGGGTATCCTATATTTAAATAAAAATAATATTTTTTGTTGTACTCTGAGAAGTCTGCATAGCGCTGTGTTTTTTATGCCATGTTAGCAAAATTAAGTTTAGCAGAACATATTTTATCTAAAACTTTTTTTGTATATACGATAATAACGATGATAAAGGGTGGTAATTTATAATGAATAACCCTCTGTAGTTATTAGTTTTTATTAATGAAGTATATTTATTTTTTGTTTATTGTTTTGTAAAAATATGTTACGTTTATTATTATTGAAAAATAAAAAAGGCTGAAGACTACAAACCTGTTGACTACATACCTTATTTCTTTAATGTTTATGGACGCAATTATTAGGCAAAATGTGAAAATATATAATCATTTTTCTACATATTTGAAAAAGAAATTATTAAATGATGTGTCGCTCAGACTGTTTCACATTATCAACTTCAGTTGCTGCACACCATAAGATAATTGGCTTTCTTAAATATTGTGCAAAAAAAAATTTGATTTCCAATTTTTGGTGGAGGGTCTTAAAAATGATGTAAAACCATCATCTTTTATGGCGTATTTCTGCGCAATGCTGGTGATGGATTATTAACACCAAAAACACGCTAAAATAACGCTGTTAAAGATGCATGATTGGCCAACGCTTTAGAAGCGCTTTGCCCCGGCGCGTTTTTGCGCTTTGCCATTTATGTTTTGTCAGCACTTCGCCATTGCTTTTGAGTTGGCTGCTTAACATTTTTTTAAAATGTGCCATTGTTCTGTGTTTGCTGGGAGGTGGCTTTGTCAAAAAGTGGGGCACCTATCCCGGTTTTACCCTACAGTGAGGATGTTTAGGTTGGAATAAATTCAATATTTTTCTGTCTAAAGCTGTTATAACAAAACGCTTGCATAAGTCCATTTTTATTCTCAATTGCGCATCGTAATTTATCATTGGATGTACGTATGACGTCACCACTCTCGCATACATGACATCATTGTTATTTTTTTTAAATAGAACAACATATATTTCTCTACACTTTTGGATTCCACAACAATAGACGATTACGAAAAAGTAAATACTTATCGTCCGAAGCATTGGTTTATGAATTAGAAACAAATGTATCAGAAATTTTTAATTATAAGTTTATTGAAATGACTGGACTAATACATTTTTAGTTTTTATTATTTTTAATAATCAAGAAAATACGTTCAAAAATTAAATTAAATGTTCAAAGTGCATGCCGTTGACTACCTAGCAATAACCAAGACGGTTTCTAAATTCCCCCAACACTTCATTTAATGTTACCGGGCGAATGAGTCTCACCTAATCAAGAATTCTTTGTTTTAAATCTTTGATATTCTCAGGCCTATTGAAGTACACTTAAGATTTAATATATCCCCAAAAGTAAAAATAAAGGTGGGCTACATCAGGAGATCTTGCTGGCCACTCCTTAAATCCTCTCCTACTTATCCACCTGTTGGAAAAAATAGTACCTTAATAACCACGTACTATCAGCGCATAATGCGCCGTCCTGTTGTAGCCATATTAAAATACTAAGCATTTGTGGATTTTTATTATCTGGATATAACGCAGCAATGGCTGGAATAATATCATTTTTTTAGCATTTCTAAATATTTTTCAGCAGTCAACGTTCCTTCGATGAAAAATGGTCCCAATATGTTGTTGCCAACAATTCCTGCCCAAACATTAACTTTCTCAGGATACTGAGTGTGGGCATCCATCCTTCAATGAGGATTAGTGTCTGAAAAGTAACTACAGTTTTGCCTATCGACAGTAGGTACAATTTAAATAAAATGTTGCTTCATCTGAAAATACTATATGCTCTACAAATTGTGGATCATTATTACATCGCTCCATCATCAGTTCACAAAATTCCATCCTTCGATCAAAATCATCATCATTGAGTTCATGAACTAAATTAAGTTGGTACGGGTGAAACTTTTTTTTTAAATATTTTATAATTGTAGGTTCACTCAATGAGTTTTCCGTCACGATTTATATACTGGATATGTGCTAGAAGCAAATCCAGCTGCTCGTCACCACCAATTGCAGAGCGACCTTTATAATTATCTCCCACGTTACCAAATTCTCTAAATATTATTTCTATTTTGGATACAGTGGATTGACGAAGAGAACGATCTGGATACTTATCATTCTACAATTCACAAACTTCTCGCTGAGTTCGGGACTTGTCACCATACCCACTAGACTGTTACAAAAAAATCGATGATTTTTTCTTCCTTGAATATACTGAAAATATTGTTGGGCATGAGGAAAATGAAATACTGTAAAAGATTGAACTCCTAATATTTATATTAAGAGATGCCGCATTGATAATTCATATTTTCCATTCAAATAACATGAAAACAAAATTGTCTTGTGCTTTGGAATTTTATAGCTCACGTAGGGAGCAATACTTCGGAATGACTTAGATATATTCTTGTAGGAAATTTGACGCACTACAAACAGAACTGTAACGAATCATCATATTTAAATCATTTGATTTTAAATCTTTTTTCATGTAATGAAGTATGATTTTAGATATAAAATCATTTTCAAAATGATTTATAATTTTTGATTTAAATCTTTAAACAAAAATTATTTAGATCATTTATGAAAGACTTAATCCGCTGAAAATGATATATCCGCATATATTTTTTAAAATAGAAAACCCTAAATTTTGTTGCAGATATCGTAAACATAGAATGAAACGACATCTATACCTCTTTTACTAACAGCAATGCGCAATGTTGAAAAATTGGGGATTTAACACCCATATATATGGGTGTATAACTATAAACTCAAAACCCCAAGTTTTAAATTTTCGAAATCTGAAATATAGAGGGTGGTATAATTAAAAAATGCAATTTTGGCGTGCCACTAACCTTTAACTGAAATTGAAAACATTCTTGAAAGCTGCGCACTGTCACAAACATTTTAAAATTTTGCCTTTTCCCATAATTACGCATATTCTCCGACACCTAAACTATGATGGGACAACTTATTCTATGAGCCTTATATATATTGTGACGATATTTTCTTTTTATTTATTTTCGTATTTGTATTATTATTTGAAATTTATTTTATTTCACTTTATTTTTATGTTGGGCGCCAATTATGAAATTTTAATTAATATTTATTTTTACTTTTGTTTAATTCTATTTTTTTTTTTATAAATAGAATCTAATGAATTTATAAAGATTTAATTTTACTTTACCTTGAGAACTCTTGAGCGTCAGCACTCTGGGCGTACGATTCGATCTTTATGGTTTTTCAAATTTATGATAATCGTCACAGAACTATCAACACACTATCTACTGTAGAAACAACTAATTTCATGAATATAAGTTTATTTATTGAAAACAAATTTGATCTTTCTCAAAAATTACCTTAAAATATTGGATCAAATAAATTTATCTACATACTAGTTAAGTTAACCTACAAATACATACAATGCGATATAGGAATGTAATGAGTAATTTGTAAAAAAAATATAACGATGTGGGAAAAGTTTTTTTAAGACAATTTGTTATACATCTACCGATCAAACATTGTGGAATATAACCTTCGGTAAGTCTATTTTATATACAAGATTAAATGTGCACTGATAATTGTTCAAATAAATAAACTATTACTTCTTAAAATTTTAGGATAATATGGAGGTTATTTCCAATGAAATGTTTGTTACCTTACATCTTCTAAATACAAGGAATTGCTTCATCCATAAACCATGTATTGTGTGGGATTAGTTTCAGAGCTATAGCATATTATATTTATTTCACAGCTTCATAACCTTTTCGACAACTCTAAAGGTATGTATCCAAGTACTTTTTCTTTAAAATATAATTAATTACTACCTTTATTCTGTATAATTCCAAAATTTCTTATTTTAAAAAAACTTCTGACAACCATTAAAAATTTTCTGTCAGAATCTTCCTTTTGACACTTCCTTATTTATTTTAGCTACCTGGGTCTGTAGTTTCAGAAACAAAAGACTATCACAGCAAAAAATTAACGTGTTCCTCTGGCAACATCAAAATACAGACTGAATTTGACTTTTTGATGACATAACCACCAAATATGAGAACTTTCAAAATTTTTATTTCAGCTAGGACACCTGTGCTTGGCCCCATTTTATAGAGCTTGAGCTCCTGATTTTAGAACTATAGTCTTCTTTTTCCTTACAAGTTCCTTATTCACTCTAAAACTTTAATTTTTCACCCGCACTTGACAGTTCACAATTTTAACCTTTTTTTAATTTTCATATTCCTTTCAATAATATTTTAAAAACACTAATTTAGAACATAATTCTGTATGTTCAAGTCACATTACCTCACCTTCCAATATTTAAACATACATTTCTTATCTACAGTATAAAACATTTTCACAATAAGCAAATATAATTAGTTTTTTTAACTACTTGTGAATTATTTAATTTTCAGGAGCTTGAGAAGGCCTATTTCTTTATTTGACTGTATCGTTTTACTATATTCTAATTCCTAAACTTTTCTTCAACTTTTGATTACCTGTTATGCTTGAAAATAAATACAGAGTGTATCAAAAGTATCTATTATTAGATATATCATAACTATAATATAATTTTTGATATATTCCTTAAAGATTTTTTTAATTTCAAATTTCTAAGACGATAAATTCGTCTTAATATATATATTTATTATAAATATATGTGGATGTTTTTAAACTACATCTATTTATTGATTACTTTTTGGGAATAATATTTATTTTATTTAACGTTTTAACTCCAAACCTGGAGTATTTATCAAAAGTGATATTAAAATTGACAGTAAAAGACTCCATGTTTAGAGTCTAAACGTTAAATAAAATAAATATTTTTTGCGTAAATACATGTGGTATTATTCCCAGAAAGTAATCAATAACTAAAGATGCCACAAAAAACATACAGAAACTATTTACATCTATTTAAACCAAATCATCTGAAAATGATTTAAATAATTTGGGAATATCTAAATCACTTCAAAATATTTAAATCATTTGTAAAGATTTAAATCATTTGTAAATATTTAAATCAGTTGTGAAGATTTAAATCATTTGAAAAGATTTAAAATCTGCAAAATGATTTAAATCATAAAAAGATTTATGATTTAAATAATTTTTATTCAAAAAAAGATTTTTGATTTGAATCTTTTAACGCAAAGTAAATGATTTATGATTCAAATCATTTTTAACATGATTCGTGACAGCTCTGACTACAAAAAAGGTCTCCTATAATTTTGTTTATATTTTTACTTCTTTCAAAGTTATTCAAGGTTATCGAAGAATAAAAATATATTATTCCAACGCTTTGACAAAGTTTTGAAAAATAATTTTTCAAAAACAGTGACCGTTCAACGAAGAAGAAACAACTACTTCCCGGGCTACATGCATGATTTTTCAAAACTTTGTCAAAGCGTTGGAATAATTTATTTTTATTCTTAGATATCTATTGGTAAAACGCTTTACTAAATACGACAATTTTACAGGAAACTGTAATAATTCATTATTCAAGTTTAATAAGTAATAAATTTCGCCATTTTTTCAAATTTTCGACGCTTCAATCAAGTTTGGAAAAAATTTCATAGGATATATTTTGTAGAGCACTTTATCGGCTATAATTTATCTTCATGAAATTTTTTTTGTATCTGTCATGGGTCGTAAGTTATTCGCATTAAATTGAAAATTTTCGTAAATAATCATAATTTTATTGTTTATAACCAATTATATTTTCAATCTGAAAACTGCGTTTTAATCATATTTTCATTAATTGTAATTGTTGAACTAAAACACTTTTATTATATGAAATTTCTTCCTGTATCGACTTATATTATTCAATGCAGTTCAATGCGAATAACTCACGACCCAATGAAAATATAAGAAAAATTTTCCGAGATAAATTATAGCCAATGAAACGCTCTACAAAAAATATTACATAGAATTTTTTCATAAACTTGATTGTAGGGTCGAAAATTGAAAAAATTTCAAAATGTATTACTAATTTAACTTTAACCTTGAATAACTTTGAAAGTGAAAGTGAAAATATCAAAAAATTATAGGAGACCTTTTTTGTAGAACGTCAAATTTTCTACAAGAATATATCTTAGTCACTCCGAAGTATTGCTTCCTATGTGAGCTATGAAAGCACAAGACAATTTTGTTTCCATGTGGAAAATCCACATTATCCACATTGTCCTGATCACAGCTCATTTATAGTGTTCTCCATTCTGGTTCTTCATATTGAACCCATAGTCCTCCAAAATAACGGCTAGTTTTGTGTTGTTGATATATTTTCTTCCAATGTATAGCCCCTCTCGTCGCAAAATAATTGGAATTGTTTCCAAATCGACGAACTGTTTATTATGGTATTCTTACATGCACTTTCAATTATTATATTACTCATTTCATCGACTGATAATTCACTAAGACGTTTGCGATTCATTTTACGCGTCAGATCAAGAAAATACGTTGTCATATGGTTGTCATTCAATAAAAACAATGTTCATTGAATAATCCTCGCTGAAATAATGTGAGTAGAATATTCCCACTTAATGTTTTGATTGGCAATAACGTATATGAATTACTGAAGTTGAAAATTTCTATTGGTTTCGAGAAACGTCAAAAAATAATCATCTATTATATCCCAAGACCTATGAATTTAATCGATTAAACTGTCCAAATATTTTGAGCATGATTTTGATATTTGGCAAATAGTTTCAGGCACAATAAATTACAGCAACATAGTGTGGAGGAAAATCAAATATTGTGGGCAGATCGCCGTATCTTATTTCTCAGAAAAACTAAAATGTTTTGACTAGAATAAATCCACTTTTTGATCAGTAATGAGAAAATCTCGAAACATGTCGAATTTTTATTAACTATTTCACTATTTTTTAAAAGAATAATCTATCATTCAGGATGAATAACCTTGAGCGATGATGTCAGAATCAGTTTTTTAAATGATACCACCCGTCTTTTTAATTTGTAGATTTACCTTGTTACCCTGATTCCAAAATGGTACAGGGTGGACAAAAATGTAGGAGCTGCTTATGACAATTTATTATTCACAAAATAATTGGTGAAGAATAAACGTACAACGTATAAACGGGAATCGCTGAATCAAATCAGGAATTAATGTATTTCGCAGAAAATCCAGATACAATTTCTCTGTTAAATTTTCATTAAAAGAAATATGGACATATATTTACAATATACAATAATTGTATCTCTTGCAATACCAGCTCATACTTTGATTTTTTGTGATCTTTGCGTATGGATTTCCATTAGACCAATATCAGGATGTTTTGCCGGTTAATATGCCCGTTCAAATAAAACGTTATCAATGAAACTGTTATTTCAATTATTATTGCTTTGATTCATCATGTACCTACTCACAAAACTCCTTTCTGTGATCACAGCCATCTTCAGCCAACTAATGGATGGGAATTGCTAAATATTTGCGTTTAGTGTGGATCTTCCGTTTATCCCTAACGTATCCTCATCCTTTATATTCCCTTTCAATTCTGCTCATCGCAAATTGAGATATACGTTCACGATCTAGGTCTCTCATGAAATAATCTTTATACCTCTTCGAGTCCGCATCCTATTTTAAACACCAATAATCATAAAAATTCCAAATCACCCATTTTCAGTTGAATTCATTTTAACAATACAATTTGTTAAATTAGATTGAGAAAACGGATTTTTGTAGTTGGATATTTATAACAGTTTTTGACGTTAACTTGAAAAACAACTGGCAACTAATACTTTCAAGCATTTTCTGTTTAGACAAGCGGCTAAGATTACTTACGATATTTGATAGATACAATGTTAAAATTAAAAACAATTTTTGCGGTTTTGTTAATCTTGTACCAATTTGAATCAACCTGTGATACATTTTTGGAATCAGCACAGTAAGGAAAATCCGTAAATGTCAAAAAGGAGGGTTAAAAAAAACTGTGCAAATGTCATCATTGAAAGGTGGATTGAAATGAGAAATCGATCTGTCTCGGGGTTTTCTCATACGCACTGTATGAAATCTAATTTAGAATTATTGTTTTGCTGAATATTCAATATCTATTTATTTGAAAAAAATTAAACTTGAAATATTTACCGACATAAACACAGCATTGGACATGACAAGCAGACCTCCCACTCTCATCTCAATTGGATTTTGCGTCATTGTCATGAACTGCAGGAGTACCTTTCTAAAACTTCTGTCACAATCAGGCCAAGGGGTGTTATAAGCTGTCAGGAAAACATTTCCACTCTAAAGAAAAATAAATTTACAAATTAATATTATATATAAAACCGAACAATCATAGATATTGTTACGAATATAATTCTCTAATATTCATGTATCATGAAGCATTCAGATCAAACCAAAATCGGATTTTCATCGCATGCTGTGCTGGGTACTCCAATAAATATGATTAGATTATGCCACATTTTATTGTGAATGCAATGCCAATTTTTTGTTATTGCTAAGCTACTTGCAGCATTACTGAAATCTGAATGTTCAACACTCTTATCAGCGTTTCAACATGGTTTCAACAAATGTCAATGTAGCTTCCTTTCTCGACAATTCCAGCAATTGATTTTGAAACGTTCAGTTTGTTTGGCGATTCGGTTCATGTAGATTTATTCTCCCATTGGCTATAATCGTAACAGTTGTCGGTCTAAAAGCATATTCCTTGTATTTATCCGCGTCTGGCGAATTTATAAAACTTGCTACAAAGAAAGGGCACTTTCCAAATGTATTAATTTCAACGAGTGGTAACATTTTTCGGATGTAGTGCCAGATACTTGCTAAAAATCTGAGCATGCTTAATATAGGAATTATCAACTACAGCAAAACTTTCGGCCTTTCTCAGTTTTTGATGGACGAATACAAATCATTCAGACAAATCCTTCTAATTTTATGTCAATCATAAGCAAATTGCTCTTTTCGTACCTTTCTGATGCTAGGGGAGACAGAGGCACCTTGTAACTCGGTGTGGTGGGGTAAATTGGAACATTGCATCTAGTAACAAAATTAGTCGCCAGGCGGAACATTAGTTAAATGTGCAAAACAGTTTACTGGACACTTCAGTCGAGCATATACAGTTGAGGAGTTCGTAGGTCCGGTTATTATAGAATACGTATAAGTGTAAAATTCTCCTATCAAAGTAAATTTCGAAGGTATGAAATAATTTGGATTGTTTTTTTATATGTAGTAGCCCAATTAAAATGAATCATATTATCCTATATAATTTCGGCTACCGTTCCCCCTTTTCGTTTTTCATTTATTCGCTTTGTTTCCCGAGAAAAAATAAAGGAAATATAATAATTTCACATTGGGGTACGTTGTAACATGTTACAACTTACCCCGTAAAATATCGATTTGTATTTATAGACGACCCAATTCAAATGCTCAGTTACTTAACGGTCTGCCTGTTAAGAGAAGAAACGTTTTATGCGGTTATTTTAACATTGACGCTAATGAATGTGCCACTCGAAGGTATTTGGATATTTTTGAGTCATTTCATCTAAATATGCACGTGGATTCACTGGCTACTAAAACAACTTCTACAATTTTAGATTACATATTCTCCGACTTTCTACTCCATGATGTGAATCACTCAGTAATTAACTCATGTCTCTCTGACCATGAAGCAGTTTTCGCCGAATTTGTGTTATCTCGTAAATCTTTTGAGAAAAGCACTCAGTTGGTGAAGATCTTTTCTCAACAAAACTTTGCCAAATTTCATGACTTATGTTTAGCAACTGATTGGATTGATCTTTCTGAAGATATTGACTATAAATTTTTGGACTTTCTTAATGAAATTCTCAGTGGTTTCAATACATCATTTCCTCTTCGCTCTCGTGAAACTAAACACTTATCACTTATGTACATCAAAAAATTCACAGATAATCCTAACTTACTCAATTATATCAATAACTATAATAGTAGTTTACGTAACAAGTCCCGGCAGTGGTCTTTTACTGGACGAGTGGGCAAATTGCAGGGCAAGCTTGCGAGTCCAGTAAAAGCACTTTTGGGACGTATTACGTACAATATTTTTTTAAAACGGGCATTGTTGTACCATAAACTTCATATTATTCAGTTTACATTTTTATAACAAGAACTCTTTATTAATTAATTTTAACAATTTTTTTTAACAATCGTTAATTTTTGGTATACAAATATAAACATTATTTTTGAATTGTAATATTAAACGTACAATTATTAGCATTACTTATCTGTAAGCACGGTATTTCAAAATTATTCGTTGACGTGAGATTTTTTGAACTGCTTACATTATAATGAGTTTCTGAGACAATTTCTGTGTTTGAGTTACCTGCTTTTTGAATTTAGTTAGCTATATTAATCTTATTCTGAAATGAATCCTCAATGTAGCCTTCGGCAACTTGAGATGAACTCCAACCACCATGTCGTTTTAAGTTTATGATGTCAGCACCTCCGTTAGCTAGCAAAGTCGCCGAACTACGCCTAAAGCAATGCCCTGTGTATTCCTTTGGGTTTGGCAATCTCAAAAATGTATCTATTTTGGAGGGAGCATTACCTACAGTATGTATGCCTACAGGTTGTTTATCACATTTTCCTTTATTGTAATTAATAAAGAGACGTCGATGAGGAACGTTGGTTGGGCGTAGCGCTATATACTTCCTATACAAATTTAGCTCTTTTTCCCCATTAATAATGAATGATCTTGATTTGTTTGTTTTGGTGTTTGAAATTTTAACCAAAAGCATAGTTTGTTTGTCTTATATGTCGTCAATTAATATATTAGTGATTTCTTCCCGTCGACATGCACCAGTATAACCCATAATCAACAACACTTTGGTCATTAGATATTGTTCGTCTGAAGCTTCTACTAAAAACTTATCAATATCCTCTTTATTAAGTACTCTAGACTTCTTTGCTTTATACCCTCTGGATTTTTTCTTCATAAACGCTGTTAATTTAAAATATTTGCTTATGTCGATATTTCTTCTGGTACGTAGCATGGCCTTCAGCATCGAATATAAACTCCACAACGAAGAAGATTTCGGCGTTTCTGATTTTTCTGACAAATATGCCAATAACACATCCTCACAAATGCTTATTACCTTCTTTTCCAGGCACCACTTTTCAAAAATTTGGTATGTTTGTTCATATCGTGTCCGGGTCTTCGACGGTAATAAATCAAACGTTGCTTGGGTGGCCGCCTTAACAATTTCATCTGGTATAATTTCATCTTCCATTAATTCACAATCAAATGCATCATTTTGAATATCCATTTTATAATAAATGTCACGTTTTCAACTAAACGTCAAAATATGTCAAGTTATTTTATAGTTTTAAATAATACAAAACTCGGTTACTATAGAAACCAATTGACCGCTATCTTAGACTAACTATTTTATTATTTTTTTTATTTAAGATAGGCCGGAAAGTAAATAAAAATGAGTCAGGTAAAAGCTTTTACCGGACTATCACAATAATTTTCTGGCTCGGTCCGACAAAATGAGATTTTCTGACCTAAAAATAAACCGGAAAGTACTAATTTCTGGCCGGTTTTAAAAAAAATATTATACCGGAAAATTATCAAATCTATCAAACAAAATTATTATAACAATCGCATCTCTAGAGATAAAAATTCCTCCAGAAAAACTTGGTCTGTTATCAATGATTTAAGGAACAAACCACGTCCATCAAACTTCATCGACCTCGACCCCGACGAACTTAACATTTGTTTCGTAAACGTTAGTAAGAGTATTAGCTCTAAAATATCTCCAAGTCGTGATTCTCTTCCTTTCCCGGTCTCTCTAAAAGAATCACATATAGTTTCTTCCTTAGACCTGTAGATAAATTTGAACTAGTGCAAACCATTCTCAGCATTTAAAACAAAACTTCCTGTGGCATTGATGGGTTATTTTCAAATATTCTAGATGTGGTGATTGACGTTTTATGTTCTCTAATCAATGAATCCTTTGAAAAAGGACTCTTCCCCAATTGTCTAAAAACAGCTATAATTGTTCCCATCCACAAGGGTGGCGAAATAAATAATACTAGTAACTATCGTCTTATTGCCTTATTACCAACCTTATCGAAGATAATCGATAGACTAATGAAAAACCGTCTATTGCCCTTTCTTTTTAGACATAAAATCTTGAAGTCTCAACAATTTGGTTTCCTACCTAATAAAAGAACTAATGACGCAATGTTCTCTGTCCTTAATGAAGTATATACCTCACTTAATAATAGACTTTTTACGGCTTCGGTATTTTGTGATTTCGCGAAAGCCTTCCATTGTGTGGACCATGAAATTTTGATAAACAAACTAGATTATTATGGCATCCGTGGTATTCCTTTAATATGGTTTGAATCTTACCTTGAGTGTAGAAAACAACTGGTACGTGCAAATGTTAAAGTTTCGGAAAATTTACCAGTTAGCAGTACCCCAGGGTTCAGTTTTAGGTTCAATTATTTTTTTGGTATTCATTAACGATGTCACAGACTTATAAATTGATGGTGAATTCATTTTATTTGCTGATGACACTAGTTTAACCTGGAGTAGTTCAGATATACCAGATTTTCACCCGTGTTCATTGAGTTTTCGAGGACTTGCTATGGCTTGTCCAAGATTTCAACTCACTGTGCATTGCCTTGCGACATAGGAGGGTGATGGGTTGAGCTACCTATCGGGAGCGTCCCCAGGTTGCGGATAGGGGAGGCCAGAGACGTCATGCAAATTAAAGAACTGGTCTATTGGTGAATAAGGAAGGATGATGGCTATAAAGGCCCAACATTGCCAACCGAATACCCAATCTACACAGCAGAGCAACTACCCCCTTACTAAATACCTGGAAGTGACCCTTGATTCCAAACTAAATTGGAAGGCACACCTGGAAAAAATTACTACCAGGGCGACTAGGCTTTTCTGGCAATGCAGAAGAGTTATGGGCAAAACCTGGGGAATATGACCTGAGGTGGTTCACTGGCTCTACACAACTGTGATAAGGCCAACGATCACCTATGGATCAATATTCTGGTGGAGAGGGACAGAAGTGTCCTCTGCAGTTAACACGTTAACTGCAATCCAAAGACAAGCTCTTCTTGGTATTACCGGGGCAATGAACAGCACGGGGGCGACATCAATTGAAGCCCTTATTGGACTTCCTCCTCTAGAACTTTTTATAAGGGCGGAGGCAGTGATGGCCATTCTTAGGCTGAAATCGGGAGACTTATGGTCCCCGAACAATGTTCGAGAAGGACACACTGATACATCTGGGACATTACTAGACGAACCCATATTTCACATGAGTTTTGATAGCATGACTCCAGAGAATATTCACTAAGCGAGTGAATATCATCATCCTATCCAGGTAATTCTGGAGAAATCATGGCTCCAAAACAAACCATGGCACTGGGGCTGGTATAAAAGACCTAGAAAGAGAATGTTATTTAGCCTTGGTCGATATACGACTGTGTTTCAAGCAGAGACGATTGCCGCTATAGCCTGTATTGATGAAAACATCAGAGGAGGATATACCGGACAAAAAATTCAAATATTCACTGACAGCCAGGCTCTGCTTAAGGCAATCAGTAATCCAACAACTAGGACTAGACTAGACTAGGACTAGACTGGTGAAAAACTGCAAAGAATCCCTCAACACGCTGGCAAGAGACAACAAAGTGTCTCTAATATGGGTGCCGGCACATGAGGGGATTGCAGGTAATGGCGGACCAGTTAGGCAAAGAAGGCTCTAAAGGAGACTGCATAGGTCCAGAACCGTTTTGTAGAATCACAAAAGATTGCATAAGAGGGGAAATAGGGAACTGGCTAGATTGGGAACACCAATTCAAATGGCGGGTGACACAAGGGCACCTTCATACAAAGAGTTTACTGAATGAGGTAGACAAGGAACTCTCAACCAGGCTACTGAAAAACATTTGAAGATAGTTACCGACCTGGTGAGTGGACACTGCACCTTGAGGAAACATCTGTACAATATAGGCAAAGTTAGTGAACCTATGTGCAGAAAATGTAAACTTGATGATGATACACCTACTCACATACTCTGCTCCTGCGAGGACTTACAAGAACTTAGACGGAAGCTCTTTGGAGAGGAATTTATACAACCATCATAACTACTGAAAATCCCTCCAGTCAAACTAGTGGCCTTCATAGAAGACACGTAGCTTCTGGAATGGAAGTAGATAACATGGGAAATGGTACAAAGATTCAGTTCAAGTGCCTGGGCTGATGAGCACAACCCAAACATATGAATGAACCATGTTTTCATTCAACCATAGGCAAAGATCTCATCACTATTAAGTCCTGGTCTGACTCGAACGGGCTTTGTCTCAACACTGAGAAAACTTTAGTTTTATCTTACAAAGGAGTTTTGCAACCACTCAAACTTAACAATAACTTAATAAGATCGCATTAATAAGTGAAAAATGACATTTATACTTCTCGATCAGTTTAAAATATATTTGCATTTTGGTATAAAGTAGGCGGTTGCCGACTTGCCAATGATATAATTTAATAATCGTTGGGCAGTTGCTAAGTGTTTCCAGGATATTATTTATCAATTTATTTCTGTGAAATACTTTTTATATTATTCTGTTCGATTCTGTTCATTAAATAGTTTCTTATTTTTTTTATTCCTTCTGTGTAATGAATGAAGTAATATATTATTTAGGACCACTTAAATGTATGTAGGGCTAAGACGTCGGTAAGTAATTTACTTACCGACGTCTGAACGGTAAGTAAATCACTTACCGACGTGTTGGACTTAGAAACCAGTAAACACAACCTACCGTCCTGACAACCGATGCTGTAAATAAACAAAAAAGATCGATCGCGCAAAAAAGTAATTAAAACGTATTGTCTGGAGCCTGACTGAAAAACTTACCTTCATCTTCTATGATGAAAACTTCATGACCTTTGCTCGCTCCTCTCATAATCGAATGCAGCTTGTGATAAGATGCTAAATCTATCCCATTTTCAACCCTTAGCAGAGCTTGCATTTTAGAATGAATACACTAAAGTGACGGAAATTTCTGGATTCTGGAAATTCCCAACATACACGCTAACATCATTAATTCATGTAATATTTGGAGTATGCTTTTGCTCCATCCATTCACAGTTATAAAATTCAACTCTGCATCAGCACCTAACTGTCAAATAAAATTCAATATGACGTCCCAGGGCAAAAAACATATGGTTTTGGTCTTTTGGTATACACAAGAGTGTTTATTTTGGAGAAAGGTAATTTTATTTGGCTTTAATAGTCTTGTGTCTTGATAATAATAATAAACAATGAAAAGTTCACTTTTATAAAACTTTTGTGTTGCATATGTGGATTTTGGACCAACTTTTGGTTAAGTTGTGCCTACATAAAAACATTCTTTTTCCGTTAGTTTAATTTCATAACTGAATCTCTTTGTATTTACGTAAGCTAGAAGAAAAATTACCATAATTTTTTTAACAAACTGATCTAAGAACTTCAACAATAATATGAGAAGATAAAATAAAATTGAATTTACTGTTTGGGCCCTTACTTTGTGGAATCTACTCATATTACTTTTTCTGTTTCTGTTTAATTCCACTATTTAATGGAAAAATTATGAAAATTCTAAGACATTGATAATTATTTCGATATTGACATATCATCGTCAGAATGACAGAAGTTACATTTTATGTGTTGCCTACTTGACGTTCAATATTTTGGCTAGACCAAAAAGTAAGAGACCTATCTTGTGATTGACTTAATACATATGAATAGAAAAAAGAAGAAGATATGGTATTACAAATATTGAAGCTTAGGTATTGTTACGCGAGCTACTGCAATAATATTCTCACTTAGTGCCCCCAGTGAAATCCCCGTATGAGACGACTATGGCTCCTCCGCCCAAACTTCGAGAAACATCCAGAACACCCGGGTGCGTCCGCCAGAATATCGAGAATATCCAATGCGCCCGCGAGAACGCCGAGATACTTCTAGAATTACGGCGCACGAGTATAAATAGGCCACAAGCATCGCCGCAGGCAATTAGTCAATCAGTCAGTGTTGATACCGAAGGAAAGTAATCGTGCCTCGATAAAGTGTTTATTAAGTGACTCTCATATAAATTATAATTAGTGTGTTTAGTGTATTACATAAATTATTAAATAAGGACTGAATTACATATAAATCTGTAAATATAAATTAATTGTAAATATAAATTAGAATAAACGTTACATTGGTGTCAGAAGTGGGATTAAAAAAAAATAATAATAAATAAATAAATAAATATACAGGAAGATGGCGAAGAAACTTTGTGAATTAAAAGTTTCAGAGCTTCGAAGAGAGTTGGAGGATTACGAATTGGACACAAGTGGGGTCAAGTTAGAGTTAGTGGAACGACTAAAAAAAGCTATGATTAACAATGGATTGGACCCGGAAACGTTTGAATTCACCGATGAAGCGTCCGCCTCTATAACCTCTTCCATAAATAAAATTTCGACGGATATAAAAAACGAAATTTCAGCCATGGAAAGTAAACTCTCGGCGGACATGGAAAACAAAATGTCGGACATGGAAAATAAAATTTCGACGGATATAAAAAACGAAATTTCATCCATGGAAAGTAAACTTTCGGCGGACATGGAAAACAAAATGTCGGACATGGAAAACAAAATGTCGGACATGGAAAACAAAATGTCGGACATGGAAAATAAAATTTCGACGGATATAAAAAACGAAATTTCATCCATGGAAAGTAAACTTTCGGCGGACATGGAAAACAAAATGTCGGACATGGAAAACAAAATGTCGGACATGGAAAATAAAATTTCGACGAACATGAAAAATGAAATGACATCCATGAAGACTGATATTTCTGCCGTGGAAGAAAAGATTAAAAGAATGGAGCAAGAAATGAAACAAAAAATCATAGAAATCGAAAGGAAGACTAGTAATAAACCGGATATTACAACTAGGCAAGCCCCGAATAACGACGAACTGGCAGAGAAAGTAGAGTTGAAACCGAAAATGGAAAACGATATTAACAGCCGAGTGAAACTGCCAACATTCGATGGTAAAACGTCATGGCCGAACTATCTTAAGCAATTCGAGGCGGCATCAAAGGCAAACAACTGGAGTGAGAAGGAAAAAGCGTTAAATTTAACTCTTGCCCTTAGAGGTGACGCTATGGATATCCTCCAGACCATTCCAGTGGAAGAGGCCGAAGATTTTGAACAACTCAAAAAGCGATTGAACATGAGATATGGCCTGGAACACCTAGAGCATCTGTACCAATCGCAGCTGAAAAACCGCAAACAAAAACGCGACGAAACTCTGCAAGAATTCGAAGCAGATATTGCGAGGTTGGTGCGGTTTGCCTATCCATCGGCACCGGAGAATGTCATGGAATGTTTAGGGGTACAGACATTCATCGACGGAGTTCGTGACCATGAAATGCAGAGAACTCTACGCTTGGCTCGGCATAAGACACTGGTCGACGTACTTTCTGCAGCCTTGAAGTACGAAGCAGCTACACAGGCTTCCGGAGTATACGGCAAGGTGAGGGCTGTAGCAGACGAAGAAGTTGAGAACAAGCTTGACCAGATTGTCAACATGATGAAAAGCATCTCAAATGGAAAACTGAGAGCTGTGAGATGCTGGAATTGTGGAGAAATGGGACATGTACGCAGTTCGTGCAAGCGACCGAGAACTGCTATAAACGAAGATGCCCAGCAGGAAAACTAGGAAGGGTCGACCTTCAGATGGCAGCTTCGACCCGAAGACCTTCCAAAGACCCTCTCATTCTAATAGCCTCTCTGAAATGTCGCGATGATAGTGTATACGTGGATGGTGAAGTTAATGGAAGGAAGTATACACTATTGGTGGACACTGGAGCAACGAGGACTATTATTCGCCCCGAGACTATCAACACCCGGAAAAGACTTTTACCGACGAGACTGCGACTCAGGACTGCCACAGGTGAAAGCGCCAATGTCCATGGAGAACTACCGGTGCAATTGGGAATTGGCGCAGAAAAGTTCACCCACACAATCGTTGTCGCCGATATCGAAGAGGACATAATACTCGGAATGGACGTTATGAACCTACATGGCTTCCAGCTAGATTTCAAGAACCGAGTGATTAGAGTAGGTTCTGAGGAGGTATTCCTTCACCCACACGAGGATAAGACTGTTCAGGTAGCCGTACAGGAGGATACAGTTGTACCCGCAAGGAGTGAATTTTTCACTGTGGCAAGGCTACAAGGAACCGTCGAAGAAGGAACACCGGTCATGATGGAACCATGGAATCACGATGAAGAGGTTGGTCGAGGAATCCTGGTTGGAAAAGGGTTAGTCATGGCTGCCGAAGAAATACCTGTACGCATTATAAATGTAAATGACCATCCAATAACTATGAAGAAGGATACCAAAATTGGAACTTGCGTACCAGTGGCGTCGATAATTCATCAAACAACAACCTCCAATTATGCCAACAATAAATTTGAACAAATGATAGCAGTGGCTGGACAATCTCTTAGCCTGCAAGAGAAGAAAAAGATCAGAGAACTCTTGCTACAATACCGATCTCTTTTTGTACCAAAAGGAGGAAAGACAGGAAGAACATCTGCTGTCAAACACAAAATTGACACCGGCGACGCTAAACCGATAAGACAATCGGCTCGACGGCTACCACAGGCCAAAAGAGAGGAAGCGGAGAGAATTGTTCGCGAGATGGAAAAGGACAAGGTAATAGAACCTTCTACCAGTCCTTGGGTCTCTCCGGTAGTTCTGGTAAAGAAAAAGGATGGAACCACGAGGTTTTGCGTGGACTACCGGCAGTTGAACAATGTTACAAAGAAAGATAGCTATCCCCTGCCGAGAATCGACGACACTCTGGATACGCTGGCCGGTAGCAAATTGTTTTCTACCTTGGACCTGAAGTCTGGATATTGGCAGGTAGAAATGGATCCAGCCGATAAGGAAAAGACAGCGTTTACCACCGGATCTGGACTATGGCATTTCACCGTTATGCCATTTGGGCTGTGCAATGCCCCCGCAACGTTTGAAAGACTGATGGAAAACGTATTGCGAGGGTTGTCCTGGAAGACATGCTTAGTGTACCTTGATGACATCATAGTCTTGGGAAGGACATTCGACGAACATCAAAAGAATTTGGAAGGTGTCTTCAAAAGGTTGCAAGCTGCCCAACTGATTCTCAACCCCAAGAAATGTCAACTATTTCAGAACAAAGTCAATTACCTAGGCCATGTAGTCAGCAAGGATGGTGTAGCTGTAGACGAAGAAAAAGCTGCTGCCGTACGAAAGTGGCCAAGACCCACCGACAAGCACCAAGTTAGAAGCTTCCTTGGACTCTGTACATACTACAGGCGATTTATAAAGAAGTTTGCAGATATCGCTAAGCCCTTGACACGACTTACAGAGGAAGCAAGGGAGTTTCGCTGGGACGAAGATTGCCAAACTTCGTTCGAAACCTTGAAGAAGCACTTGACTACTGCACCTATACTCGGTTATCCACTACCAGAGGGAGAATTCATACTAGATACTGATGCTAGCAATGCTGGAATTGGAGGAGTGCTATCACAGATTCAAGGAGGACAAGAGAAAGTTCTGGGATATTTTAGTAAAGTCCTTTCCAAACCAGAACAAAACTACTGCGTCACAAGAAGAGAGCTCCTAGCAGTAGTGAAGTCCGTGGAGCACTTCTATCAGTATCTGTATGGGAAGAAATTTGTTATCAGAACCGATCATGCAGCACTTAAGTGGCTTATGCAATTCAAGAACCCTGAAGGTCAAATCGCTAGATGGATCGAGCGGCTCCAAGAATATAATTTCACTATTGAGCATAGAGCCGGAATAAGCCACAGAAATGCAGACTCCCTCTCTAGAAGACCATGCCCTGCAGAGTGCTCTCACTGCAGCAAAACAAAAGCTAAGGAAGCTGCGATTCGAAGAAAGTTGGAAGAGGAACAAAAGAACGATCCCGACTTGAAGAAAATCCGACATTGGAAAAAGGAGAACTGTCGACCTACTTGGCAGGAGATTTCAAGGTACTCGCCAACGATGAAATCGTATTGGGGACTCGCTGGTTTTAGAAAACGGTTTGCTACAGCGAGTAATCGAGAACGATGAGGGTTCCGAAGGTAGAAGACAGTTGGTGATCCCAAGAACAAGGATAGCAGCAGTACTGCGGAAATTACACCACAGTCCGTCAAGAGGACATCTAGGTGTGGAGAAGACCCTCCAGAAAGTGCGAGAACGGTTTTATTGGATGCACAGTTCCGAAGATGTGAAGGACTGGTGTAAGAAGTGCACTACCTGTGCTACGACCAATGGACCGCACGGGAGAAGAAAGGCCCCTATGAAGCAGTACAATGTCGAAAGCCCTTTTGAACGCATTGCCCTGGACATTGCCGGACCGTTTCCACCGACAGCAAATGGCAGCAGGTACATTTTGGTGGTGATGGACTACTTCACAAAATGGGTAGAAGCGTTTGCCATTCCAAACCAAGAAGCCGCAACGGTTGCCGATGTGCTTGTGAATGAGTTCATTTGCCGATATGGAGTGCCCCTGGAAATACACAGCGACCAGGGCAGAAACTTCGAAAGCCAGCTGTTCCAGGAAGTTTGTGAAAAGCTCGGGATGAAGAAAACGAGAACTACGGCTTTGCACCCACAGTCGGACGGGATGGTAGAGCGAATGAACAGAACTCTTGGCAAATACCTGTCTAAAGTAGTATCTAACCATCAGCGAGATTGGGACCAATATCTCTCGCTATTCGCGCTGGCCTACAGATCCGCCATCAATGAGTCTACCGGCCAAACACCACCAAGAGTTCTGTTCGGACGCGAAATGAGATTACCCTGCGACCTCGAATTTGGATGCCGACCCGGAGAAGACATAGCTGGTGAAGATTACGTGACCCAGCTGAGAAAAAGAATGGACGACGTACACGAGCTGGTTCGATCGAATCTCCAGATCGCTAGCGATAGGATGAAGAAAAGGTACGATACGCAAGCTACGGAAGGAGGTTTCCACGAAGGAGACAAAGTCTGGCTGCATAACCCAAGAAGACAAAAGGGTTTTTCTCCAAAGTTGCAGAGAGCTTGGGACGGTCCGTACATCGTAAAGGAAAGAATCGACGATGTCATCTATCGTATCAGCAAGATCCCAAATGGAAAGCCAAAGGTGGTACACCGTAACCGATTAGCGCCATTGGAGGGTGTCCACGATGAGGAAGTAAACCAGCTTCAGAAAGTAGCCGATCCTGCTTTTGTAGAGTTCATGGGTGCTTATGGTGGTACCGGAAAAGCAAGATTCGGCGTCACCACTGAGAGACGACAAGACCTGCTTACCGTTCCGGAGGAATACTCACTGGCAATAAACATCCCTGCCAGCGTAACCGATGCGCGCGGACTGGCATCTCTGTTTATAAAGAAGAGTGGCGCACGACCTTTGGTAAACCAGTTACCAGTACCAGGTAAAGCTCTGAAGCTGCAAAATGGCTCCCGCTACAATTTCCACCTAGTGACGAGGAACACCTTCGACGAAAGACCAACGTACGAGGATGTCTGGGAAGCATTACGAAGCCATGGGAGCATGTGCTTGAATTGAACGTGTACAGGCTAGCCATGCCCAAGATTGAATGTAGGCATTTAGATTGGCGAATAATCCGTAACATGGTAGAAGTAATCTTCCGAGACACCGAAGTGCAGGTACTGGTTTGCGGCCATGCTCGGGAGACACAGCCAACAGAGAAGACGGTCGCATGTTACTTCCATACAACTGGAAAATGCAACAAGGGGACCAGTTGCCGATACAGTCATCTCGTTCCAGTTTCCTAGCTAGTTCCAGGAGGAACTGTCTCTTAAGGAGGGGGCAATGTTACGCGAGCTACTGCAATAATATTCTCACTTAGTGCCCCCAGTGAAATCCCCGTATGAGACGACTATGGCTCCTCTGCCCAAACTTCGAGAAACATCCAGAACACCCGGGTGCGTCCGCCAGAATATCGAGAATATCCAATGCGCCCGCGAGAACGCCGAGATACTTCTAGAATTACGGCGCACGAGTATAAATAGGCCACAAGCATCGCCGCAGGCAATTAGTCAATCAGTCAGTGTTGATACCGAAGGAAAGTAATCGTGCCTCGATAAAGTGTTTATTAAGTGACTCTCATATAAATTATAATTAGTGTGTTTAGTGTATTACATAAATTATTAAATAAGGACTGAATTACATATAAATCTGTAAATATAAATTAATTGTAAATATAAATTAAAATAAACGTTACAGTATTATTAGCCCTATGGGGATATTCTGGATATCTTTTTGCCATTCAAGATCAGTATAACTGTGCAATGATATAGGAAACCAAGAAAAACTATATCTGCTGATTTTTACAATTGTTACTTAAGAAGACAGTTCAATAGTGGAGAGCTCCCTAGATTTATCTGTTCTTTGACAACTCCATATCGTGGGTCTCTCAAGTGTCTTCTAATTTCTAATTCTCCAAGGATATCTAGTTCTTGTTTCTTATCACAAATATGCAGTACTTCTAGTTCTGTGTTAGGTGTTTTTTCTTACATTGTTTTCTGTTTTAAAAGAAATTGTTGTATTTGTTGAAGAAGATATTATCTTTGACATATTATTAGGAATATTACCAGCATATGTGATGGTTTTGCAAAAAAATACCCTCTTTAACCCTCAAGTACTATCGTTGAATTTGGTCACACTTTTACTATCATGGGGTATTTGGATACCCCAATAAAATTGATCTGAAATATGTCGTTTATTTTTTTTTATTAAAATCTAATAAGTAAGATCTATAAAAACAATCGATCCTACTACATATTTATGTTTTTTTCTCAAATAAAAAAAGTATATACAACAGTACTTTTTAATATACGAAAATCATAGGGTACAAAATATCAAAATTAAAAAAAATTCAATCCTCAACTAAAAGACACTTAAATGTTGGTAATGTTGGTTATGTTGTTAGAAATATTGATGTTCTTCATTCCTGAAATAAAAAATCACTAATTATCCCAAAGGTAAAAAAACTGGCAGGAATCATTGGCGTGCCTTCTGATGATGGTAGTAAAGTAAAAAAAAATCAACAAACCTTTCTAAGCAATTTTGACAGCGGATAATGGAAGAATAATGATCCTTGCAGACATTTTTTCCACATTCCTTGCAAATCGTTTTGGTTTTCCGGTCTCTGTCTCTGTAACACAGATGGCATATTTTGGATGTAGTAGGTCCCAGTTCATTGGTGGTTGTAACCTCGGTTTTTGTCCCAGCAAATTATTTATAATAGATTGTATATCCTGTGAAAGTGTTTTTATATTAGATCTAACTTTTAAATGGTCCTGAATTAGTGCTTTGCCTAGATCAATGCTAAATTGTCGACGAGACATTTTGAAAGAATCTACTGAAGTTGACAGAAGAAGTACGTACTCTGGAGATCTCTAACATTGCTCCAAATACTGCCATGGGCCATCTTCTAGTTCGTCTTTGGCATGAGTAGGTAGCGCATTTCTGGTCAAGGGCATCAACCCCACCTTTACTGCTGTTGTAGAAGTTGATTATTTCGGGCTTTCCGTTTTCTTCGACGCTGTTACTGTGGTGCATCGAAGAAATCAACACAACACTACTTTTTTTTGGTACGAAAGATGTCATGGTATAATCTCGTGTAAATCCAAGGATGCTTTAAAAAGGTTGTCTGATTTTATTTGGCAAAAACTGCAATGGAATTTCTTTTTTGTTCTTACGAAGTGTTCCCACATATGTAAGCTTCACATTTTTCAGCTCATTCATTAGCTCTATGGAACTAAACCAATTATCGCCTGTTATGTTTCGGTTGGTGCCCATAACAGGAGATACTAGTTTTAGCACACTGAGCGTGAGTATTGAGGGTTTAGCAGTGGTAAGTTTCGGACGTTTACTTTTGTGAATCGTTTCACTACCTTTTCCTGTGTACCAGGTGGGCAAATAAGAACGACTGTCGGCCATATCTTGGGTTCGGATTGTAGTACAACTTTGGAAAAAAAAATTTATAACAAAAGTGGCCACGAGATAAACCTGGAAATGATTCATAGAATTGTAGGTCCACCACTAGAGGGCGTTATTGAATAAAAAAAATGTAAAAAGCCAAAATTTAGAAAATATGCCTAATTAAGGAGCATAACAAAAACAATCTTCGTATTCCTCAAAAAATTTTGCATATATTCAATAATGCAAGTTTTAGTCTAACTATTCAAATAAGAGATAGGGGAGAGTCGGAACTTTGTTATGAAAAAACGACCATAACTCCGATTCTACTTAACCGATCCTTGCAAATTTTGTCTTGATGGAAAGATCTCTTTTCCACCATTAGTATCTTCTTGATCACTGACATCATCGAAAAAGCTTTCAGCAAGAGCCTCTAATTGTTTTTGGGTTAAAACGTTTTTATCCATTTTTTAACTACACTCAATTCTGTAACACAAAGACTATCGTGGGGTATTTCAATACCCCTAATTTATATAACTTTGACAAAAAAAATTAGCAAGTCTGTTTATACACCACTAAGTTCTTCTTTATGATATAGGAGAATACCTGAAATAAGAAAAATTTAAAATAAAAATCAAACAAAAAAAATTAAAAAAACAAGAGCTGGGGTAACGAAATACCCCACGATAGTACTTAAGGGTTAAAAAAGTCTGGGATATATAAACTCAAATGTCCAGAATGTAATGCTGTCTATATTGGTCAAACAATTCGAAATTTTGAAATTAGATAGGGTAACGTTTATTTTAATTTATATTTACAATTAATTTATATTTACAGATTTATATGTAATTCAGTCCTTATTTAATAATTTATGTAATACACTAAACACACTAATTATAATTTATATGAGAGTCACTTAATAAACACTTTATCGATGCGCGATTACTTTCCTTCGGTATCAACACTGACTGATTGACTAATTGACTGCAGCGTTGCTCGTGGCCTATTTATACTCGTGCGCCGTAATTCTAGAAGTATCTCGGCGTTCTCGCGGGCGCATTGGATATTCTCGATATTCTCGCGGATGCACCCGGGTGTTCTGGATGTTTCTCGAAGTTTGGGCGGAGGAGCCATAGTCGTCTCATACGGGGATTTCACTGGGGCACTAAGTGAGAATATTATTGCAGTAGCTCGCGTAACATTGCCCCCTCCTTAAGAGACAGTTCCTCCTGGAACTAGCTAGGAAACTGGAACGAGATGACTGTATCGGCAACTGGTCCCCTTGTTGCATTTTCCAGTTGTATGGAAGTAACATGCGACCGTCTTCTCTGTTGGCTGTGTCTCCCGAGCATGGCCGCAAACCAGTACCTGCACTTCGGTGTCTCGGAAGATTACTTCTACCATGTTACGGATTATTCGCCAATCTAAATGCCTACATTCAATCTTGGGCATGGCTAGCCTGTACACGTTCAATTCAAGCACATGCTCCCTCAGGCTTCGTAATGCTTCCCAGACATCCTCGTACGTTGGTCTTTCGTCGAAGGTGTTCCTCGTCACTAGGTGGAAATTGTAGCGGGAGCCATTTTGCAGCTTCAAAGCTTTACCTGGTACTGGTAACTGGTACCAAAGGACGTGCGCCACTCTTCTTTATAAACAGAGATGCCAGTCCGCGCGCATCGGTTACGCGGGCAGGGATGTTTATTGCCAGTGAGTATTCCTCCGGAACGGTAAGCAGGTCTTGTCGTCTCTCAGTGGTGACGCCGAATCTTGCTTTTCCGGTACCACCATAAGCACCCATGAACTCTACAAAAGCAGGATCGGCTACTTCCTGAAGCTGGTTTACTTCCTCATCGTGGTCACCCTCGAATGGCGCTAATCGGTTACGGTGTACCACCTTTGGCTTTCCATTTGGGCTCTTGCTGATAGGATAGATGACATCGTTGATTCTTTTCTTTACGAGGTACGGACCGTCCCAAGCTCTCTGCAACTTTGGAGAAAAACCCTTTTGTCTTCTTGGGTTATGCAGCCAGACTTTGTCTCCTTCGTGGAAACCTCCTTCCGTAGCTTGCGTATCGTACCTTTTCTTCATCCTATCGCTAGCGATCTGGAGATTCGATCGAACCAGCTCGTGTACGTCGTCCATTCTTTTTCTCAGCTGGGTCACGTAATCTTCACCAGCTATGTCTTCTCCGGGTCGGCATCCGAATTCAAGGTCGCAGGGTAATCTCATTTCGCGTCCGAACAGAACTCTTGCTGGTGTTTGGCCGGTGGACTCATTGATGGCGGATCTGTAGGCCATCGCGAATAGCGAGAGATATTGGTCCCAATCTCGCTGATGGTTAGATACTACTTTAGACAGGTATTTGCCAAGAGTTCTGTTCATTCGCTCTACCATCCCGTCCGACTGTGGGTGCAAAGCCGTAGTTCTCGTTTTCTTCATGCCGAGCTTTTCACAAACTTCCTGGAACAGCTGGCTTTCGAAGTTTCTGCCCTGGTCGCTGTGTATTTCCAGGGGCACTCCATATCGGCAAATGAACTCATTCACAAGCACGTTGGCAACCGTTGCGGCTTCTTGGTTTGGAATGGCATACGCTTCTACCCATTTTGTGAAGTAGTCCATCACCACCAAAATGTACCTGCTGCCATTTGCTGTCGGTGGAAACGGTCCGGCAATGTCCAGGGCAATGCGTTCAAAAGGGCTTCCGACATTGTACTGCTTCATAGGAGCCTTTCTTCTCCCGTGCGGTCCATTGGTCGTAGCACAGGTAGTGCACTTCTTACACCAGTCCTTCACATCTTCGGAACTGTGCATCCAATAAAACCGTTCTCGCACTTTCTGGAGGGTCTTCTTCACACCTAGATGTCCTCCTGACGGACTGTCGGGTAATTTCCGCAGTACTGC
This sequence comes from Lochmaea crataegi, assembly GCA_947563755.1. Lineage (NCBI taxonomy): Eukaryota > Metazoa > Arthropoda > Insecta > Coleoptera > Chrysomelidae > Lochmaea > Lochmaea crataegi. The sequence continues at coordinate 30,389,289 of OX387426.1, read as the reverse complement.
TGCTATCCTTGTTCTTGGAATCACCAACTGTCTTCTACTTTCGGAACCCTCATCGTTCTCGATTACTCGCTGTAGCAAACCGTTTTCCAAAACCAGCGAGTCCCACTAGGCCCAATACGATTTCATCGTTGGCGAGTACCTTGAAATCTCCTGCCAAGTAGGTCGACAGTTCTCCTTTTTCCAATGTCGGATTTTCTTCAAGTCGGGATCGTTCTCTTGTTCCTCTTCCAACTTTTCTGGTGTCCATTCGTCGGTGGTCACCGTGGTTCTTCGAATCGCAGCTTCCTTAGCTTCTGTTTTGCTGCAGTGAGAGCACTCTGCAGGGCATGGTCTTCTAGAGAGGGAGTCTGCATTTCTGTTGCTTATTCCGGCTCTATGCTCAATAGTGAAATTATATTCTTGGAGCCGCTCGATCCATCTAGCGATTTGACCTTCAGGGTTCTTGAATTGCATAAGCCACTTAAGTGCTGCATGATCGGTTCTGATCACAAATTTCTTCCCATACAGATACTGATAGAAGTGCTCCACGGACTTCACTACTGCTAGGAGCTCTCTTCTTGTGACGCAGTAGTTTTGTTCTGGTTTGGAAAGGACTTTACTAAAATATCCCAGAACTTTCTCTTGTCCTCCTTGAACCTGTGATGATAGCACTCCTCCAATTCCAACATTGCTAGCATCAGTATCTAATATGAATTCTCCCTCTGGTAGTGGATAGCCGAGTATAGGTGCAGTAGTCAAGTGCTTCTTCAAGGTTAAGAAAGAAGTTTGGCAATCTTCGTCCCAGCGAAACTCCCTTGCTTCCTCTGTAAGTCGTGTCAAGGGCTTAGCGATATCTGCAAACTTCTTTATGAATCGCCTGTAGTATGTACAGAGTCCAAGGAAGCTTCTAACTTGGTGCTTGTCGGTGGGTCTTGGCCACTTCCGTACGGCAGCAGCTTTTTCTTCATCTACAGCTACACCATCCTTGCTGACTACATGGCCTAGGTAATTGACTTTGTTTTGAAATAGTTGACATTTCTTGGGGTTGAGCATCAGTTGGGCAGCTTGCAACCTTTTGAAGACACCTTCCAAATTCTCTCGATGTTTTTCGAATGTCCTTCCCAAGACTATGATGTCATCAAGGTACACTAAGCATGTCTTCCAGGACAACCCTCGCAATACGTTTTCCATCAGTCTTTCGAACGTTGCGGGGGCATTGCACAGCCCAAATGGCATAACGGTGAAATGCCATAGACCAGATCCGGTGGTAAACGCTGTCTTTTCTTTATCGGCTGGATCCATTTCTACCTGCCAATATCCAGACTTCAGGTCCAAGGTAGAAAACAATTTGCTACCGGCCAGCGTATCCAGAGTGTCGTCGATTCTCGGCAGAGGATAGCTATCTTTCTTTGTAACATTGTTCAACTGCCGGTAGTCCACGCAAAACCTCGTGGTTCCATCCTTCTTCTTTACCAGGACTACCGGAGAGACCCAAGGGCTGGTAGAAGGTTCTATTACCTTGTCCTTTTCCATCTCGCGAACAATTCTCTCCGCTTCCTCTCTTTTGGCCTGTGGTAGCCGTCGAGCCGATTGTCTTATCGGCTTAGCGTCGCCGGTGTCAATTTTGTGTTTGACAGCAGATGTTCTTCCTGTCTTTCCTCCTTTTGGTACATAAAGAGATCGGTATTGTAGCAGGAGTTCTCTGATTTTTTTCTTCTCTTGAAGGCTAAGGGATTGTCCAGCCACTGCTATCATTTGTTCAAATTTATTGTTGGCATCATTGGAGGTTGTTGTTTGATGAATTATCGACGCCACTGGTACGCAAGTTCCAATTTTGGTATCCTTCTTCATAGTTATTGGATGGTCATTTACATTTATAATGCGTACAGGTATTTCTTCGGCAGCCATGACTAACCCTTTTCCAACCAGGATTCCTCTACCAACCTCTTCATCGTGATTCCATGGTTCCATCATGACCGGTGTTCCTTCTTCGACGGTTCCTTGTAGCCTTGCCACAGTGAAAAATTCACTCCTTGCGGGTACAACTGTATCCTCCTGTACGGCTACCTGAACAGTCTTATCCTCGTGTGGGTGAAGGAATACCTCCTCAGAACCTACTCTAATCACTCGGTTCTTGAAATCTAGCTGGAAGCCATGTAGGTTCATAACGTCCATTCCGAGTATTATGTCCTCTTCGATATCGGCGACAACGACAGTATGGGTGAACTTCTCTGCGCCAATTCTCAATTGCACCGGTAGTTCTCCATGGACATTGGCGCTTTCACCTGTGGCAGTCGTGAGTCGCAGTCTCGTCGGTAAAAGTCTTTTCCGGGTGTTGACAGTCTCGGGGCGAATAATAGTCCTCGTTGCTCCAGTGTCCACCAATAGTGTATACTTCCTTCCATCAACTTCACCATCCACGTATACACTATCATCGCGACATTTCAGAGAGGCTTTTAGGATGAGAGGGTCTTTGGAAGGTCTTCGGGTCGAAGCTGCCCTCTGAAGGTCGACCGTTCCTAGTTTTCCTGCTGGGCATCTTTGTTTGTAGCAGTTCTCGGTCGCTTGTACGAACTGCGTACATGTCCTATTTCTCCACAATTCCAGCATCTCACAGCTTTCAGTTTTCCATTTGAGATGCTTTTCATCATGTTGACAATCTGGTCGAGCTTGTTCTCAACTTCTTCGTCTGCTACAGCCCTCACATTGCCGTATACTCCGGAAGCCTGTGTAGCTGCTTCGTACTCCAAGGCTGCAGAGAGTACGTCGACCAGTGTCTTATGCCGAGCCAAGCGTAGAGTTCTCTGCATTTCATAGGCAAACCGCACCAACCTCGCAGTGTCTGCTTCGAATTCTTGCAGAGTTTCGTCGCGTTTTTGTTTGCGGTTTTTCAGCTGCGACTGGTACAGATGCTCCAGGTGTTCCAGGCCATATTTCATATTCAATCGCTTTTTGAGTTGTTCAAAATCTTCGGCCTCTTCCACTGGAATGGTCTGGAGGATATCCATAGCGTCTCCTCTAAGGGCAAGAGTTAAATTTAACGCTTTTTCCTTCTCACTCCAGTTGTTTGCCTTTGATGCCGCCTCGAATTGCTTAAGATAGTTCGGCCATGACGTTTTACCATCGAATGTTGGCAGTTTCACTCGGCTGTTAATATCGTTTTCCATTTTCGGTTTCAACTCTACTTTCTCTGCCAGTTCGTCGTTATTCGGGGCTTGCCTAGTTGTAATATCCGGTTTATTACTAGTCTTCCTTTCGATTTCTATGATTTTTTGTTTCATTTCTTGCTCCATTCTTTTAATCTTTTCTTCCACGGCAGAAATATCAGTCTTCATGGATGTCATTTCATTTTTCATGTCCGTCATTTTATTTTCTATGTCCGCCGAAAGTTTACTTTCCATGGATGAAATTTCGTTTTTTATATCCGTCGAAATGTTATTTTCCATGTCCGACATTTTGTTTTCCATGTCCGCCTAAAGTTTACTTTCCATGGATGAAATTTCGTTTTTTATATCCGTCGAAATTTTATTTATGGAAGAGGTTATAGAGGCGGACGCTTCGTCGGTGAATTCGAATGTTTCCGGGTCCAATCCATTGTTAATCATAGCTTTTTTTAGTCGTTTCACTAACACTGACTTGACCCCACTTGTGTCCAGTTCGTAGTCCTCCAACTCTCTTCGAAGCTCTGAAACTTTTAATTCACAAAGTTTCTTCGCCATCTTCCTGTGTATTTATTTATTTATTTATTTATTTTAACCCCACACCTGACACCACTGTAACGTTTATTTTAATTTATATTTACAATTAATTTATATTTACAGATTTATATGTAATTCAGTCCTTATTTAATAATTTATGTAATACACTAAACACACTAATTATAATTTATATGAGACTCACTTAATAAACACTTTATCGATGCGCGATTACTTTCCTTCGGTATCAACACTGACTGATTGACTAATTGACTGCAGCGTTGCTCGTGGCCTATTTATACTCGTGCGCCGTAATTCTAGAAGTATCTCGGCGTTCTCGCGGGCGCATTGGATATTCTCGATATTCTCGCGGATGCACCCGGGTGTTCTGGATGTTTCTCGAAGTTTGGGCGGAGGAGCCATAGTCGTCTCATACGGGGATTTCACTGGGGGCACTAAGTGAGAATATTATTGCAGTAGCTCGCGTAACAATGCAATGAACACTTACAAGCATACAGATTAAAACAGCCAGATAAATCACATTACGCAAAACATCTTCTTGACACCAAACATTCATTAACACCTAACACAGAACTAGGGAGCTAGGGAGCTCTCCACTATTAAACTGTCTTCTTAAGTAACAATTGTAAAGATCAGCAGATATAGTTTTCCTTGGTTTTCTAAATGATTGCACAGTTATACTGATCTTAAATAGGAAAAATATATCCAGGATAACCCCATAGGGCTAATAATACCTTAGCTTTAATATTTGTAATATCATATCTTCTTCTTTTTTGTATTCATATATATTAAGTCAATCACAAGATATACAGTTCGATACCAGCTCCCGTACGAATAGGTGCGATATCAGCTACTTATCGAAGAGAAATAACCGGTCATATATTTTTAAGTTTTGGTGAAATTCTAGTGAGTTTGTGTATAATAAAGAACTCAGAACCGATAAATAAGTTAAACAATTGTGGATTGGCATAGCGGGGATGATCCCCCTGATCCACCAGACCCATCACCACCACGAAAAACACATAATAAATTAAATTCAATTTTGGATATAACGGCACTGACCAAGGATTGAGAAAAAGCTAATAAATCTGAGGGTGAAGTACAATTAAGTAAACAACAACGTCCGGTAAGTACAAGTTTAAATGTTGATATGATATCAGATGATGGAAAAAGTGGCACTCCAAATCAACAATTAGAACAAAAACAACGAAATATTTATTATTTTCAAGCAACTGATTTTGGACCTTTCCACGTTTACATCGAAAATAATAGTCCCTGCTTTGTTGGAAAATTAAACGCAATAAAAGTAGGAGGGATTATTCTCAGTTCACACTCGGAAATAGATAAAAATATAAAACAAATTCAGTCCATTGGAAAAAATAGAATTAGGGTCATATGTAAAGATTACCTAAGTGCGAATATATTAATTAAATCAACAGCTTTAGGAAAGTATAATCTCTCCGCAAACATTCCAAAATTTTTAATTTTCCGTATAGGTGTTATTAAACAAATCGATTTTGAATTAAGTGAGGCATATTTGAAAAATAGACTTGTAGCTTATGATTTTAACTCCAAATTCGAAATTGATTATGTAAAAAGGATGAATCGTAAATTAAAAAAAAATTATTCTAACGAAATCGAATTTAAACCTACTATAACAGTTTTAGTATCGTTCAAATGCCAAAAATTACCCAAAAAAATTCTAATCAATAAAGTACTCTATGACGTGGAAGTCTATAATCAAAGAGTAGTAATGTGCAATAACTGTTTTACATATGGTCATATGAGCCGGCAATGTAGAAGTGGTAGAAGATGTCTGTAATGTGGACAGAATCACGATATGAGTACTTGTGAAAACGAAAATGAAGTTTGCTTTTCATGCGGGGGAGAGTATATAACAAATGATTTCAAGGGATGTCCGGAATTTACCAGACAGGAGCAAATGAAAAAGTATATGTCTCAAACAAATTGTTCCTACAAAAATGCCAATAAATTGGTACCTAAAAGTCTTATGCGCAAGCTACTTCTCAAAACTTAAATTCTCAAACCTACAACGATAACAACTACACACAAATTACGACACTTCCATCCACATATGGACAACATAATTACTCAAAAACAACACCTTTCACTTTCAAAGCACTAATCCAAGCATCGCGGCGGTTATTCAGAGAGATCAATTAAATAGCTTTATTAAAACGATTTATTAAAACAGCCGGAAATCAACAGAAAGATACGTTATCTCTTTCTCCCTGCATTCCCCACTTAACAACACTACAAAACAATGGCATTTTAAAGTCTAACTATTATCCGTTGTTTACCAGTGAACAGAGATTAGTAATAAACAAGATGTGCACGTCAATGAAGTAATTGGGAAATATATTTCATATGGTTTTGGGTAGATGGAACTAGTGCCGTTGAATCCAAAGAGAGATTATAGCTTTATCAGCTGCAGACTAGGAACTGCAAAAAAATAAGAATATTCGTGATTTTTATAGGTGATCTATTGTTTTCATTCTATTTATTTTGTTCAATGTTGCCAGAGATGTTACAACTGTACCAGATGTGATACAAATAACTGTGGTAAAGTATGCAGGTACAACTTGTTATTCTGAATATGATAAAATCCTTGCATAGAAATATAGGAAATAATGAATTATTTTGCTGATACTAGTTTAATTAAAAATTCAAATTATTTTTTACTTTGATAAAGTAGTTTAGGGTTATTATATTAAAAATCTGGTACATATACATTAGATCTGATACATTTTTCTGAGTATTCTGGTAGATACATACTTTTATTTTACTCCGGCAACACTGATTCATTGTTGTTAATTCTTACATGCCAGAATTTTTTGTAGTTTTTGTGAATATTGTGATTTCATTATGAATTTATTATCCAGGAATACAGTGACAATGTCAGAAGCGGGATATAAGTGAGAATATATAAACTGTGGAAGGACACGTCGCCAAAAGTGTGATGAAAATGTTACTATATATGCCCCATTGTTTTGTACATGAAAATAAAAAGTAAAGTTGAATCATGTGATGTTTTATCAATTAAATCTTGGTAAATATTCAATTCCTACATCTACATCAGAATAGACTATTGAAAGCACTTTTCATATGATATAGCAATATTTTTCTATGCGTTTTATCCTTAACAATGTTACAACTAAATGTACAATTTTGACAATTGTTAATCTTAATGATTGAAAATTGAAGATTTAAGATTTACCGGATATTTCTCGTAATTTTCCCATTTTGTGAATTGAATCAATATACCTAACTAATCTTCAACCACGTTTATAATGACACCTTTTTCCTTTACTGTAAAGAAAAATAGACAACGTCAAATTTCCAGTCAGATTTAGAAACGTAAAGTAAAACCCTACATTGGATAGTGATCGTAGTGAAACATTTTGTAGTATCATATCTTCTTCTTTTTTCTATTCATTATATTAAGTCAATCACAAGATAGGCCACTCACTATTTGGTCTAGCCAAAATATTAAACATCAAGTAGGCATCACATAAAATGTAACTTCTGTCATTTTTTACTTAATTAGAGTTACCTGTAAATAATTGTCATATTTTAGTAAAGCGTGATCTATAGACGTCAAAAAAGAATAGTTTAATACTTGTATAACGCTTTACAAGATTTGAAAAATAAATTTTCAAGTTCACTAAGAAGCAACAACTACTTCTCGGGCTATATGCCCCGACAAACATTGAATTACTCTTCTAAAGTAAACGAGGTTGGTATATCTTTAAGATAGAACCAACCATTCTGATTTGCGATTAGAAGGAATAACATCACTTGTAGACCGGTTTCGGCGTATTTGCGCCTTATCAGTACAAGGTAGATGCTATTCGTCCAGAAGCTCTGAGAGCATAATCCTGGCTGGAGCCTACGTTGATACCACACCAATACATTAACCTCAGTAAAGGAAATGCATCGACATCTCCACATCTAATCACAAACCAAAATTCTATATCGACAAAAAACCTCGGGCTATATGCCTCGACAGACATTGAATCGCACTTCTAAAGTAAACAGGGCTGGTATATCTTTGAAATTTTTTTTTAAATTTTGTAATTTGTAATTTTGTATTGAACTATCATTTTTTGACGTCTATAGATCACGCTTTACTAAAATATGACAATTATTTACAGGTAACTGTAATTAAGTAAATAACTACAAAACCTAGATGGTTTTTTGTGGATATAGAATTTTGGTTTTTGATTAGATTTGGAGATGTCGCTGATATCGCACTCTTAGCATTTCCTTCACTAAGGTTAATGTACTGGTGTGGTATCAACGTAGTCTCCAGTCCAGGATTATGCTCTCAGAGCTTCTGGACGAATAGCATCTACCTTGTACTGATGAGGCGCAAATACGCCGAAAGCGGTCTACAAGTGATGTTATTCCTTCTAATCGCAAATCAGAATGGTTGGTTCTATCTTAAAGATATACCAGCCCCGTTTACTTTAGAAGTGTAATTCAATGTCTGTCGGGGCATATAGCCGCATATGGCCTGTTCTTTGAAAATTTATTTTTCAAATTTTGTAAAGCGTTATAATAATATTGAACTATTATTTTTTGACGTCTTCTGTCATTCTGACGATGATATGTCAATATCGAAGTAATTATCAATATCTTAGAATTTTCATAACTTTTCCATTAAATAGTGGAATTAATTAGAAACAGTTAGTTTCATTTGAAAAGTAATATGTTGTTTTTCCATTTACTTATACAAAACTTCTATAGTAACAATTGTAAATATTTCACTTCATTATGTCATTTTTTTAAATAAACATTTTGAAAAAGCTCCCAAACGGGAAGCGAAACGTCAAAAATGATTTAATTCATTTTTTCTACACATACTACTATAATAATACACTTATATGCCCATAATTCGTTTCATAATGAGATCCATTGTAAGTGAGTTCTAACATAATATATTCAACACTCAGTATAATAGTTTGTATAATAATTCCAAGGCTCAGTTATTAATTGATTCGTAAACATCACCTTGAGTTATTACAACAAACTGAGTAGACGTGCCGAGAGAGACTATAAATAGATATTTGTTAGAATACACGAGGTTCCTTTTAAATATAAACTTGAGAGTCAACCTCTGCCGTAATTGTGGCCAGTCGTTATGTTTTGGGATACTTAAATTATATGTATGTAGATAATCCCAGTAAACAATAAAGTTATTTATATTATAATGGTTTCATATTGGAAGCAGCTTATCCTATAAGCAGAACTTATTACATGGTGACCGTGACAAATGGTGAAAAAGGGTCAATTCAGAATCAACAAAGCAGGAAGTAAAGGAAACTGGAGTGGTAAATTCTAATTTCATAGTTCAGGCAGTAAGAATTGGTAGTGAAGCTCGTATACTATTGTATATAATAACAATAACAATCACTCTATTACTTGACAATCCTTGGGACTGGACTCTTCTGATAGTGATAAGATGGATGGGCCCTTCTGGGCAATGAAAAAAAACGCGTAACGCTCTTTGCACGTTACACGATTTAGCCCGTGAGGGAAAAAAACGTACGAGTTTTAATCGTGTTCTGTTGGTTCTCACATTGAACGGTTTTAAATCGTTTAAAAGCAACATTTTCATTTGTGCTGTTGAAAGTATACCATCCATCGTAGATCTTATCATGGATCGAGAACAAATTATTGTATTGTGGTTACTTTATCGTCGTCGGAAAAGAAAAAGACGCAATCACCTTTACTAGGTTTATCCAATTAATCAGAGACGTGAGGAAGTTGGGATGTCCTACACTCTATTTAAAGACAGGTTTTGCTTCAACAAGCGAGATCAAAACTTCCGCGTCAATTGTGTCCATTGTTCTTTGCAACTGGAACACACAAACTGGAACAAAATACAAACAAACTGTGCGCACTGGACACAGTTCACACGACTAAAAATAGTCTGATATGAAAGCGTGCATTTGATCACGTGGGCCACTGAGCTGTAGAGATGATACGGTTCCCGTGTAACTCCAGTGGCACTGGACGGCTGCAATACGGCCAAAACCGTGCCCGTGTTGTAACCGTACAATGTGAAAAGTCTGATGCTCCTCATTAGTAGACTAAGAAAAATTGCCCTTTCGGCTTTTTCTCGTACGGGCGAAATCGTGTAATGTACAAAGAGCGTAAGACCAAGCGTTGTACCGACTAGACAGGCGGTTTGAACAATAATAATATTTTATAAAAATGCACAGAGATGCAAAAATATGGAAAATTAGGTATTTTTGGAAATACAGATAAAGTATAATTGGGACTGATATGGAAATTAGAGGCAAAGAAATGAGTAATAGTTTCAAATAATATTTTTAGTGAAGTAATTATGAAAGACAGTTGGAATAAACTCACAATTATTTTTTCAGTGATTTTCAATCAAATTAAATAACTTAACAAGATGAATAAGACATTGGTAGCTTATAGAAAACAGATTGCAATTATTTAATGAACAATATATAGTAGTAAGATTATATTATGAAACATTTTAAAAAATTTTTCTCTTTCATTATTTTTTACATTTTATTTTTAAAACCGTTATTTATATAGGTGCGTACAGTATACATTAATTTTAAATTTTTTTCACAATGCATTATTTATTTTTAGGAACGGTTTTACAAGGATAATTTTTAAATTTTTCTTTGGAATACTTTTATAATTGATTTATTTTCATGAAAGTTTCTTTTAGGAGTGTTTTATTTTTTCGGTATTCAGGTTTTAATTTGGTATATATGTTACCGTTTAAGTATATAATGCAGTTATTTCATAGAATACCTAGTTATTCCATAAAATAACTGATCGTGTCCGTTAAAGTGTGTAATATGTTAATAATTTGTCACTTTAACTAGTTATTCTATGAAATAACTAGGTATTCTATAAATTAACTAATGAAAGACAGTTAAAGTGTAAAATAAACAATTTATCTAAAATGAAATAACTAGGTATTCTATAAATAAACTGATGAAAGACAGTTAAAGTGTTAGAGATTTTGTAGTTGTAGTTTTTAGCGAGAAGGGCAAGGAAAATCATTGAAGAAGCTATACAGTGTTGTAAAAATGGCTTCTCCAATGATTTCCTTGCCCTTCTCAATAGATTAATCAATGATCTGTTTTAACCGCGTCGCACGGTGTTTACTTAGATACTGCATGCTCCTACGTCTCTCCCTACACCGTCACCGCTCTTGTCTTTTACACACATTACATGATATAGATTATTTTACACTTTCACGGGCTGCAGATCGTTATTCTATGAAATACCTAGTTAAACCATGAAAAACAAGAGAGTTTTACACTTTAACGGACACGATCAGTTATTTCATGGAATAACTAGGATTTTATACTTTAACGGTAACATATACATATTTATAGTGCATAAAATTCGAATTTTCTTTCACTTACATTTTATTTATTCAGGTATGGGCACATAAGTTATTTTTTGAATTTTGCAAGTGTTTAGCAATGACAATGTTGCGATAACATGCCCGTCCTGGAGCCATTGGTTTGTGAACATATTATAATATTGTTAACTTAATGAACCTAAAGCATGATGACAAAGTCAAAAGTATAGTCAGCAAATAAGTAGGGTATTACATTGCAGACTAAACAACTCAACTAAATAGTTGGGGTAGGTAAAGACTCGGTTAGTTACGTCACTTTGTAGTAACTAAATCCCCTCTTCTTGTAAAGAGGGAAGGTGTAAGTGAATTCTAACATAATATATTTGACACTCAGTATAATAGTTTGTATAAAAATTCCAAGGCTTAATTATTAATTGATTAGTCAACCTCTGCCCTAATTGTGGCCAGTCGTTATGTTTTGGGATACTACTTAAATTATATGTATGTAGATAATCCCGGTAAACAATAAAGATATTTATATTATAATGGTTTCATATTGGAAGCAGCTTATACCATAACCAGAACTTATGATACATTATGATACAGATTTTTCATAACGATACAGATTTTTAATCAATAGAAACCCGTAATTTTTCGATAAGCATGCTGTGCATTTGACATTTGTCCTAGATTCCAATATAATTGTTTTATTTGTCAAAATCAGTAGAATATAGCAAAACTTCGATAATTATCAAAATGTCTGATATCAGCGATATAAAAGAATTACCATCGACTCCTCCACACATATCGGAGAGAGCAGAAAATGCAGTACTCAATATTTTGCCCCAAAAATCTAAGAAATTGTACGAAAAACTATATCAACGGTTTATGGACAAATACAAATAATATTTCACATTCTCCGAAAATGTTCTGATTACTTATTTTCAAGCATGAAATAAATGTAAATATTCCTTCCAATTCCAGATCAGTGGGACCCGCAATAATCTTTTCAAACTGCACAATAAATAATCCTAGTATTTTCAAGAAATACCCGAGGTAATACCATTAACTTCAATTTTGTAGAATTTCTTATAGGAATACAAGCAATTACTGTTATTGTGTTCAATACAAATATAAATATAATATTTATAGTTCTTCAGAAAAATAGCGTATGCAACTCTCATGTAATGGTTATTAATACATGATCGTTGAATAATATACTATTATCATACAACTTACTAACCAAACCCAAGAAATATATATATATTAATATATTAATTTCAACTTTACTATTTTGTGATTTGGTCATCGCTGTACATTACTTTTAATCTAAGATATAAAAAGCCCATTTTACCGAATAGCCGTCAAGGTTAATTATCTACTAGTCTAGTCTATAAGCTTAAAATGGTGTTAATTCTACATACTTTTATTAAAATTATGTAACTTAGCTCATTCGATCCGGAATAATGTCTAGATTATTGTGCCAAATAATTAAATTAGCCCAGAAAAAATTCCAAAAGTTATAAACAATTAAACATCTTCAAAAAATAGTGTTTGGCTTGTAGCTTATTGTTCCTAAATTATAAATATTTTCGAAATTTGAAAAAAGATCATTAAAGAGGAGGAAATTTAGTAAAAAAATTTCCAGCTCCCGGAACTGTACCTCCATTATTTATAATTTTAATTTAACGCTGAAAATAGCCCTCCGCGTGCCATTGTTAGGCTGCGCGCACGGCCTGGAAAGCGAGTACGTCACTTAAAAAAATTTTTTGAGTACTTAAAGTTAATTGAAAAATCTAAAAAAATTGTAGTATAATCTAAACACTTTAAAGAATAGATTCCCGTTGGAATTTTTCATAAAAATAAATTCTTCAATATGCTAGACGATTGTTAATTAACAAAATTTTTTCAAACTTCCTTCATCGTTCTAAACTATTATAAACAAAGTATCAACAGTTTTAAAACTTTGATGACGCAATCTTGTTTTGTATGTATGTAAGAAGAGCTCCACGAAGCGAAATAATTTCACGGCAATTATTTAAATCGTCTAGCACATTGAAAAATTTGTTTGTATGAAAAATTCCAACGGGAATCAATTTGTGTTTAGATTATACCTACTATAATTTTTTTAGATTTTTCAATTAACTTTGAGTACTTGAAAAAAATTTTTTAAGTGACGTACTCGCTTTCGAGGCCGTGCGCGCAAACTAACAATGGCGCACGGAGGGCTATTTTCAGCGATAAATTAAAATTATAAATAATGGAGGTACAGTTCCGGGAGTTGGAACTTTTTTTACTAAAATTCCTCCTCTTTAAGGATCTTTTTTTTTCAAATTTCGAAAATATTTATAATTTAGGAACAATAAGCTACAAACCAAACACTATTTTTTGAAGATGTTTAATTGTTTATAACTTTTGGAATTTTTTATGGGCTAATTTAATTATTTGGCACAATGATCTTGACATTATTCCGGATCGAATGAGCTAACCCATATAATATTAATAAAAGTATGTAGAATTAACACCATTTCAAGCTTATAGACTAGACTATACCGTCGATCAATAAATTTGCTATTTTGCTATGAATCTCTCTAACTTCACATCATGATATTCTAAATAATATTCACGCATTGTGCGCCATCTATTACAATATATATGAAGCAGAAACTAATTATGTGACTATATTTCCAAATCTCCCATTAGACGTGCACATCTTGTTAGGTTACTTATCTCTGCCAGTGAACAATAAAAAAGCTAAAGTAACAGATTGGAATTTTACTTTACGCTCGAAAAACACACATTATTTTTTCTACAGTCGCCCTTTTAATAATTAAAATAGTTTTTTATATTATCTTAGGTTATAATAGAAGTGCTAGAATAATCGTCATTTTCGCTATTCATCATGATTAACCTTAAACAGATCTACTGACTAGATATGTTAAAAAATAATCGATTTTTATATAAATCTATAATTATTTTCTTCTAATCGATTTTCAGTTATCGATTTTTATGGTAATAATAAACGATTTTTAGTAAATCGATTTTATAAATTACGTGTTTAAATCGATTTTCGGAAACGGCTTGTAATATTTACTGACTATTTTTCAAAATTTTTATAGCTTTTGACGATTATTGACCATTTCTCAAAATTTTTACAAGTATTGGCCATTTTGACTGTTTTTCAAAATTAGTGACCATTTTTCCAAATTTTTGACCGTTTTTGACAATTTTTGACCATATTTCAAAATTTTTGACAATTTTTCAAAAACTTTAACAATTTTTGACAATCATCAACTATTTTTCAAAATTTTGACAATTTTTAACAATAATTGTCCATTTTTGACAATTTTTGATAGTTTTTAGAATTATTGACCATTTTTGACAATTTTTGAAAAAATTCGACCATTCTTCAAAATTATTGACCATTTTGGACAATAATTGACCAATTTTGACAATAATTGTCCATTTTTGACAGTTGTTGACAATTTTTAATAATTTTTAACAATTTTTGAAAAATTTTGACAATTTTTGACAGTTTTTGGCAATTTTTGATAGTTTTGACAATTATTGACCATTTTTCAGTTTTTTTTTATTTCTGACAATTGACCATTTTTGACAATTTTCGAATTTTTTTGAACACTTTTCAAAATTTTTTCACCACTTTTCAAAGTTTTTTGACAATTATCGACCATTTTTCAAAATTTTAACAATTATTGACCATTTTTGACAATTGACTGACCATTTTTGACAGTTTTTGACAAAAATTGTCCATTTTGAACAGTTTTTGACAATAATTGACAATTATTGAGCATTTTTGACCATAATTCAAAATTTTTGACAATTTTCACATAATTTTATTTGATTTTTAATCTGATAAATTGTTAATGAATGAATCCCTTAGGTTTATTATCGGAATATGAAAACCATGTGCTTTTTAAAATAATACAAAAAAAAATCGATTTTCTCGCATAAATCGATTTATTTTTTATTAAAATCGATTTTTAACAAATCGATTAATTTTGAATAAAGAAAAATCGATTTTTATTTAATTGATTCTTTTCCATTAATCTCACATCCCTACTACTGACTTGTTCAGACTTGTCAGAATTCGAATCAAAATACCAGTCAATATTCGAAGTGAGGGAAGGGAAGGGAAGGGAAGAACACACGCACGCGCTTGCTAATAGGAAGTCAGGTCAGAAGTCAAAAGGGCGGTTCCATAAATATTCACCAATTGAGTTAATTCGGAGGTCGTGGTTTGATTAAATAAGCTAGCGAAGAAGATCCCTTTTTTTGCGCTAGAGCGTAAAGTAACAATCCTCGGCATTTGTCGACTTTACGATTTCATTTGAATATAGTAATTAGTCATGGCGCAATCAGTGAACTGCCTCTGAATTAAATTTAATAATAATTAATATGTTCCTTGTATTCATTATTCTTTTTGTAAGAATCACATAACTCCTCTGTTGATTGTTTTTTCGTCGTTTGACATTTTAATCATTTAATTCAATTCAGAGACAGTTTACTGACTACGCCATGTGTTATTTGTAAAGTTTCTATTATTTGTAAGTTCTACAACCTGCATCCTTCAACAGCCTGTATCTCACAAACTAAGAAGGTTAGAGAAAAGTTTTTTAAGGGTATTTTAAATATTTTTTAACGATCTATCATGCCTCCAGTTCACGGTACTTATTTACGGTATAATATGAACGGAAAAACACAAATTATGATCAATTGGGATTATGTATTAATAAAAAAAACTAACTTTGTTAGTGAGCTCACTTCCAAACCAACAGTAGACAAATTGCATCACCAGCATGCACATCGTATCGGACATCAACATTATGCTTAGCGGACTTCCAAGCTTTACCTACAAAAAAATAATGAATAATAATAATAATAACTTATTTTTTTCATTATTTAAGGGAGGGGTATGAGATAACGGATCTAATGAAGCACTTTTTGAAAATTTAAAGAGACTACTAAGTTACTTCTCATAAGCTGTTTGCACATCGATACCTATTTAGCATAACATTGTAAGTCGCAAAAAGCACTTTTTAAAGGAAACGTGTTTTTTATTGTTTCACTTAAACAATCCAATAATATTTCCTCAAATTTTAGCATTGAGTGAATTTACTGTTTGGACCCATACTTTTTGGAATCTACTCATATTATTATTCTGAATGAAACTTTCTAATTAACTCCATTATTTAATAAGAGATTAGATGAAAACTATTCCCATATTTGCATATTCTGTCGATGATATGCAAATATCAAAATAATTATCAATAATTTTTTAAAATTTCCATCAATTTTTTCATTAAATAATGGAATTAATTAGAAGCAGTTAGTTTCGTTTAGAATAGTAATTTAGCATTAAGGTCACATTTTTAACGAAAACGTATTTATTTTTTATGATTTCCTTATCCTTTTTTTTTAGTAAAAGACACTTAAATAGTTTCGCCGAATGCAAAAATGGCGATTGTTACACTTTTATCGTAGGGCGAAGCTATACGATACTTGCGGACATGAATTCGACGATAATTATAATATACTCAGTGCACATAAATCTCTACTAGAAATACAATTTTATCTTCACCTATTATGGCCTTAACTTTGCAAATAATTAGCAACCAGTATACACACAAGATGTTTGATAGTTTTTATTTGTTTCAGAAATATCAAAAATATTGTAATTAAAATTTTTAAAAATTTGAAGAAAAGAAGTACATAGATTCTATCTAAAATTTAAAAAATAAATAATAATGCTTCCAAAAAACTGAAAATAAAATAACGAATTACAAATTAAAAAAGTAGTAACTAGATTTATACAAAAATGTTCAGTCATCAGGTTCATCAGAGACTTCGAGTAAGACATCGGGGGCAAGCTCTAGGGAATTCATTTCGAGGTATTCATGGTGATACTTTACAGGTATAATATTTTTTGAACACAAAGCTTGCAAATCCTTCTTCTTTGCAGTATTTATACTTAATTTCTGAAGGAATATTCTTCTCATTTTCTTATTTTCAAAAAATTCTTCGGCGGATCTATTTTCATAGTCTTAAAATTTGTACCATCGTATGAATAAATCAATCACTATATTATTTTGATCTTTCGTTTCGAAAGTGGCACTTCTAAATTCACTAATTAGATGTTCACCATCAATTGACCTAATAATTTTCGGATGAAAGATTGTTGTTGAAATTGCTTTCCAATCGATGAAATCAGTATGACTTATCTTAACTGTGTTGAGTGGACAGGGATCAGTTCTTGAATTAGCTATTATAGTATTCCATTCGGAATGTGCCCAGACTATGCGTTTTCTAATAAATCGCTTTATGGTCCCATGAATAGAGTCTACCAGCATATTATAAGTATGACCAGGTAGTAAGAATCTTATCTTCATTGACTTGATATTCTTGCATTGATTGATAAACTTGTAAAGCTTTGTTAACATGGCCCTATTTTCATTTTGCCCCGAACGTCTGTCACAATTAAGATATATATTTTGAACATTTTGGCGTTGGTTTATGTTTTGTAAATATTTGAATAGCATTGTACATATTTCATTACTACCACGATCTCCGTCGCACTCACCTCATAAATAGCAGTATCCATTTTGAGTAATATTTTGGTATACTGTGAAATTGTGAAACGCATAATTTCTCGAATAATATAGCAATAAGTTGCCTCCGTGAGGAGTTTCTATCACATTTACAGATAAAAACTAACACACAGAAAGGTTGTATCTTGTAATGGCTTTTTTTGATCCAGAAGAAACACATCTTTGCACTTTTCTTTTGTTTTTACGTGTTTTTCACAATCACGCTTGGACTCTTCATTTTCCGTATAGTCTTTGTCTCTCCTGGATTCACATACTGCGCATTTATCTTTTTTGGGTACGTGGAACCCTATATTAAATTTTATTTTAAAAATATCCCTGAAAGCCACACAAACTTGGTTTTTCCGTTATCAATAGTATATTTTTTAATCATCTTGTAAAGAAATGATATATTTCTAAATTTGGTAGGCAAGTACTTACGTGATGTTTTATTCCTGCAATAGTGCGAGGAAACAGCAGGAAGTTTCATTATGAATTGTTCGACATGTTGTCTCATTTCAGAACTCATTTTATTTGCGGGCGCATGTTTACCTCTTTGGTCTATTTTGCTACATTTATAAGATATTGCATTTTCCATTGTGTACCTGATAGTCATTTGAGAAATAAAAAGAGTTTTTAATAAAAACTGCTGACTTACTACTTAGTCCACATCATTCCATGGGATGTAATACTTAAAAGCCGTCTACTTGTTCCAGCTTCTTGTTTTCTTCTCTTAATTTCAACTTCCCTTACACATGACAGTAACCTCGTTTTCTCTTAAGACTTCCCAATCCCCAGTCGTGGTCATTGTGCCTAATTATTTCCGGAAACTTCAGAAACTACAATGGTTAGGGCGGTCAATTCTTGGAGCAGGGGTTGGGCTGGACCAATTTTCCCTTCCCATAATTTTTTTGAAGTAAATTGCTTTTTCTTTTGTCGACTTTCTCTTCAAAGACTTTTGACCTACCATTAAATTATCCCAGTCGCTATGAGTATTTTCATCTTCGCTTGCAGTACGATTTGATTCAAAGGAATAATCAGACGACATGCGATGCAATCTTTTGGATTTAATAGGTAGTACGGGGAGCGCTTCATCATCATTACTACTCGATGAAAAATCGTAGTCAACTAGTTTCTGAGTGCGCTGATGATCTCGTTCACTCATTTCTAATATATTTGCTTTAGAACAAGGTATTATATTTTCAGTATTCGCACAACTGAATGCATCTAATGACGACTCAATTAAAACTTCTTGTTCATTATAATGCGTATTTTAAATAAGTCCATTGCAATCCAATAAAACATCTCTTCATTAACTGAATGCATCTCTTTCAAAATTATCATAAGGATCGACTTCAACCGTCATCTCAATGGACAATGACTCAACACTATTGGAATTAATTAATATTATATCGTTCGGTGGAACCTCTTATTCAGCAAGAAGCCTTAAATTTTTATTTGCCTTGACTCTCCATATCAAAGGGTATCTGAAACAAATGATTATTATGAGTCCGTTTCTTGATTAAGCCAAACAAATACTAACGAAATTTAATGTGACCTTTTTTATCATCAATAGAAATAATTAAAATAAAATTTAGAACAAAACAAAACTGAAGACTAAGTTCATTTAACGTTTCTGTTTGCATCTTACTGAAGCCATTTTGAAATTGGTACAAAATAACAAAATAATAATTGGAAATGTGATAAAAAAATGGTACTTACGTTGACTCCTCTTTCACAATTTCTCACAACTGAAGGTACAAAATCGAATCGTAAGTCACACATTTTGTTCCACATGGTTTTGATCTAACGATAGTTTGCCGGGCGGTATTGGTTAAAATGTTTTAGCGTATTTGCTTCAGACATTTGTTTTGTTTTAAGTTACTAACAAAAGTAGAATTTCGTATTTAGTGTGATAACTCGCTGGAATTACCTTATGATAATATATTGCAGAGAGCTTCTCTAAGACTCTAAGTTTTATAAATATTGTTACTTACGATGTTGTGCTAAATAGGTATCGACATGGTTATACAGTGTGTCCTCTTAAGTTCGCAGCATGGGAAATTTTCTCATTATGAGTTATTTCAATTTATATTCGAGGTATATCAGAAACTATTTATTTCACCCAATAATTGAATTCTTTAATTTTTGAACAAATCTGAAATTTTTACCAAGAAAATGTATTTGAAGTAAGCCATATTTCAGCCTTTTGATGTTGCTTTAATACGAAAACCATTCAGATATTGCTACCAGCCTGATTGGAAATGTTGGGATAATGTTATCGTACACTGCAAAATTGTATTGAGATATAAGGTGGGTACGTTGAGACATTGATGGGAAAGCTGATACGTGCTACTTTCTGTAATTATTCTTAAAAACTCATTCCGTAATTCCTTATTTCCGTAGCACTTTACCTGCAACTCAGAAGTTGAGAAACTTGAGGGTTATCAAATTTTGGATAACAAAAGAGTTATCTGCTTATCAGACACTGGTTAACATCTTAATATATTTTCTTTATAACAATCTTTGACTTGGTTGAAAGTCATATTTCCTGATGCATCTCGTATATAGCTGGAAAATATAGATTTTTGATGGCTGGCTGCACTGCATGTTTTAGACCATGAAGAGATTTTTATGAGGAATAACTTTTTTTTGTAAGATTATTAATAAAAAAGCTTCCCATATGCTGGACTCTATATAGCATTCGAAAAACATTCACTGATTATTGATTTAAAGAAATATTTATAAACAAGCTTTTGGAATCGAATGCCATTTCAAAAAAATCATCAGAAACACAAATGACAACATGCCCGAAAGTTGAGGATATTGGAAATGGGATTGCAAATTCAAACCATACTAAATAATAACCGTTTAAAAAATAAAAATATCGCGATAGAGCTGACGGTACCGAGAACAAAATTTAATAGTATTTCTAATAACCTAAATAGTTTATTCATAAATATTTAAAAAATCCTCTATAGAGTGATTATGGGAATATCTCTGAATTTAAATGGAATTAGTGTGCCATATTGTCGCCAAATCAATAGAAAAAATTCGGACCAGGACGTTTGTTAATAGGGAAGTCAAACATGTCTAACAGCCGTATGCATAGTCGGTCGGTTGCTGGCGATACATCGGAGATTTATTCCGGGGAACGTTCATGTTCTGCTTTGCACAGTCGATCTCTTCCCTTTCTTCTATCTGGCGCATCGTCGAGTGGCTAAAGGCCTCATCGGAGGGGTAGATTATACGCAATTCATTTGCTTGTAATATGCACGAGTGTTTACACTTGAGGAATTCAGATACTACGGTGCATGTTTCTCTTTTTTTGAAATTTGAACGTTAAAACTTGGATAATAAAATGTGAAAATGAATATATTAAGTAATTCATGATGTTATAACATAAGTATCTAGAACCGTTATACCGTTATTCCGTTATAATAGTGAATTATAAATGTTTATTGTTGTTGAATAGATGAGGCTTTCACTTGATGAAGATCCATACTAATGATAAAATAAAACAATTTAATGTGTTTAAATCTTCATTTTTATTTTGAACCAACGTTCAAATTAAAATTAGTGACGCGTTTCGCTACACAGTAGCTTTTTCAAACTAGTGAAGATACAATGAAAAACTTTTAATTCATATAATTCCTTAATACGGAATTCTAAGATATTGACAAAATAATTGGGGATAAGTACAAAAAGTGCCTAAATACGGAATTCTAAGATCTTGACGAAAGTATTATAATATATTTAAATAGGGATAAGTACAAAAAGTGTCTGAATACGGAATTCTAAGAATGTTACGAAGGTATTGAAATGGAGTACCTTTTTTTTCGGGCCAAGATGGGAAACTCATGTTCGAATGGATCCAGGACCCAAACAGTGTTGGACTCATCCCCAAGGAGATGCCTACCAACCAAACCCACCTCAAACTCGCCGTTACCCCCGCCTCGGAATCACTACCCTAGCATACTTCGAGACTGGCGGCGGTCCCTCGCTCACTCTCCGCTCACATCGTCGTCTTCTCCCTAACTTCCACTCCTACCTCTCATGCCATATCGAGTCGTTTTCTCCCCTTGACCATGCTCTCTACTACGCCACTTACCTCCATCCATTCCTCCTCCCCCCTCAACATTATCTCCACCATATTCTCCCAATACACCGCCTCCCCTAGTTTCCTCTCCAACTTCCTCAGCACTTCCTCGTTCCTCCAGCATCTAAACACATGCCCCACATCATCATCCACTCCACACCTTTCGCGCACTCCAGTCTCTCTTTTTCTAATCTTGTTGAGGTACCCTACTCTCGACCCATGTCCAGTGAACACCTGTGTCAAGAAGTAGTTCACCTCCCCGAATTTCCGATCTATCCAATCTCTCCTATTCCCAATCGCTCCTTTTAGCGCGCCCTTATACTCCTCCCACCTTCTCTCCATTTCCTCCTCCATCCATTCCTGTACTTCCTCTCTGGTCGCACCCCTCCAGCGTTTATTTCTGGCTCTAGCCATCACGTCCAATGGGTAGGTGCTTGCCAGCACCGCTGCTGCCAGTCCACCCACTGTCCTGTACCCCTGCACTACCCTCAGCAATATACCTCTCTGCACCCGCAGGAGGGCCTAACCCTCGCATTTACTCCCGCTCTTTCACCCCACACCTCCGCACCGTACAGCGTACTCTGCTCTACCATCCTACCAATGATCCTCCTCTTCCACTCTCCCGGCCCCTTCACATTACTCATCAATCTCCCCAGCCATGCTGCCCTCACTTTCCCCTTCTCTGCCGCCTTCAACATGTGTGTTCAGAAGGATAACTGACTATCCAACCACACCCCTAGGTATTTCACACACTCCTCCATGCGAATTATCCTTTCCTTCACCATCACCCCCACTTCCCTCGTCTTGCTCCGTCCCTTCACTAGCAACCCCACCGTCTTATCTTCCGCCACTTCTAGTCCGCACCGCTCTAACTTCTCCACAATCTTCCTACACATTCTCTCCGCCTTTCTTTCTATCTCCGCCTCTCCTTTTGCCGTACATACCAGACACACATCGTCCGCATACACCGTAATCTCGCATCCCTCTTTACATACTATCCCACGAAGCTCATCAAACACACACTTCCATAGCGTCGGTCCAAGAACCGAGCCCTGGGGCACTCTAGCCTCCGTATCATACCTCCTCCCTCTAGTGTCTACTATCACACGTCCCGTCAGGTAGTCCTCCACTAGGTTAACCAAACCCTCCCCCACTCTTAGCCTCAGCAACGCGCTCAACACTGCCCATTTGCTGACACTGTTGAACGCCAATTTCTTGTTCCTCCAGCTGCCCTCCCTAGCCCCTTCCACCAATCCCATTGTGATGCCTTTTGGCCCAATATAATAATAAAGAATTAAATTCCCTTGATCTTATTTCAACAAAACGTTCGAACATTTCATTATCATATAAATAAATTAAGAAGGTTATTGTCAAGTTCAAGCGTGAAGCAACACTAAACAATTATATGTTTATTGGTTTACTCGAACTTGACTGGATTATATAAATATACATTTAGCATTTATCATAGGAGAAGTCGATGCAGAATGCTTGCAGAAAACTATTATCTATAGTTGAATAGTCAGCTAGTATTAATTAGTAACCATTACGCATAAGTATGCTATACGGCTAGGTACTTATGCATAGCATTAGTTTAGTAAGTAGTTTAATGTATTTAGTAAATAAAACAAACATATCCCAGTGCAAGAAGTAGTTGTTTCATTCTCTTGAGATGATCCTCCCGGTGACCTGCAACACCACCTATTCAGAGGCCCTTTCACACCTATAACCTAACCAAGTATCATCGACGACACATATATTACATGGCGATCCTGCCAGCAATTGGAATTCTGTGACAATGGGTGGTAAATCGACGAAGCAAGCGGTCCAGGAGAATGGAGTGGTCAACAGCAACTTTATAGTTCAAGAGGATGAGATCAAAGCAGATCTGGAGGTAAAGACCCTTATTTACATCATTGTGGTTGTTTTGGTACTACAAGAACTATAGAAGACAAATGAAGAGGGAAATAAGAAGGAACCTACAGCAAAGCACACTGAATATTTAAGATGGTAAGAATTGTTTTTGTAAACTTTAAAGGTATATTCTGTTTTGTGGCTATATTTGGTATTTGATATTTGATATTTTTATTCTTATTTTTTTTTATTTTTTATTGACAATGAATTTTAAATGTCCTCGAGTGATGGGAATGCAGTAACTTGGGATCAATTTGAGAGTCGATTGAATTTAATCTTAGAAGATGTACGTAAAAATAGTAAGAGAGTGCTAAAAAAGGAAGTTCCCAAAAGTTTAGAGAGTCATATTGATATAATTAATAATTTTAGTAGTTTATTTAATAGTTTTTCAAGTTTAATAAATAAAAATTGGCATAAGTTGAATGAGGATACGCGGAATAAATGTATTTTATATTTTGACAAAATCAGAGAAAAGGTAGTTAGATCATTTCAGGTGCTAGATTGTCGGTATAAAGTTTCGTCACAGGTTACAAGTAATAATTTGTTAAGGACGTATTACAAGAATTTAGCAAGAGTGAAAGTGAGAAAATGGCATTAAGTGTGAGTGATTTTTTTAATTTAGCTGGTAAGATATTGCCAAATGAGTTCAATGGTGATACGAGCAAACTGCAATCTTTCTTAGATGCAGTTAGCTTGTTGCAAGTTTACGCAGCAGAGCAAGAGCGAAATGCTGTGTTGTTTGTGAAAACAAGACTGACTGGGAGAGCCAGGGTTTTGATCACCACTGAGGATTCCTTGAGAGGAATAGCAGACACACTAAAATAAGGGCTCCGAGGAGACAGTGCTAGTTTGGTAAGTGCTAAACTAAGCAAACTTAAGCAGAACAAGGATCTTGTCGGATATGCTTCTGAAATGGAGAAACTGACAGAGCAGTTACAAGATGCGTACTTGGCAGAAGGAATGCCAGTACACTTAGCAATGAAGTATACCACGGAAGCTGCAGTAAAATCCTTAATAAGTAACTCAGCGTCAGAGAGGATAAAAACTGTGATAGCAGCAGGAAATTTTTCGACACCACAAGAAGTTATGACTAAACTGGTATCCATCGATGTGGGAATCAACCAGGTAGCTGGAAATGTGATGTATTATAAGGAGGATAGAAATAGGTTTTCGGTAGGAAATAGATATTTTCCTCAGAATAAGCATTCTTATGCTAATCAAAATGGAAGAAATAATTTCCATAGGAAAAATAACTACGATAACAGTAGAAAATTTCAAGCAAATCAAGGCAATAGGAGATTTACTGGTTACAGGGAGAAACCAGAAGAATATAGAAACAGGCCTAACAATAGGTCCAACAATGATAATAAATATAGAAATGTAAGAATGTGTGAAAGTGAAGAAAAGAGAGAGGTAGATTATATTAAATATGAACTCGATTATCAAAATCAGAAAATAAGGAGAGGAAACTAGAAAATGAAAAACTAAAAGCAGAAATACGCATACAGAACAAAAAGATAGAGTCGCTCGAAAGAAATCTAAGAAACAAAAACCTAATAATATTTGGAATAGAGGAAACCGAGGAGAGAGACACAGAAAGTCAGGAAGAAAAGGTTAAAGAAGTACTAGATAAGACTTGAATACGATTGGAAACAAAACATGACATAGCGGATATAAAAGTAGGGAGAAAAGGTAAAAGTAAATACAGACCAATGTTGATCGAGATGACAAACGGAAACAAAAGAATGGGAATTTTTAAAACAGCAAGGAATCTCAAAGATACAAATTGGATAATTAGCGAAGACTATCCCAAGAAAATAAAGTTACAAAGAAAAAAGTTACTTTACCACATGAGGCAAGCAAGAAAACAGGGAAACTTAGCGACAATTAAATACAATAAAATTATCATAAACGGAACGGAATACTTGTTACCTTGATTAAAAAGGTACTGTTAATCTCAGGGTGGAATTCGAAATAAAAACCGATTCAGATGTAATGTTGGTTTAATATAATAAAATAAAATTGTTTATTATAGAAATGTACAGAAAACAAACAAGGCCTTGCCTACTAATTGTAACGCCAAAAACTCCCTGAAGGATTTCCGCTGTACGACACTATTTATGTGAAGTCAGCTTTCCACAATTATTTTAGGTTATCAAAAAGGCATGCACAAAATTATAACTATGATGAAAAGTTTTACACTATCCAATCTTACCTTAGGGGTGGTTGGATACAGAATTATATTAAAAAACTACCTTTTGTATGCATACGCTGGTTTACAAATTATAGTGACTGTGTTAGTAACTAAATCTATGATTTGTCCTCAACAGAGGGTAAAGACACCAGGAAACTTAGTTCCTCAGTAGGTATGACAAAATACTCTACTTAGACTATTTAGTTTTATATCAATATGTCTTATTCTAGTGCAAGGTTGGCTTCTACTCAAACCACTGGATTGCTTGACATATGTACTTTATGAAAGTTACCTGTTAACGATCGGGTGCCGTGGTGTGTACCTCCAAAAGAACTGGTAGTGGCAGACTATATCCTAGAGGTAGAGGTGTATACAGGTGTATCCGATGTGATGACGGGGTGCAGATGATGTCGATGCAGGAATGAAATGGAGATCTCGATGAATAAAATAAAGCCAAAGAAAGAAATACGAAGCAGAAAGAAGAGAAGAATGAAGAAAGAATAACGAAAGAAAGAAAGAGACCTAAAAAAGGAACTTGTGTAAGTATTTGGTAATAATAATTAAATGTTATGAGGGTTGAGTATAGTAAACTGACAAATTAAACTCACCGTAGAAGTTGTGTGGCCTCAAAGTGGTTTCGCCTACGGATGTGGAGACATGAATTTAAGCTGAGCCAAATAAATATCCACTTATACAAATGGTAGAGCTCCAACAGCATCACTCTAATAAAATTTGAGCTCACTTAAATATATTTCAAAAAATCAGCAAAATTGCTAAGCCATGTGGTCTATCACGAACCTCACATGGAAGAAAAAAGAAAAACCAATCTCCTATCTAGGTATTGATGGTCTTAGAGAAAAAAGGTATGTTCTTTTCATTTACTTCTTTATTACCAAAGTACTTAACACCAGAGATAAGCTCTGATAACAGAAATTAAAAAAGGAGAAAACCATTAATTGATCAGGAAGGTCAATGATCTGTAATCAGTAGATCTATGAATAGAAAAGTGACATTAGGATGAAAGATTGAAATCACTTTGAGAAGATTTATTTTTAAGATTGACAGATATGACAAGATTGTCATCTACTTTGTACACCATGTAAACAAAATAACCTTTAAACCTTTGATATTTTCCAATTACTAACTTTTATGATCTGGTGATCATCCTATGTTCAAATAAGGTATTTTGTAAATTTAGAATATAAATATTTGACCTATTATATCTCATACTGTTCTAAAGAATAAGTGGTAAATACTTATGTATTTATTATTTATAGGTGCCCTTCATGGAGACGCTTGAGAAAATTGAAAGGATTCCTGAGACATTAATTGTATTAATCCTACTTAAAACAATCAGGATCTGTTTTTAATAAACTAGCAGTTGGTAGGTACAAAGTTTATTTTTGGATGTTTGAAAGAGAGGCACAAATAATTCTTTGTCCCGTAACACACCTCTCTTTCCCGAAAAGAAGTTTTACTTTGTCAAAAGGGAAACTTCATATAACATTCCTAACTTTTAACAAAACATATAGCCTTAGTTAGCATACATCTGAAATTCGGTTATAATCTTATGTTGCTTATCATATTACTTTATATATAAAACTTTATACAAAACGACAAAAAAATTGAAGACTTATTCTTCATCAATATCATCTGGAGGATGATGCTTTAGGTCATTTGCATGCCATATGCCACAATATTTACCATTTATATCTCTCAATTGGTAACTCCATGGAGAAAGAATTTTGGAAATTACAAAAGGGCCAGTGAATTTTGGTGCAAATTTTGCGGTGATGTTATTCGCTTTATTTGACAGGGAATAGTTTCGCTTCCATACTTGCTGATCAACAGGAAACTTATCTGGTCTTCTTCTCAAGTCATACCCCTTTCGACTTTGGTCTTATGCTCTTCGGAGACGTTTGTTTACATCCTCATAGACCTTCTTCAGAGCTTCGGAACGGTCTTCAGGAGTCGGCAAATCTTCTTGGGGAACATCCGATGGAGATCGACCACGAACAGTGACTTCTCTTCCATACATTATGAAATTCGGAGCCATGTCTTATCATCATCTTAAGGACGCGGTGCATTCTCTCAACAGGGGATGCCTGTGGGTGGTAATTGGCAAGATAGCATAACTTGACATTATACTCGTTCATTTTAGATATGAATGTTTTATTTTTAAACTGAGAACCATTGTCTAAAATAATTCTAGACGGAGTACCAAACACCAAGAAAACTTGATCTTCCAGAATCTGGGCGATTTTATCTCCAGTCGCAGTGCCCAAAGGAAATAACAAAACGAACTTAGAGAAGCTGTCACAAACTGAAAAAAATATAAGTATATCCCGAAGAACTACGGGGAAGTGGTCCGACGAGGTCAATGGACAACAAGTCCCATGGACGAGTCACAGTAGGGGTTTGGTTAAGCATTTTTCCTGCAGGTTTCGTCTGTAGTGGCTTAGTGCTAAGGCAGATGTGACACCTTCTAATGTACTTGGCGACATCTGTTCTCATTTTCGGCCAGTAAAACCGTTCTATAATGCGTCCCATGGTCTTGAAAACACCTAGATGACCACATGTAGGGGGATCATGGTGATTCCTTATGATGTCTTTCCGTTTCTCCCTAGGAACTACTTCTAACCAGATATCTAAATTATGTACAAGATTAGGGTAGTTTGTCTTCGTCAGTCGATAGAGACGTTGGTTTTCAACTCTCCATAATGGATATTTCACCGGGTCGTGTTCAACTTTCTCCTTCATGGTATTGTACCATTGGTCCAAGGAGGGGGTAGAACTTGAATCTAGAAGTCTATCCGGATGGTGATCTATGGATTCAATGGCAGGTACTGATCTAGATAATGCATCAGCAATGACTTGATCCTTACCCTTTCGGTGTACGATCGTAAAATCAAATTGTTGAAGGCGCATACTCCATCTAGCAATTCTACCAATTGGATCCTTGATCTTGTACAGCCACTGTAAGGCATGGTGATCGGTCCACACAGTAAAGTGTGCTCCTTCAAGGTAAGGGCGAAGCTTTACCACTGCCCAAATAACGGCTAAACACTATTTTTCTGTGGTGGTATATTTCCTTTCGGCTTTTGTCAGCGAGCGGCTTAAATAGCAGACGACTTTTTCTTTTCCATCCTGGATCTGAAACAATACCGCACCAAGACCAAAGTCTGAGGCATCCGTTTGAACTATAAATGGGAGGTCGAACTGTGGACAAGACAAGATTGGAGCTGATACAAGATGATTCTTTATAGTATCCATAGCCTTTTGACAATCTACATCCCAGAGAAATTTTTTATTTTTATGCAGAAGTGATGATAGAGGTGCTGTAAGGGACGAAAAATCCGGAATAAAGCGTCGATACCATGAAGCTACTCCAATCAGACGACGGACCTCGGTCACCGTTTTTGGTACAGGTATCTGAAGGATGGCTTCTACTTTGTCTGGGTCCACCAACAAACCAGCTGCATTTAACACTTAACCCAAGTAACGTAACGTATATATGCTGGTCAAAGGTAGAGGTGCAAATGATGATATCATCCAAATAAACGAAAACATAGTTTTCAAGGTCGTAACCAAGTACCTTTTCCACGAAACGTTGCCACGTGGCTGGAGCGTTATGCAAACCGAACGGCATGCGTTTGAATTGAAACAACCCGCGAGTTGGGACTACAAATGCGGTATAGGGTCGGGAAGATTCCGCGACAGGAATCTGCCAATAAGCTGACTTGATGTCTAGGGTACTGAGGAACCTAGCATCTCTTAGTTTATCTAAGGTTGCAGAAACAAATGGCAGTGGGTATGCGTCACGTTCACTGACTTCTTTCAACTTTTTATAATTTACACAGAATCTGAATGTATTATCAGGCTTTTTAACTATAGTAAATTTTATACCCATTTAGAATAAGACCATCCTTATTTATTATTAATAAATCGGTTGAAACAAAAAATTACCAACAAAAATGAACGTCGTAACTAATTTATTAGATGTCACGTTTTTGAAGTTACGTCAAATTTTGATTTCATGTTAATGTCATAACGCAAAATAAGATATAAAAATGCGATATTCTGATGAATCCAAAAAACTGATGCTTAATGTAGTAAACTATTTTCAAAACGATTTAGGATCTCGATTTAAGGCAATTCAAAAAGCGTCCGAAGCACTAAAAGTTAATCTTGAAAAACCAAACAGAGCTACAGATTTCGAATTTAGAAGAAATATGTCTGCAAGCGTTTCCCGGAGCAAAACCCGAATTACAAAAAATACCCTGCATTGTTTGAGGGAAGTAATTTATAAAATGTATGCGCGAAAGGATAAAATCACAGTAGAAACTATTTTACGGCAATTTATCGAAGAGTCTCCAGAAACTAAGATTTCCAAAGGTTCGTTATATTTGGGAATTAAAAAAATGGGTTTTCATTTCAAAATACAGGATGGAAGAAAACATTTATTGGAAATGCCTGCAGTCAGATTAAAAAGAATATTATTTTTGAACAAATACCATGCTGCTAAAAGCGAAAAGCTCTTTACACCTGTTTTTCTGGATGAGACATGTGTTTTTAGTAAAAGCGGGGACAGAAGAATGTGGCAAGATGGTACTAAACACAGTGATTTAAAAATAACTGGAAGTGGGACACGATATGTAATTGTTCATACCGGTAATAAAAAAGGTTTTGTGGCAAATGCATCGCTTATTTTTAAATGCAATAAAAAAACAGGCGATTACCATGATAACATGAACACCGAAAATTTTGAAAATTGGTTTAAACAGCAACTAATTGTAAACTTGGAAGAACCATCGTTAATTATAATGGATAACGCAACGTATCACAGTCGCCTGGATGAAGAAATCCCAAGAAAAAGTTGGAGTAAAACACGCATGTTAGAATGGCTCAAAAAAAAGAATATTCCTTTTCCATATCACATTTTAAAGGTTGCTGTTTGGAATATAATTGAAAAGCAAGTTTTGCCAGAAAAAAATGATCATTTAGACAAATACGCTGCCGAGCATGGTCATTGTGTTCTCAGGCTACCACCCTATCATTGCCATTTTAATGCCATCGAAATGGTATGGTCAGAAACTAAAAGGCATTATGACCAAGCTATTACGAAAACTGCAAGGTCACCTACTGAAGTCTTAAAAGTATGGAATGACGTTGTAAAAAATGTACCGGAGCAACACTGGCAGAATTACATAAATCATACAGAGAAAATTATTTCTGAAGCATGGGCAGTAGAAAACAAACTGGACCTACTAAACATCGAACCTATGGTGATCTCTGTATCCAATGAATCCGATGATGAACTGTCACTTTCCGAAAGTTATTCTGATTTAGAAACTAATTAAACTTTGCCTTGAAGATCACGTTGTCATTTTTTTTAAATCTAGAATTTGTACTTAATCGAACTCTGAATTGCCATATTTTTTTAAGAAAACTATGTATCTAGTTAATAAAACAATGTTTTTAAAATTAGTGCGCTTCTTTTATATTCTTTTATTATGTCAACATCTTTAGAATTTTATGAATTTCATAAATTTAATTTGTATTATTACAAACCGCCACTGATAATATGAAATTTCAAGTCACTACGCCAATGCAATAAGAAATATGTCAAGCATTTGACATGACAAAGGTCATAACCTAATTTTTTTCATGCGGGTTCAGATGGTTCAAGAAGCCGCATACGTTAAGTTACTAAAACGGCTGGTACCTCTAAATAGGTATTAATTTTACTATAGTACTATTGGCGACGCCCAAGGAGAACTAGATGGTTCGATTATATCCTTGGCGAGCATGTCATCAAGTTCCTTATTCATCTGCTTTTGTAATGCTGGAGAAAGAGGGTAATGTCTCTGTTTTATGGGTGGATGAGAAGTTTTTATGACGTGTTCCACTAACAGAGTACATCCTAAGCCTGACCCCATTTTACCAAACGTAGAGTTGATGAGACAATCGAGTTCATTCCTTTGATCACCTGAAAGTTGGTCAAGGGAATTAATAGCAGAGATTTCGGGTAGTACTTTGTCATCATGTGGTACAAAAGACCATTGACCAGAGTACAAGTCTGGAACGGTTCCCATCTGCATCCAAAAATCTATCCCCAAAATAAGATGATGCGAAATTGACGGTACTACAAGGACTTCAAATATTTTTATTCTGTCTTGTAATTGGATAGGGATTGTAAGCGAGCCCACCACCTTACACTTAGCTCCATTCGCTACTGTGCACTCCGTCGACAAACCATGGTTCAGTTTACAAATGGACTTCAAAACATCCCAACCAGGACCACCAATAACTGTCTTTGAGCAACCGCTATCTAACAGAGCTAAAAATATCTTATTATAAATGCACACCTTAAGAAACGGGCGTCTGTCATCTTTGGCATGAGCTAAAACGAAATCTAAAACGACAGATACAGACGACACAGGATTGGTAGGAATTTTCGAGTTCGGGGTTTTTGACCGACCTATTGCTGGCCCCGACTCACATATTTTGACAATAAGGACAATTGATACGGGTGACATTCGGTTTTCCACACTTCCAACAAAATGGTTTACGTTCTTCACGACATTTTTTAAATTTGTGGCCGGCCTGTTGACAATTCCAGCAGGCTGGTTGACCTGAAGCGTTGACTGCTTTCACGGAGGCGGAGGGAATACGCGCGGTAGGTAAGACTTGCGTAGCATGAACCGACGTTGAATGAGCGGGACGATGATATGCCAATTCGGGTTCGAGTAGCGTTCGATGTGAGGCTGGAGGGGAAAGGAATTTCTTGACTCTTTCTTCAGTTTCTTCCACGCTCCTGCATAATTTAAGCAATTCCCTTACCGAGTGTACCTCTCGAAGAGACAACTGGGTTTGAAGGTAGGGGAGTAGGTTTCTTCGGATTAGTTGTACCCTAACTTCCTCTGAGGGTGGTTGATCCAATCTTCTAAAAAGGTTTTCCATGGCAGTAATGAATGTTAGTACCTTTTCTTGCGACCCTTGTGTTCTTTGTCTGATTTCATCCCATAGGTTAAACTCATAATCAAGCGGCCTGAAATCCTCTTTTAGTTGTGTCACAAGATCATCCCAGGAGGTAAAACTTCCCGTTCGATACCAGTATAACGCGTCTTTCTCGAATAATTCCGGAGCAGAGCGCAATAATTGTTCCTTGGAAACGCCCCGTGATAAACGAACTTCCTCAATACGTTCTAGGAAATCGTTAACGCTAGTACGTCCGTTAAATTTGACATTCCACCTATGAATGAAGGGGTTGAAAGATGAATTACTTGGTTCACTTGGCCGTTGGGTAGGAATTGGAGACATATTTAAATTGTTCAGACAGTCAGCAAGGTATCTAAGTTGGTTCAAATCCTGGAACGAGGTTCTTCTTGTATCGTCGTCGAAAGTTGCCATTTTAGATGTTGATGATGCGAACCTTCCCAGTGACGTGTAATTTTCACAACGTTCGTCTGGGCTCCTATGACTTCGTCTATCATATTCATGTTCTCGGCGACTAGAAGGCATCCCATGAGTCTGATGTTCGATTGGACCATCCTCTTGCAAATTGATTAGATCTCCTATTATTGGAAGACTTCTGGAAACTCTGGGTGTCGGTGGAATTGGAGCGTCGATAAGAGAATATGCATCCCGTGGATTCGAAAAATTCTCTTGTTCCCTTCCTGACCTCAATCCTCTAGGTACACAACCTTGATTGATAGCTGCTAACGGGTATAGACTGAATCTATCTTTCCTTTTCGCTTGGACAGATATCCCATCCATTCGAGGGAGAGCATGCTCTGCAGGGTTGACGAGACGACGTCCAGGCTTCGGCGATGTTGCTTCGTACGCTAAGTTGAGGTTACCAAATAGTTGACGACAGTCACTTTCCAGACTAATCCGCTTATCCTCTTCCATTTCGGTAGGACCATCTATCCTATTTAACCGTTCCATGAGGTGCGTTAGACGGGAGTATAATCGACGGAAGTCATTTTCACGATTTTCAGGATCGAAAGATTCGATTTCCATGACCAATTCCTCTAGCTTACCACTGCAAATTTCGGATTCTGAGTGAAAATCCTAATGAACTTGCAAGTTAGGAGCGAGTCCAGTTTCCTTCTCCTTCCTCATAGCTAGACGCAACGCTGCTCGTTTCTCATCTACCGTGTTGTAATTCGGTAAGCCGCGAACTTTTAATTCGTAAGTGAGTTCATCGCTTTTTAGTCTGTTCACCTCCATGTTAGAATAATGCACGTAGTAGATAACAGGTTAAAATAGTTTAGTTAGTCTAGTTTAAGTTACGTTAGGATGTAGTTATATTGTAAATATATTGGGATTCGGTGTTTTATTTTTCCTAGAATTTCAAGTTTTTATTTTGTATATTTCTAGAATTCTATTTTGATTTTGTTATAGAAAATCGTTTTTGTTTTGTTTCTAGAGTTATATTTCTATTTTACCTCTGGTGTGGGGTATGTAAAAAACAATGTTCTGTCTAGGCTATTACTTATCTCAACATAATCTACCTTAATAAATTGATTTTAAGAATCACTAACGAACTGGGCTGCTTAAATTTATTTTACAGTATGTTTACTAATATACAACTAATGCGCATAGAATAAATACCTCAGCTTTATACCAGTATAAGTATACCTTCTTACTAACCAATGTAACAAACCTATCTATACTTCCAAATTAACTCTTCCACTAATTGGGCAAGAATAAAGTATCAACCTAAAGATGAAAAAACTGCGTTTACAATATCTTTACTATCTTTGAAACAGTTATTTAACCTGTTTAATTTAAATCTATTTCTCTAAGAACTATATTTTCACCTTAAACTATAAATAACCCTAATAAAACACGATATACAGTGAACCGAATTACCCTGTATATGTATATTTGACTATCTCTCAAATAGACTGTATTCAAATTCTAATTCGATAAAATTTGAACTGCTTATATTGTACCAACACAAACTAACAAACAAATGTTTCGCCACACCCTATATGCAAAAAATAGTTTACTTCTCCTCAAACATCCCAAAACAACTCGTGTGCCTTTGGAACTGAGTTACACATACAAGTTACTGCACCTTAATGTTACCTCTATGTTTATCTATTACTGTTGAATAGAATAAGTTTAATGTTATAAGAATATTTATTTTTAGTTTTAATTATTTGTAAGATTTATTAATTAGTTGTGATGTAAACACTGTACTAGAATAATTGAATGTATTTTTATTTAGTTTCTATGTAAATAGTTTATGCTAAGCTAAGGCTAAGCATTTTTCCTGCAGGTTTCGTCTGTATTGGCTTAGTGCTAAGGCAGACGTGACACCTTCTAATGTACTTGGCGACATCTGTTCTCATTTTCGGCCAGTAAAACCGTTCTATAATGCGTCCCATGGTCTTGAAAACACCTAGATGACCATATGTAGGGGGATCATGGTGATTCCTTATGATGTCTTTCCGTTTCTCCCTAGGAACTACTTCTAACCAGCTATCTAAATTATGTACAAGATTAGGGTAGTTTGTCTTCGTTAGTCGATAGAGACGTTGGTTTTCAACTCTCCATAATGGATATTTCACCGGGTCGTGTTCAACTTTCTCCATCATGGTATTGTACCATTTGTCCAAGGAGGGGGTAGAACTTGAATCTAGAAGTCTATCCGGATGGTGATCTATGGATTCAATGGCAGGTACTGATCTAGATAATGCATCAGCAATGACTTGATCCTTACCCTTTCGGTGTACGATCGTAAAATCAAATTGTTGAAGGCGCATACTCCATCTAGCAATTCTACCAATTGGATCCTTGATCTTGTACAGCCACTGTAAGGCATGGTGATCGGTCCACACAGTAAAGTGTGCTCCTTCAAGGTAAGGGCGAAGCTTTACCACTGCCCAAATAACGGCTAAACACTATTTTTCTGTGGTGGTATATTTCCTTTCGGCTTTTGTCAGCGAGCGGCTTAAATAGCAGACGACTTTTTCTTTTCCATCCTGGATCTGAAACAATACCGCACCAAGACCAAAGTCTGAGGCATCCGTTTGAACTATAAATGGGGGGTCGAACTGTGGACAAGACAAGATTGGAGCTGATACAAGATGATTCTTTATAGTATCCATAGCCTTTGGACAATCTACATCCCAGAGAAATTTTTTATTTTTATGCAGAAGTGATGATAGAGGTGCTGTAAGGGACGAAAAATCCAGAATAAAGCGTCGATACCATGAAGCTACTCCAATCAGACGACGGACCTCGGTTACCGTTTTTGGTACAGGTATCTGAAGGATGGCTTCTACTTTGTCTGGGTCCACCAACAAACCAGCTGCATTTAACACGTAACCCAAGTAAGGTAACTCGGACTTACAAAAGTTACATTTATCCCTGTTAAGGGTTAAACCTGCATCCGCAAGTCTTCGCAAAACTTCTCCCAAAACGTATATATGCTGGTCAAAGGTAGAGGTGCAAATGATGATATCATCCAAATAAACGAAAACATAGTTTTCAAGGTCGTAACCAAGTACCTTTTCCACGAAACGTTGCCACGTGGCTGGAGCGTTATGCAAACCGAACGGCATGCGTTTGAATTGAAACAACCCGCGAGTTGGGACTACAAATGCGGTATAGGGTCGGAAAGATTCTGCGACAGGAATCTGCCAATAAGCTGACTTGATGTCTAGGGTAGTGAGGAACCTAGCATCTTTTAGTTTATCTAAGGTTGCAGAAACAAATGGCAGTGGGTATGCGTCACGTTCACTGACTTCTTTCAACTTTTTATAATTTACACAAAATCTGAATGTATTATCAGGCTTTTCAACTAGTACTATTGGCGACGCCCAAGGAGAACTAGATGGTTCGATTATATCCTTGGCGAGCATGTCATCAAGTTCCTTATTCACCTGCTTTTGTAATGCTGGAGAAAGAGGGTAATGTCTCTGTTTTATGAGTGGATGAGAAGTTTTTATGACGTGTTCCACTAACAGAGTACATCCTAAGCCTGACCCCATTTTACCAAACGTAGAGTTGATGAGACAATCGAGTTCCTTCCTTTGATCACCTGAAAGTTGGTCAAGGGAATTAATAGCAGAGATTTCGGATAGTACTTTGTCATCATGTGGTACAAAAGACCATTGACCAGAGTACAAGTCTGGAATGGTTCCCATCTGCATCCAAAAATCTATCCCCAAAGTAAGATGATGCGAAATTGACCATACTACAAGGACTTCAAATATTTTTATTCTGTCTTGTAATTGGATAGGGATTGTAAGCGAGCCCACCACCTTACACTTAGCTCCATTCGCTACTGTGCACTCCGTCGACAAACCATGGTTCAGTTTACAAATGGACTTCAAAACATCCCAACCAGGACCACCAATAACTGTCTTTGAGCAACCGGTATCTAACAGAGCTAAGAACATCTTATTATAAATGCACACCTTAAGAAACGGGCGTCTGTCATATTTGGCATGAGCTAAAACGAAATCTGAAACGACAGATACAGACGACACCGGATTGGTCGGAATTTTCGAGTTCGAGGTTTTTGACCGACCTATTGCTGGCCCCGACTCACATATTTTGACAATGAGGACAATTGATACGGGTGACATTCGGTTTTCCACACTTCCAACAAAATAGTTTACGTACTTCACGACATTTTTCAAATTTGTGGCCGGCCTGTTGACAATTCCAGCAGGCTGGTTGACCTGAAGCGTTGACTGCTTTCACGGAGGCGGAGGGAATCGAATTCGAGACCACCTCAGGTATACGCGCGGTAGGTGAGACGTTGAATGAGCGGGACGATGATATGCCAATTCGGGTTCGAGTAGCGTTCGATGTGAGGCTGGAGGGGAAAGGAATTTCTTGACTCTTTCTTCAGTTTCTTCCACGCTCCTGCATAATTTAAGCAATTCCCTTACCGAGTGTACCTCTCGAAGAGACAACTGGGTTTGAAGGTAGGGGAGTAGGTTTCTTCGGATTAGTTGTACCCTAACTTCCTCTGAGGGTGGTTGATCCAATCTTCTAAAAAGGTTTTCCATGGCAGTAATGAATGTTAGTACCTTTTCTTGCGACCCTTGTGTTCTTTGTCTGATTTCATCCCATAGGTTAAACTCATAATCAAGAGGCCTGAAATCCTCTTTTAGTTGTGTCACAAGATCATCCCAGGAGGTAAAACTTCCCGTTCGATACCAGTATAACGCGTCTTTCTCGAATAATTCCGGAGCAGAGCGCAATAATTGTTCCTTGGAAACGCCCCGTGATAAACGAACTTCCTCAATACGTTCTAGGAAATCGTTGACGCTAGTACGTCCGTTAAATTTGACATTCCACCTATGAATGAAGGGGTTGAAAGATGAATTACTTGGTTCACTTGGCCGTTGGGTAGGAATTGGAGACATATTTAAATTGTGCAGACAGTCAGCAAGGTATCTAAGTTGGTTCAAATCCTGGAACGAGGTTCTTCTTGTATCGTCGTCGAAAGCTGCCATTCTAGATGTTGATGATGCGAACCTTCCCTGTGACGTGTAATTTTCAAAACGTTCGTCTGGGCTCCTATGACTTCGTCTATCATATTCATGTTCTCGGCGACTAGAAGGCATCCCATGAGTCTGATGTTCGATTGGACCATCCTCTGGCAAATTGATTAGATCTCCTATTATTGGAAGACTTCTGGAAACTCTGGGTGTCGGTGGAATTGGAGCGTCGATAAGAGAATATGCATCCCGTGGATTCGAAAAATTCTCTTGTTCCCTTCCTGACCTCAATCCTCTAGGTACACAACCTTGATTGATAGCTGCTGACGGGTATAGACTGAATCTATCTTTCCTTTTCGCTCGGACAGATATCCCATCCATTCGAGGGAGAGCATGCTCTGCAGGGTTGACGACACGACGTCCAGGCTTCGGCGATGTTGCTTCGTACGCTAAGTTGAGGTTACCAAATAGTTGACGACAGTCACTTTCCAGACTAATCCGCTTATCCTCTTCCATTTCGGTAGGACCATCTATCCTATTTAACCGTTCCATGAGGTGCGTTAGACGGGAGTATAATCGACGGAAGTCATTTTCACGATTTTCAGGATCGAAAGATTCGATTTCCATGACCAATTCCTCTAGCTTACCACTGCAAATTTCGAATTCTGAGTGAAAATCCTAGTGAACTTGCAAGTTAGGAGCGAGTCCAGTTTCCTTCTCCTTCCTCATAGCTTGACGCAACGCTGCTCGTTTCTCATCTACCGTGTTGTAATTCGGTAAGCCGCGAACTTTTAATTCGTAAGTGAGTTCATCGCTTTTTAGTCTGTTCACCTCCATGTTAGAATAATGCACGTAGTAGATAACAGGTTAAAATAGTTTAGTTAGTCTAGTTTAAGTTACGTTAGGATGTAGTTATATTGTATATATATTGGGATTCGGTGTTTTATTTTTCCTAGAATTTCAAGTTTTTATTTTGTATATTTCTAGAATTCTATTTTGATTTTGTTATAGAAAATCGTTTTTGTTTTGTTTCTAGAGTTATATTTCTATTTTACCTTTGGTGTGGGGTATGTAAAAAACAATGTTCTGTCTAGGCTATTACTTATCTCAACATAATCTACCTTAATAAATTGATTTTAAGAATCACTAACGAACTGGGCTGCTTAAATTTATTTTACAGTATGTTTACTAATATACAACTAATGCGCATAGAATAAATACCTCAGCTTTATACCAGTATAAGTATACCTTCTTACTAACCAATGTAACAAACCTATCTATACTTCCAAATTAACTCTTCCACTGATTGGGCAAGAATAAAGTATCAACCTAAAGATGAAAAAACTGCGTTTACAATATCTTTACTATCTTTGAAACAGTTATTTAACCTGTTTAATTTAAATCTATTTCTCTAAGAACTATATTTTCACCTTAAACTATAAATAACCCTAATAAAACATGATATACAGTGAACCGAATTACCCTGTATATGTATATTTGACTATCTCTCAAATAGACTGTATTCAAATTCTAATTCGATAAAATTTGAACTGCTTATATTGTACCAACACGAACTAACAAACAAATGTTTCGCCACACCCTGTATGCAAAAAATAGTTTATCTACTTCTCCTCAAACATCCCAAAACAACTCGTGTGCCTTTGGAACTGAGTTACACATACAAGTTACTGCACCTTAATGTTACCTCTATGTTTATCTATTACTGTTGAATAGAATAAGTTTAATGTTATAAGAATATTTATTTTTAGTTTTAATTATTTGTAAGATTTATTAATTAGTTGTGATGTAAACACTGTTCTAGAATAATTGAATGTATTTTTATTTAGTTTCTATGTAAATAGTTTATCGATTTACCTATTATTTTTAGCAAAATGAAATAAAAATACGTTTTTACCGTGTCGTGTGAACCTATCCTAATGTAATTTACAAACGATTGAATAGAGGAGTTCAGTCTAAGGTCAGTGTGGCCAACAAAAAAAGGTTTTTCTGACAAGAATGACAGTTAATGTCTACCATTCAAAACACAAGATTTTTGAAGGTTTTTTATCATTGCGAACATCTATATTGCTTTATTAAGACAATGAATACACCCCCGAAGCGTAGATCTCAAAATTTAAAATGACGTTTTAGCTGAATAATCAACGCATCGGTGGCCAATAACTCTAGGAACTTTTGGCATGTCACCATTTTATTTCTGACATTCTGTCACTACTTATGTCAGTTATGAGTTTTACTTGCTTTTCTTGATTTGATAGTCGATAGAACTACTACAAAAGTCTAATGCGCAACACAAAATATGGAAAATAAACATTAACGATTACACGAATATCAATAAGCAAATAAATCTCACATAAATAGTGACAGAAATGAAATGGTGACATGTGACATGCCAAAAGTTTCTAGAATTATTGGCCATCGATGCGTTGATTATTCAGCTAAAACGTCATTTTAAATTTTGAGATCTACGCTTCGGGGGTGTATTAATTGTCTTAATAAAGCAATATGGATGTTCGCAATGATAAAAAACATGCAAAAATCTTATGTTTTGAATGGTAGACATTAACTGTCATTCTTGTCAGAAAAACCACTTTTTGTTGGCCACACTGACCTTAGACCGAACTCCTCTATTAATGTGAAGTGTCACATCTATATCTCGAAAAATATACATCGATTGTTTGAAATATTAATAATCGATTCTTTGGAAATCATTCACTAAAGAACAGTGTAGAGGCAAGTCGTCTAACAAATAAGTGAATTTGAAAAAAATAAACCAGTTAACTAAACCAGTTGCAATAAAAATAACTCAACCAACAATAAAATATTAAATAAAACAACATTAACCAAGTTGAGGCGCCATTTTGTTACCTTGATTAAAAAGGTCCTGTTAATCTCGGGGTGGGATTCGAAATAAAAACCGATTCAGATGTAATGTTGGTTTAATATAATAAAATGAAATTGGTTATTATAGAAATGTACAGAAAACAAACAAGGCCTTGCCTACTAATTGTAACGCCAAAAACTCCCTGAAGGATTTCCGCTGTACGACACCATTTATGTGAAGTTAGCTTTCCACAATTATTTTAGGTTATCAAAAAGGCATGCACAAAATTATAACTATAATGGAAAGTTTTACACTATCCAATCTTACCTTAGGGGTGGTTGGATACAGAATTATATTAAAAAACTACCTTTTGTATGCATACGCTGGTTTACAAATTATAGTGATTGTGTTAGTAACTAAATCTATGATTTGTCCTCAACAGAGGGTAAAGACACCAGGACACTTAGTTCCTCAGTAGGTATGACAAAATACTCTACTTAGACTATTTAGTTTTATATCAATATGTGTTATTCTAGTGCAAGGTTGGCTTCTACTCAAACCACTGGATTGCTTGACATATGTACTTTATGAAAGTTACCTGTTAACGATCGGGTGCCGTGGTGTGTCCCTCCAAAAGTACTGGTAGTGGCAGACTATATCCTAGAGGTAGAGGTGTATACAGGTGTATCCGATGTGATGACGGGGTGCAGATAATGTCGATGCAGGAATGAAATGGAGATCTCGATGAATAAAATAAAGCCAAAGAAAGAAATACGAAGCAGAAAGAAGAGAAGAAAGAAGAAAGAATAACGAAAGAAAGAAAGAGACCTAAAAAAAGGAACTTGTGTAAGTATTTGGTAATAATAATTAAATGTTATGAGGGTTGAGTATAGTAAACTGACAAATTAAACTCACCGTAGAAGTTGTGTGGCCTCAAAGTGGTTTCGCCTACGGATGTGGAGACAGGAATTTAAGCTGAGCCAAATAAATATCCACTTATACAAATGGTAGAGCTCCAACAGCATCACTTTAATAAAATTTAAGCTCACTTAAATATATTTCAAAAAATCAGCAAAATTGCTAAGCCATGTGGTCTATCATGAACCTCACATGGAAGAAAAAAGAAAAACCAATCTCCTATCTAGGTATTGATGGTCTTAGAAAAAAAAGGTATGTTCTTTTCATTTACTTCTTTATTACCAAAGTACTTAACACCAGAGATAAGCTCTGATAACAGAAATTAAAAAAGGAGAAAACCATTAATTGATCAGGAAGGTCAATGATCTGTAATCAGTAGATCTATGAATAGAAAAGTGACATTATGATGAAAGATTGAAATCACTTTGAGAAGATTTATTTTTAAGATTGACAGATATGACAAGATTGTCATCTACTTTGTACACCATGTAAACAAAATAACCTCTAAACCTTT
The DNA here is from genome assembly GCA_947563755.1 of Lochmaea crataegi. Lineage (NCBI taxonomy): Eukaryota > Metazoa > Arthropoda > Insecta > Coleoptera > Chrysomelidae > Lochmaea > Lochmaea crataegi. The sequence continues at coordinate 30,346,660 of OX387426.1, read as the reverse complement.
GATATTTTCCAATTACTAACTTTTATGATCTGGTGATCATCCTATGTTCAAATAAGGTATTTTGTAAATTTAGAATATAAATATTTGACCTATTATATCTCATACTGTTCTAAAGAATAAGTGGTAAATACTTATGTATTTATTATTTATAGGTGCCCTTCATGGAGACGCTTGAGAAAATTGAAAGGATTCCTGAGACATTAATTGTATTAATCCTACTTAAAACAATCAGGATCTGTTTTCAATAAACTAGCAGTTGGTAGGTACAGAGTCTATTTTTGGATGTTTGAAAGAGAGGCACAAATAATTCTTTGTCCCGTAACATACTCTATAGAGGATGTAAAGCGATGGAAAACTGGAATACCAACGGAAAACGATAGAATGAGAGAAGGAAGGTATACAACGAGAAGAACTGAACGATATTTAGACAAGCCTTATTAAATACCAATATAGTTAACTTTGATTTAGGTCAAACGTTAGTTCAGCTTGATAAGCTAGCGGTAACAAATGGAGTAAAAAGGTTGAAAATTTATATGAATGATATTATTTTTACACAGTGCACTATAAAAGGATTTATGGAAAAAGGAAATAATACGTTAAAAAACGTACAAATATGTATTTGCGATGTACCAAAGATAGTGGAAGAAGAAAAAGAAAAGCAACGAATTTTAGAAATGTATCATAACGACCCTTTATTTGGAGGTCACGTAGGAAATAACAGGCTATTGAAAATACTGAGAGCAAATTTTAGATGGAGAAACATGGAAAAAGATGTAAGAAAATATATCAAGCAATGTCACAAGTGCCAAGTCAATAAGGCAAAGAATAATCACAAGGAAGAATTCGTATTAACAGCAAAACCATGGGATATAACGTATATAGATACGATAGGTCCTTTTTCACAAAGTGAAAATGGTAACCGCTATTGCATTACACTGGTATGTGAATTAACCAAATACGCAGTAATAATCCCAGTGAAAAATAAAGAAGCAAACACGATAGCTCGAGGAATCTTCGAAAATTTCATACCAACGTACGGTCTGATAAAACAAATTAGGACAGATTTAGGAACAGAATACAAAAATTAAATATTCAATGCGCTAACGAAGATGTTAAACATTAGTCATAAGTATTCAACAGCGTACCACCACCAGTCCATAGGGGGGTGCGAAAAACTACATAGAACACTTAATGAGTACGTGAGACATGAGACGTAAGGATGATTGGGACGAATGGTGCAAATTATTCGCTTATTGTTATAATACGACTCCAAACTCTTATCATGGCTATACACCATTTGAGTTAATGTATGGAAGACGTGCTAACCTACCCGAGAATCTCACGAATGAAATCGATCCATGTTATAATGTTGATGAATATCAGAATGAGTTAAAATATAAATTACAGGTAGCTCATCAGCGAGCAGGAAAATATTTAGTAAAATATAAACTGAGTAGACAAAGCCAACATAGTAAGGTAGCCAACCCAGTTGATTTTAAAGTAGGGGATTCAGTTTTAGTAACAAGGGAAAATAGAACCAAATTCGAATCTCAGTATATAGGTCCATTTACAGTCACAGAGGTGAGTGATGTTAATTGTAAAGTCAAATTAGAATCAGGTTTGATAAAAGAAATACACAAAAACAGACTACACCTTTACTGTAAAGTAAATTAATCGGAAATTGTAAAAAGCAGTGTGAGTGATTAAGTTTACAAACAATTAGTGAAAATAAAAGTGAATAACAATACGAGAAACATTCAGTGACAAACAATTAAGTTATCGTAAACAATTGCGGAAAACAATAGACATTCAGCAATTTATAAACATTTGTAATTTTAGTATTAGTAATTATTTTATTTTTAGGAACGTTTGTATTCATAATTCATGATTCGTTCATAATTAAGGGAAAAGGAAGTTCAACGGAATTTATTCTTTTTGTAAAAGGGGAAGGTGTGATGCCTTTTGGCCCAATATAATAATATAATAATAAAGAATTAAATTCCCTTGATCTGATTTCAACAAAACGTTCGAAGATTTCATTATCATATAAATAAATTAAGAAGGTTATTGTCAAGTTCAAGCGTGAAGCAACACTAAACAATTATATGTTTATTTGGTTTACTCGAACTTGACTGGATTATATAAATATACATTCAGTATTTATCATAGGAGAAGTCGATACAGAATACTTGAAGAAAACTATTATCTATGGTTGAATAGTCAGCTAGTATTAATCAGTAACCATTACCCATAAGCATGCTATACGGCTAGGTACTTATGCATAGCATTAGTTTAGTAAGTAGTTTAATGTATTTAGTGAATAAAACAAACATATCCCAGTGCAAAAAGTAGTTGTTTCATTCTCTTGAGATGATCCTCCCGGTTACCTGCAACACCACCTATTCAGAGGCCCTTCCACACCTATAACCTAACCAAGTATCCATCGACGACACATATATTTCACCATCATCCTGCCCAGCGCCGAGATGCATGATTTTCCCTTCGCAAACCCGTGCTGGTTTTCCCTAAAACCCCCATTCCTACCAACTTCCTCCCCAATCCTATCCTTCATTATCCCCTCCATCAATTTACCCATACCACACAGCAGACTAATGGGCCTGTAGTCCCCCGCCCGATTCCCCTCTCTACCCGCCTTCTTGAGTAGTATCACAATAGCTACCTTCCATCCTTCTGGAAACTCTTCCTTCCTTAGCACCCTGTTGAAAAGCTCGCAGAAGTACTCCCCATTGTCATCCAACAGCATCCTCATCATATCTCCCCTCAGGCCATCTATCCCTGGGGCTTTCCTTACTTTAATGTTCCTTCCCCCCTCCTGTACTTCCCACTTCTCTACCGGCCTTATCCCCCTCATTTTCCCTACCCCCCTAGTATCCTGGACTTCTCGAATCCTGCCTCCAACTCCTCCTTCTCCCCCTGTGAACAATTTGCCTATAACCTCCCTCTCCCAATCTTCCTCTAGCACTTCGTTCCTATTTCCACCCATCCTCTTCACCGCTATCTCATATGCCTTTCACCATGGATTGTTTTCCAGGTCTTTCAGTAACTCTCCCCACTTCACTCTTTTTTCCCTCTCCACCCTACGCTCCAGTTTCTTCTTCTTCTCTTCGTATCCCCCTTTTCCCTCTATCCTTCCTCTTGCCCTCAGCATCCGTCTTCTTTCTTTCTTACACTCCCTCCACAGCTCCTCTATTTCCTCATTCCACCAGTAATTATTCCTCCGATCACGCCTATTGTCCCTCTTTCCCTCTCTTATACAGCCCTGTATCACATTGTACAATTCATTCACATCATGTCCAAGTCCCCTTTCTATCTTCACTCTTACTTTCTTCCTCATACCCTCTGCCTCGGCTTTCGTCCACCTCCATCCCCACTCTCCCGATAAATCCTTTCTCCCCTTCCTTATATCCGTCTCCACATACCTATGTAAGCTCAAGCTTTCCTCATCCTCCAACACCTTCCAACTACTCACTTTTCCCCCAGCCATTCATCACATGCTGTTATATCAATGAATGACGAACCCCCGTCACCCCTCACGAAGGTGGGCAGTAGTCCATCATTCAGCACCGCCAGCCCGTTGGATGTCAACACTGCCTCCAGGATCTCTCCTATCCGTTTTCTTCCCCCCCCCATGCAGTATTCTTAGCATTGAAGTCTCCTGTCACCGTTCTCCTAATTATCCTCCTTTTCCCTTTTGACATCCTCAGATCGTCCTCCAACCCAAACAGCATGAGTACGTACCATGTATGTCCCTCGTACATAACTGTCGGGACATAACTACATCCCAGGTACGTAATCTCCAATCCCATTTACATCCGAAGGACGTACTTGGGAAGTACATTTTTCAACGGTTAGGACGTACTATGTACATCCAACAACTTACTGGACCTTCGAGGGACGAAACTCGTACATACTGAAAACAAAGGTTACGTCCAATGGCCGTCACTGGGATGTAAATGAAGATAAAAATTGGAACTAAATAAAACAATTAAAAGTTGATTTCAAATATTTATTCTGAATACTTTTCAAATCTGTTTTTCTTTTTTTTTCTTTCATCAGCCCTACCAAGCCACTGCTTTATACATTCTTCAGTTTCCTTGGCATTTTTTGAAAAATTCCTCTGGTCAGCAACACCTTCAAATTGAAAAATAAAATTCAAATTATATATTTTTGTTTAATTACTTAAAGTTTACAGTCAGTAGTGATTTTTTGGTATTTCAATTACTTGTTTCATCACTAATATATATTATTTGTGAAATATGAACTTCAATTCTGTATGGCTAGATTTTAAAGTTATGTAGGTATACATTACAGGTTGTCTCACAAAATTTTAGGCATTAATTGAAACGACATTGTGAGAAAAAGTGTTATTGAAAAACATGTTACGATCGTAAATTTTAATGTAAATACTTATCATTTTACTCACCCACCAGTGAATTAACAATTTTTAAATTGTTGAAAGCCTTCTTCTGACTGCGCCCCAGCCAGCTATATTTGCAGGCTAGCTTATTGGTGAAGAAAAATGACATACAGCGTTTTACGAATTCCATGCAATCTTTTCCCCCTATCTTAATCAGCTCGTAAACCTTAAAAAACGTATGGTTTGTATCTACAATTCCTGCGAAATATGATGCGGATACGAAAAATAGCTTTAAAGGTAAATCATTTTTAAATTTTCAAATAAAACATCCTGTATCTCAGTAAGGAGTCACATTTTATCTAAGTAGCTTGACTTAAATATTAATATTTAGAGTCCATGATACTACAATTAAAATATTTTCAATTCATAACCAAACACCCTGTGTATATATAGCACTCTAAATGCTGAACATTATTATTTACTCACTCAGTAGTCTCTGGTACGAAATGTTCTTGAGTCTTCGGTTTTTCAGGTGTTAATTCAAGATGAAGCTTTTTTTTCATAGTTTCTAAAATACATCAATAAAATATGAAGTGTTTTAAAAATAAATACTTGAAACAATAACAAAAAGGATTATTTTTTTTTATATTCGCAATATTTTTAAAAATGTTGCATATATTTTATTGACAACTATTCATAATTACATAAATATTCGGCAATAATTAGTGTTGATACTGTAAATAATTTTGATTAAGTAATAAACTAACATACAATTCACATTTGTTGAAAATTTTAATAGAGCATTAATAATGAGAATACTTGCTGACTTATACTGAATATTTCCAATAATTAATTAATTTCCAAAGTTTAACAAAGGCCAGCTGTTGATATTCATAAATTATACAGTATGTAAAAAAATGTTCATAAAAATAAATGGATGTATGTCGTTATAGGAGTAATCAAACAAACTCACCTTCAATTTTATATTGAGGAGGTTTCATAAAAGAAACTTCGTTACTGCCATCTGGTGATTCTAGGGAACTGTATATTATTCTCCACCGCTTCCCTTTTATATTTAGTTCTGCATCAGAATTAAGGTCACTGGTGTCTTCAGCCAATACAGCCTTTGACCTGGCTATTTCATAGCTCTCTAAAAACATTATTTTCAAATAATATAAAAAATTAGCTATTCAGACAAGTAGATGGCTCCAAGTATACACACCATATGTTGCATTTCTGAACAACTATACACACACCGGGAGCGGAGTTAGAATATTCACTTTTAGAACTCAATAAAGTTTGTGAATTCTTGAGATGTTTGTTTGCTCTTTTATAATATTAAACTGGATTTCGATTTTCTCCACATATTAAAAATATGTTTAATGTAATCATAGGGATGCTGAATATTATCAGATAAACAAATGCAGTAATTACCGTTAAAACACTATAAAACTCTACATTTAATAACTAACAATTCACAATTACACTGAATTAGTGGCAGAAACGCTTTACCGAAAGTTAGGTTATGATTGGGTTAGATTATGTGCAAAATGACGCAGCTGAACTTTCAAATGTCAATACTGTCAATTATATGTACACAACAAAGTTTTTTTTAAAAGCTCAAATCATGGCAAAACTTAATATTTTAATTAGCCTTTACCGAAGTCATTTAAATCACGTTTCTTGTAATAAGCTTCATTGTTTCTACTTTATAATTTCATTACAATTGGTAAATTGTTAAAATTCGGAGATTTATTTAGTATATAGATTGATATTATGTATACAACATGTTAAAAAATATGCTGTGTAAGGAATAAAGTTCTCGTGAAACGTCTTCCTTATACAAAACTAATAACACTTTCACGTCCGGAAGAAAACGTAATTATACGTTACTTCATGTACGTACAATGTACGTCCCTGGTAGTCCCTGGGACATAAGTCGTAAAATGGACCTAAAATGTACGTCCCTCGGATGTGGCATGCTTATTGGGAATCCTGTGATGCTCCTCTCATATTCTTTCAGGCTGACATTTGGGCTTATATACACACTGTATACCACCACCGTATTCCATTCGCACTACCACCCATCCGTTTCCTTTCCTCACTTCATCCGCCCTCAGTCCATCTCCCAACCTGCTTTCCCACATATCTAGCATTTACCTCAGATCCACACACCACATCCACTTCCCTCCTAAAAATCACTTGATCCAATATATCATGCGCTATCCTGCATTTCCCTAAATTTATCTGCAGCACCCTCCATCCATCCCCTACATTCCCTCTTCCCGCGCACTGCACTCCCCTTCCTCCCATTGGTCCAGACTCGTCCCCTCTGAGGGGTCCAGAGGGTCCCTCCCATTTTTTCCTTCCTGTTTTCCATTGTCTTCATCTACTCCCTTCCTTCCCCTATTACATTCTATCTCCCCTGGCTTGTGTCCCCTTTCCCCACATACCCTACAAAAGGAAGGCCTGCCGACAGTCTCTCGAGATGTGATCCTCGCTCTTACAAAGCCAGCACTTACTCCTCTCCTTGACTACCTTCACCTCACACCCTGCTTCTTTATGGCCCTTTATCCCACATCCAAAGCATCTGTCATCCTCTCTACCCTCTATAATATTTACCCTGTTCCACCCCAATCGAATCTCCTTTTTTTTAATAAGGCTACCGCTTTTTCCCATTCCGCCCTCACCACCGCCATTTTTATCCCGTTCCTCTCCCTTACCACTTCAATCACCCTTGTCGCTTTCCCAATCAAATTCTCTATTTTCCCCCTCACCTTTTCATCTTCCATCCACGATTCTATTCCTACCATTTTAATGGTTTTTGTTCCCCTCCCCGCTTCCACCACCCTAGCTCCATTCATCCATTGCCACGGTAGCTAACAACGTAGATTACGGATTGTTTTATCGAGGTTTACTCCTCTAGATCCCTGGGATCTAACCACTTAGTCGCCTTTAACGACAGGTGGGCTATCCCCTGGGGGTATTCTTCTGAGTGGTCCCGCCCCCAGACGGGCAAAAAACGAGTACCTGGAAAATTTTTCAACTACCATTACATCTTCTAGGTAAACAGGTTTAATAAGGAAGAATGATTGATATCTATTTGGTCGTTAAGCAGATTACCTGAATATTTGTTTTTGTTAATCTCGAGGGCTTCTAAAATATTTAATTTGAAGGATTTGGGTTCTACATGCAAAATTTGAACATGAAGAAAATAAGTCTATAAACTTTTTAGACCTCACAATTCCAAATATCAACAATAAACATGATTTTTCTATATTTCGCGAACATATGACATTACAATTCATAATAGTTCGGTCCACCCATTCAGTCATAAATTAGCAGCTTTCAATAGTATGATACACAGACTTTTAACAGTCCCATTGAACACCAATAATTTCAACAAAGAACTAAATATAAAACAAATAGCAGTTAATAATAATTACGATCCAAACTTAATTGACAATATCATAAATGAAAAAATAAAGAAACGCACTTTAGAACAAGTGTATCCTTCAGATAAAAATAAAAATAATCAATTTAAAAGCTTAACATACTTTTGAACACCATCCTTAAAAATCAAATCATTTTTAGAATCTTTAAACATGAATATTTGCTTCAAAGCCGATTATAATTTATCCAAATTCATTAAAAATAACAAATCTAAAGCCTCAAAATTAAACAAATCAGGTGTTTATAAATTAAAATGTGGTAACGACAACTGTGACAAAATTTATATAGGTGGAACTTTTAGGTATTTTGAAACTAGAATTTCAGAACACAAACGTAGCTATGCCAACAACAAATTAGATTCCAACTATTCAAATCATCTATTAACAAACCAACACACTTTCGACTCTAATTTTGAAATTTTGCCTGTAGAACCCAAATCCTTTAAATTAAATCTTTTAGAAGCCCTTGAGATTAACAAAAACAAATATTCAGGTAATCTTCTTAACGACCAAATAAATATCAATCATTCTCCCCTATTAAACCTTTTTACCTAGAAGATGTGATGGTTGTGAATACATTTCTAGGTGAACTTTTTCAATACCTTCTTATATTCGTAGAATTCCGTATTTAGGCACTTTTTGTACTTCATTTCCATTTAAACATATTATAATACTTTTGTCAATATCTTAGAATTCCATATTAAGGCACTATATAAATTGAAAGTTTTTCATTGTATCTTCACTAGTTTGATAAAGCTACTGAGTAGCGAAACGCGTCACTAATTTTAAATTCAGCATCAGTTCAAAATAAAATGGAGATTTAAACAAATTCAATTGTTTTATTTCATAGTAATTTGTGACGTCCATCTATTATATTAATATTTATCAGACGCCCGTCTACTCGTTAACATTTTTCGAAATTAATAATTAAATTAGGATCAATCAGCTAATCACTGAAATGTGATTATCTTCTAAGCCGTTGAGATTAGGGGAAACTAACAAATATACCTTTTGTTGTTAAAATGATGTGGTTTTAATATTTTTTTTTACAAAAGTAGCGCTAATTTAAACAGTAAAAAAGTTTAGCGTACATTTATGCCGCATACGTAGCCTATGTGGCGCCATCTACAAAATACATCGAAATAGGTACAAAATTATGATTTCTCATATCCAAAAACCCCCACCGTCAAATGTTTGTGCATACATTTTTGAAAGCGTTGAAGTTATTGTAAAAAAATTTCATGTTTAGCACCCTGTATCTCTCTTAATATCAACATTTTATGAAAGCTAGTTGGTTCAAATCGCAAAATTTTGAAGTGAAGATTGTACTGTACTTCTATGTAAGAATACTTAAGGACCACCCTGTATAACATGAAAAAATCAAGATCCATGATTCTCACAAATCATAATTAATTCAATACTCACTGCACTGCTCGGTAAAATATGGTTAAACAGTTTGCCGGAGATGGTCAGGACCAGCTCAATGCGAACGCCACCGCTTCGCCAAAATTGAAGGCACTGCGCAATCGCCATTTTTCTGGCTATTGTCTAAGCACTACAAATCTTACTAAGTTGGGAATTCTGGAACCGTTGGCGATACTTGACACTGAACACTGTTTACACTACCACTACACCAACACTAACACTTTACACTATCTTACGCGCGTTTCGATAACCAAGTTATCTTCTTCAGAGACTGAAGGTAAACTGCCTGCCTGCTTACCTTCAGTCTCTGAAGAAGATAACTTGGTTATCGAAACGCGCGTAAGATAGTGTAAAGTGTTAGTGTTGGTGTAGTGGTAGTGTAAACAGTGTTCAGTGACTACAAATCTTGCAAAGCGAGCGGCGAAAATATGGCGAGTCGGTAGCGATCGAGTATGATACGGCTGTAAGAGTTAGCCAAAACCATCAAGACACATTATATTAAATATAGTCATTTTTATGTTTGAAACATAATCGTGTGCCCTTATTTGTTTTGTGGTTGTTATAGTTTATTCCATAATATATATAAATTCAAATTTTAACATATACAAAAATAAGTTGAAGGGGTATATTCATTCTAGTATATACTTTCTCTACTGAAAAGTTTGTTTAGAATTGTAGATTCAACTCCACATAGTGTTCGGTGGACTTGAAAATATTGGCAACTGAATATATGTTCCGGAAGAAGCCTATGGGTACAATGGGGACATCTGGGCCTAGGAGTACCAACGAGAAGATGTGAATGAGTCAGGCGAGTATGTCCAATTCTCAATCTGCAAATTATTACCTGCTCGGGCCTTGTTAAATTTGTTGGGTATAACCATTTATTTATAGTTGGCTTAATAGTTTTAAGTTGGCTATTAGATTGAGACCATTTTTGTTGCCATATTTTTTGTACGATGTCTTTAATATTGATTTTTAAGTCACTATAAGGTATGGGTGTACCGTTATCTACTGGACATTCCGTGGCTAAGTTTGCAGTAGAGTCGGCTTTCTCATTCCCAGGAATTTGACAGTGTCCTGGAATCCATATTAATTCGCATATTTTATTCATAGATGTTAGATACGTGTTTAATTCCAATATGCGTTGACATGTTATGTTCTTTGTAAATACATTACTTATCAAACTGATAGCACTAAGGGAGTTTGAGCACACAGTACATGATTGATATTTCGACATTGAAATATACAAAAGAGCTTGCCAAATAGCGTATAGTTCAGCCGTGAAGACTGAACAGGAGTTATGGAGCGCCCATTGATATACACCAGTATTCACGACTATAGCAGAACCAGTTCCATTATCAAATTTTGATCCGTCAGTGTAAATAATGAGATTATTTTGTCGGGATTCTAATTCTGCATAAAAAAGTGCTCTATAAGTTGAAGGAGGGGTATTTTCTTTTTTCCAGGATGCTAATTTGGTGTTAATTTTTGGGACAGAGAAAGTCCATGGAGGCACCGTGGATATCTGTTCTGTCAAAATTGGGCCCTGTATTACAGAAAACTTTTTGCAGGCTTCAATGTTTCTCACTCTTGCCGGACGCGTTGTGGATGGTCTTGTTCCAAATTCATTATTAGAACTGAAAAAGGTATAATTAATGTGAGATGGTATAGAGAGAATCTTTGAGGCATATATCATTATTTGGGAATCTCTCCTGAGGACCGGAGGAAGAACACCGGCATCACATTGTACAGCCATTGTTGGACTAGTTCTGAATGCACCTGTTGCATATCTTAAAGCTGCTGCTTGAATTATGTCTAGACGTATAAGTCTAGATCGCCTACAGGAGTTATAGACAACAGCTGCATAGTCTATTTTATCCTGAATGACTGATTGATAAAATTTCAAAAGCACTTCCCTGTCAGCCCCCCACTTTATGCTGGACATACATTTAATTATATTCAATGCCTCTTGACACTTTGCTTCAAGTTGGATTAGCTGCTCGTTCCAAAGAAGTTTCGAGTCAAATATTAGGCCGAGACATTTTATGCTGCTTCTGACATTAATACGAACGCCCTCCATACAGAGCTTGGGATCCTCATGTGTTCGTCTTAATCTGCAGAAGTGAATGGAGGTAGTTTTTTCTGTTGAAAATTTAAATCCCCTTTGCCTTACCTCTTTATTCAGGTGGATTATGTCCTCATTTGAACACCGATTGATAGTAACCATGGACTGATTCCGTAAAAATATTACCAGATCGTCAACATATAAAATTTTTTCCACATTGGTTTAATTTTTCTCCAATATAAAATTAATTGCAATTGCAAATAATGTTACACTCAAAACGGATCCTTGAGGGATTCCATTTTCCAGAGTTCTAATCGAAGATTGCGCAGTACCTACTCTCACAGTAAAAAACCTTTCTTCAAGAAAGTTCTGAAGTAGTATTGGGAGTTTTCCTTTTAGTCCCCACTTGTTGAGTTGCTTAAGGATAGAAAATCTCCAGACTCGGTCATAGGGTTTTCCTAGGTCGAAACTCACCGCAACAAGATGTTCCCGATTCAAAAAGGCTTTTTGAATTTCGTTCTCCAAGTACACTAGGGTGTCAATTGTAGAATGTTTGCTGCGGCAACCAGTATGATTTTGAGATAGAAGGTTGTTTGATTCTTACCACCAGGAGATTCTTGTATTAACAATTTTTTCAAAAAGTTTTCCTAAACAGCTTGTTAAGGATATAGGTCGATAGCTGTTAGTGTCAGACGGAAGTTTATCGGGTTTTAAAAACGGGACAATAGTGGCAATCTTCTTTGCCACTATTGTCCCGTTTTTAAAACCCGATAAACTTCCGTCTGACACTAACAGCTATCGACCTATATCCTTATATCCTTTTTGGGAATGATCCTGAATTCAAGATACAATTGAATAGATTGAGAATGTATTGTAAATCCACTTCTGATAGGTTTTTTATCATGCCGTAGAGGATATCGTCATGACCAACTGCCGCCTCTTCACTATTTTCCATCGCGTGGTACAACTCATTAATTGTTATTGGGAAGTTGTAGGGTTCCCCATTCTGGGAAGTGAAGTCAAGTCTCACAGACTCTTGTCTAGCTTTGTATTCGGAGAATTCTTCTTCATATATGGATAACTTATTAAAGGATTCATAGTGATCGGCAAATTCTTCGCAAATTTGTTGTGGGTCCGTGACTACATCATAACCAGATTTTAATATTTGGGGAAACTCAAAAGTGTTTTTGCCAGTAATTATTTTTATTTTTCTCCAAATTTCCTGTAGACTTACCTGTGGGTTAATTGTTCCGACGTATTCCTGCCAGGATGCTTTTTTAGATTGAATGATCAATCTTCTCGAATAAGCTCTAGCTCTTTTAAAGTTAATCAGATTTTCTAATGTGGGGTACCTTTTAAATTTATTATAAAATGTCTTTCTCTGTTTAATAGCTACTTTGATGTTTTCATTCCACCATGGAACACATCTGCGTGATGTAGTCGGATTTGACCTGGGGATGCTTGATTTAGCTGCTTCCACTAATGACTTTGTAACAATATCAACGGCATCATCAACATTGTCACGGAGACTGGGGATATTAACAGATTCTTTGTATTTATTCCAGTCCGCTTTCTTTGTTAACCATCTTTCTTTCATTACAAACACTTTTGCATGTGTATCAGTTTTTATAATTATTGGGAAATGATCGCTAGAATGTAAGTCGTCGTCTACATCCCAGAATAATCTAGGTGCAAGCTGCGGAGAGCATAAGGATAAGTCAATAGCAGATGTGGCGCCATTTCTGGCACTAAAGTGAGTGGGTTTTCCACTGTTCAAAATTATTAAATTATTATTATCTATCACAGATTCCATTCGGCGACCTTTGGTATCCACAATTGTGGATCCCCAGGATGGCGAATAAGCGTTAAAATCCCCTACAATAAAAAGAGGTGGAGTAAGTTGGTTGATCATATCCTGGATCTGTTGTGAATGCCAGTTCCCATCTGGTAAGTAGAAATTACATATAGTAGTTTTAATTGGGTGATCAATCTGAACCGCTTTGACTTGTAAATTTGTAACCAATCTAACGTCTTTTGCAGGTATATTATTACGGATAAAAATAGCGACTCCTCCTATGGCTCTGATGAAAGGTTGTCCATCTTTACGGAAACACTGAAATCCTCTAAGGCGAAATGGTTCCTGTGGTTTAAGATGGGTTTCTTGAAAAAGAATAATTGATGGCGAAAACTGTTTTTTCAATAGATCGATATCACCAATATGATTTTTGATACCATTGCAATTCCATTGGATAAATATATTGTTTGTATTGTCCATTGAATTGAATTATTATTTTTACTTTTCTTTCAGCTATTTTCGACTGTAATGGTGAAATCGAGATGAAATTTCTTGAAATCGAAATTTATTGTAAATATAAAAATATTGATATAAAATGTAAATATTAAAACGTGTAAATAACATAAATAAAATATAGAACTGAATAAAAATTTGAAAAATCACAGATTATCATTTTTCTGGCGGTAACGCCATGTCCTCTAAAGCATGCGAAGACGGTAGAATAAAGTTTGGGGTTGACGAGGTATTAGTCAAAGATTCGTTTGTTTTCTCACAAGCTGTGGCATCCATTTTATCGAGGCTCTTTTTTCTTGGTTTGCCTTTCGGCCACCCTCTTCTTCCTTTCTGTTTTTTTCGATAACTTACGCCGCTAGACACTGATTCGTTATCTGACGAGCCTGGGTGATACCGCTTATATACAGATGGAAGAGACTAACAATCGGAGGCTTGCGAGGTGATACTTGTGGCTAAAGGAAACGTGATACATCTCAATGTTATAAATGAAACTAACTGTTCCTAATTAATTCCACTATTTAATGAGAAAATTATGAAAATTATGAAAGGATATTGATAATTATTTCGATATTGACATATCATCGTCAGAATGACAGAAGTTACATTTTATGTGATACCTACTTGATGTTTAATATTTTGGTTAGACCAAATATGAGTAGATTCCACCAAGTAAGGGTCCAAATAGTAAATTCAGTGATACATCACAGTGTCTAACTGATAATTGATTTCCACACTCACAAATTGGTGGGTTTTTTCCTAGAAGGTATGATGATGTTAAGTGTGAGTGGCCTATGCGAAGTCTAGATAGTACGACTAGCTCTTTCCGTTTTTTTCAATTGGTAATCAGTTTTCTTAAGTCTTACTCTTGGTTGTGTTATTTTTAGAAATTTGTTATCGAGTTGCCAGTCTATCTGCCATTTATTAATAATTTTCTGCTTGATGTGTTTTTTAAAATCTTCCAAATTTTGTATGGAGGCAAGCTCCTCTACATGTATTGCCCTTTTTGCAGCCAAGTCAGCTCTTTCATTACCTGTTATCCCAATGTGACTAGGAATCCAGATAAATATTATGTTTATTTGTTGTTGCTGAAGATTGTATAGAGTTCCTTGCATGAAGCTCGTTAATGTGTCTGTTGTTTTCTTATTAGTCAATGCTTTTAAGACACTGAGAGAGAGTCAGAACATATTGCTGCATTTGTTATATTATTATTTTCTATATATTTAACCGACTCCAAAATTGCATATTGTGCGGCGAAATATATACTGGTCCAAGAGGGGTGTTTCCAATAAATCGCCTGTTCTTTAACAACTATAACAGGATTATTGTGTTTTTGTAAAACATGTTTTATCTCATTGATAAACATATTAACTGGGGAACTGGTTTTATCATACTTTTGGCAATTAAGGTGAAACACTGGATTTTTAAATCTCCATGGGGGATAGGAAATATTTTGAAGTAATTGCCGAACCGGCATATCATGTTGTAATCCTAGCACTATCTGTTTTATCCGGCTAGGAAAAGGGATGGTATTAATATGCCTTGATTGGAAACAATCCTGTTCCTCCTCACTAAAAATATCAATTATAAGTGGATTAAAGGGTGTCGAGTACTTTTTGCAGAGGTAATTTGCCATTAGAAATTGTCTTCTGTATTTAAGGGGAGGAATACCAGCCTCGCAGCATAACGAGGAGTAAGGGCTTGTTCTAAATGCTCCCAATGCTAGTCTGATGCTAGTGGCTTGGATATACTCCAAAGTTCTGAGATTTGATTCACTAGCAGAGCTATAAACAATAGCCCCATAATCCATTTTGGACATTATAAACGATTTGTATATATTCAATAAGACGTTAACATCAGAACCCCAGTTAATATTTGATAGACTTCTTGAAATATTTAGGCTTTTTTTACATTTTGTTGCAAGATCTTCAATGTGTTCTTTCCATAACAATTTTTTATCAAAAACAAGACCTAGGAATTTAATAGACGAAGTTATTCCAATAAGGTGTACGTGAAGATTGATATTTGGTTCTTTTTTTTTATTTTGGGCCGAGATGGGAAACTCATGTTCGAATGGGTCCAGGACCCAAACAGTGTTGGACTCATCCCCAAGGAGATGCCTACCAACCAAACCCTCCTCAAACTCGCCGTTACCCCCGCCTCGGAATCACTACCCTAGCATACTTCGCGACGGGCGGCGGTCCCTCCCCAGCCATGCTGCCCTCACTTTCCCCTTCTCTGCCGCCTTCAACATGTGTGTTCACAAGGATAACTGACTATCCAACCACACCCCTAGGTATTTCACACACTCCTCCATGCGAATTCTCCTTCCCTTCACCATCACCTCCACTTCCCTCGTCTTGCTCCGTCCCTTCACTAGCAACCCCACCGTCTTATCTTCCGCCACTTCTAGTCCGCACCGCTCTATCTTCTCCACAATCTTCCTACACATTCTCTCCGCCTTTCTTTCTATCTCCGCCTCTCCTTTTGCCGTACATACCAGAGACACATCGTCCGCATACACCGTAATCTCACATCCCTCTTCACATACTATCCCATGAACCTCATCAAACACACACTTCCATAGCGTCGGTCCAAGAACCGAGCCCTGGGGCACTCCAGCCTCCGATCATACCTCCTCCCTCTAGTGTCTACTATCACACGTCCCGTCAGGTAGTCCTCCACTAGGTTAACCAAACCCTCCCCTACTCTTAGCCTCAGCAACGCGCTCAACACTGCCCGTTTGCTGACACTGTAGAACGCGTTCCCGACGTCGAAGAACACGAGTAGGGCCAATTTCTTGTTCCTCTAGCTGCCCTCCCTAGCCCTTTCCACCAAGCCAATCACCCTGCCCAGCGCCGAGATGCATGATTTTCCCTTCGTGAACCCGTGCTGGTTTTCCCTAAAACCTCCATTCCTACCAACTTCCTCCTCAATCCTATCCTTTATTATCCCCTTCATCAATTTACCCATACCAAACAGCAGACTGATGGGCCTGTAGTCCCCCGCCCGCTTCCCCTCTCTACCCGCGTGAGTAGTATCACCCTAGCTACCTTCCATCCCTCTGCTAGTCTTCACCCCTTAGCACCCTGTTGAAAAGCTCGCAGAAGTACTCCCCATTGTCATCCAACAGTCTCTTCATCATATCTTCCCTCAGGCCATCTATCCCTGGGGCTTTCCTTACTTTAATGTTCCTTCCCCCCTCCCCACTTCTCTACCGGCTCATCCCCCTCATTTTTCCTACCCCCATAGTATCCTGGACTTCTCAAATCCTGCCTCCAACTCCTCCTTCTCCCCCTGTGAACAATTTGCCCATAACCTCCTTCTCCCAATCTTCCTCTAGCACTTCGTTCCTATTTCCACCCATCCTCTTCACCGCTATCTCATATGCCTTTCCCCATGGATTGTTTTCCAGGTCTTTCAGTAACTCTTCCCACTTCTCTCTTTTTTCCCTCTCCACCCTACGCTCCAGTTCCTTCTTCTTCTCTTTGTATCCCCCTTTTCCCTCTATCCTTCCTCTTGTCCTCAGCATCCGTCTTCTTTTTTTCTTCCTTACACTCCCTCCACAGCTCCTCTTTTTCCTCATTCCACCAGTAATTAGCCCTCCGATCACGCCTTCTGCCCCTCTTTCCCTCTCTATACAGCCCTGCATCACATTGTACAATTGTACATCATGTCCAAGTCCCCTTTCTATCTCCACTCTTACTTTCTTCCTCATACTCTCTGCCTCGACCTTCGTCCACCTCCATCTTCACTCTCCCGATAAATCCTTTCTCCCCTTCCTTATATCCGTCTCCACATACCTATGTAAGCTCAAGCTTTCCTCATCCTCCAGCACCTTCCAACTACTCACTTTTCCCCCAGCCATTCATCACATGCTGTTATATCAATGAATGACGAACCCCCATCACCCCTCACGAAGGTGGGCAGTAGTCCATCATTCAGCACCGCCAGCCCGTTGGATGTCAACACTTCCTCCAGGATCTCCCCTCTCCTATCCGTTTTCTTCCCCCCCATGCAGTATTCTTAGCATTGAAGTCCCCTGTCACCATTCTCCTAATTATCCTCCTTTTCCCTTTTGACAACCTCAGATCGTCCTCCAATCCTGTGATGCTCCTCTCATATTCTTCCAGGCTGACATTTGGGCTTATATACACACTGTATACCACCATGTCTTCCATTCACACTACCACTCATCCGTTTCCTTTCCTCACTTCATCCGCCCTCAGTCCATCTCCCACCACTCATATTCCTGCATCTCCTGTATCATCCATAATCCATCCCTGCTTTCCCACATATGTAGCATTTACCTCAGATCCACACACCACATCTACTTCCCTCCTAAAAATCACTTGATCCAATATATCATGCGCTATCCTGCATTTCCCTAAATTTATCTGCAGTACCCTCCATCCATCCCCTACGTTCCCTCTTCCCGCGCACTGCACTCCCCTTCCTCCCATTGGTCCACTCTGAGGGGTCCATAGGGTCCCTCCCATTTTTTCCCTCCTGTTTTCCATTGTCCTCATCTACTCCCGTCCTTCCCCTACTACATTATTTCTCCCCTGGCTTGTGTCCCCTTTCCCCACATACCCTACAAAGGAAAGCCTGCCGACAGTCTCTCGCCATGTGATCCTCGCTCTTACAAAGCCAGCACTTACTCCTCTCCTTGACTACCTTCACCTTACATCCTGCTACTTTATGGCCCTTTATCCCACATCCAAAGCATCTGTCATCCTCTCTACCCTCTATAATATTTACCCTGTTCCACCCCAATCTAATCTCCTTTTTTTTAATAAGGCTACCGCTTTTTCCCCTTCCGCTCTCACCACCGCCATTTTCATCCCGTTCCTCTCCCTTACCACTTCAATCTCCCTTGTCCCTTTCCCAATCAAATTCTCTATTTTCCCCCTCACCTTTTCATCTTCCATCCACGGTTCTATCCCTACCAATTTAATGGTTTTTGTTCCCCTCCCCGCTTCCACCACCCTAGCTCCTGTCACCCTTTCCACCTCACCCAGAATTCCCCTCACCTCAACCCCCTTCTTTGCCCCTATAACCACCTCCCTATTTCTTGAGACTCTGAGTCTATCCACCCACTCCCCTGTCATCTCCCTCAACCCCTTCTTAATCCTCTCGATCCCCTCCTGATCGACTTCCCCGATATCCTTTAGGATTATCGCCCCATTTCTACCCTCTTTTTCCTTTTCCCCATCTGTATAGATTGTCACCTCCGCCACCTCTCCGTCACCTCTCACCCACGCCACCATCTTCTTCAGCACCTCCACCTCTACTGGCTCAGGCCTGTGGAGACCAATGCTGTCCCCGCTCCCCACTTCCCCAAACAGTCGACTCATCAGCTCAAACACCTTTTTCTCATCCCTACAATCTCCCTCCATCCGACAGATCAACTCCTCCGTCTTCACCCTTACCCCATTCCTTTCCGTAGTGCGTACCTCCTTGACCCACTCCATTTCCTCTTCCTTTCCTCCTAGCATCGGGTACCTATCCCTAAACATCCTCTGTATTCCCTTCTTCATTCCACTGTCTTCTTTGGTCACCCATACCACCTTTACGTTTTCATCCCCTAATATTGGATTTCCCACCTTCACCTCTATTCCCTCCCCCTTTTTTATCATCCCAGTCCCTATCTCTAACCTCCTTCCATCCTTCCCAGTCTCTTTGCCCCACCTCCCATCGTGTTGCATTATCTCCTTTCTATCGTCCTCCCTCCTCAACCTCTCCAATTCCTTGACTCGCCCCTCTGCTGCTACCTTCTCTTCCTCCAGCCTTTCCACCTTCTCCTCCAGTCGCCTTACCATATCCTTCAATCTCTCTACACTCTCCCTCTCTTCTTCCTTCCCATTCTCCACTTCCTTCTTTCCTTTCTCCTTCAGTTTCCTCTTCTGTTCCTTGTCCTCCAGCGGCGATACTTCCTTTCTCTTCACTCCAGTATCACTCCTCCCTCTCGTCTCCCCCGCCTTATCAGGCGTTCGTTTTACCTTCGTCGATTTGCCAAAAATTCCTTTTCCTTGCCCTCCTTCATCCACAACCTCCTGTTCTATTTTGCTTTCTTCTTTTTCCATATTCCATCCCACGAGTAGCTAGGGAATTGAATGTCCACCACCACAGAGCCCCGCTTTTGGTGGTAAGGCTGGTTACTCCGGGAAGTCACCAGGTATCCCGGAGGCACCGTTTCTGACTGACTTTCGCGCAGCCATTCATCTATTGCCACGGTAGCTAACAACGTAGATTACGGATTGTTTTATCGAGGTTTACTCCTCTAGATCCCTGAGGATCTAACCACTTAGTCGCCTTTTACGACAGGTGGGCTATCCCCTGGGGGTATTCTTCTGAGTGGTCCCGTCCCCAGACGGGTGTGATATTTGGTTCTGGATGATCTTTTCTCAACCTACAAAAGTGAATACACTGAGTTTTGGTTGTGGATATTCTGAAACCGCGCTGCTCCACATACTCAACTATCAAATCAACAGTATTCTGTAAAGTTTTAACAACATTTTTCAAATCTAGGGATGAGTAGTATATGGCTAGGTCATCTACATATAAACTTATCTGAACCTCTACTGGAATGACATGCACTATACCGTTTATTGCTACAAGGAAGAGTTTGAGCCTTGAGGGACACCATTTTCTGGAAAATGTGTTTGTGATGACTCATTGTTCACCCGCACTCGGAATGTTCTATTACATAAGAGGTTTTGAACAAACCGAGGTGTTAAGACTTTTAATTAAAATGTTTTGTATCGGAATCATATACGTATTCTGTTGTCATGGAATGAAGTTTTGTTATTATTGTAAAATAACGAGAGATGTCAATTTTTGATATATGTCAACAAATTTGAATAAAACTATAATAAAAACCAATTTCGAAAGTATTAATCCCGAGACGGGAAACTATAACCTAAACATTTGGTCCTTCGAGTCAGGATTAGTTGCTGAACGTTCAGCAATTAATAATTAACCGAACCTAATCTGAAACATTGGTACAAACGTAAACTGCCGAGCTGGTGGGCTAAAGAATTGGATTGCAAGTTGGTGGTTACCTATCCCGTAAGTCTGTTCCATAATTTAGAGTGAATTTTTTACCGTAGCGATTTCTCGAGATTCGAAAGAGAAAAACAAACTCGAATGTATTATTCTAAAGTGTTTTGTTGATAAACCGAAAGTTAAATCAACAATTCGAAAGTATAAGAATATAATTTCATTTTGTTAATCGAGAATCGAAGGTTTACTTAAGGTATTTTTAAAAGTTACGGAATTTTTGAAGATTAAGATTTCGAAAGTCTAGAGATTTTTTATCTTTTTTTACAAGTTCAACAAAAACCGATCACGAAAGTTGTTGATTTATTCAATAAGCGTAGTATTGTGAATAATTGAAATTCAGATCAAAAATGGCTCATGATATATTGGATGATGATTTTTAGGAGGGAAGTGGATGTAGTGTGTGGATCCGAGGTGAATGCTAGATATGTGGGGAAGCAGGGATGGATTATGGACGATACAGGAGAACCAGGAATAAGAGTGGTGGGGGATGGACTGAGGGCGGATGAAGTGAGGAAGGGAAACGGATGGGTGGTAGTGCGAATGGGAGACATGGTGGTGTACAGTGTGTATATAAGCCCAAATGTCAGCCTGGAAAAATATGAGAGGAGCATGACAGGATTAGAGGACGATCTGAGGGTGTCAAAAGGAAAAAGGAGGATCATAAGGAGAATGGTGGCAGGGGTCTTCAATGCGAAGAATACTATATGGGGGGGGGGAGAAAACGGACAGGACAGGGGAGATCCTTGAGGAAGTGTTAACATCCAACGGGTTGGTGGTGCTGAATGATGGACTACTGCCCACCTTGGTGAGGGGTGACGGGGGTTCATCATTCATTGATATAACAGCATGTGATGAATGGCTGTGGGAAAGAGTGTTTAGTTGGGGGGTGATGGAGGATGAGGAATGCTTGAGCTTACATAGGTATGTGGAGACGGATATAAGGAAAGAGAGGAAGGATTTAGTGGAAGAGTGGGAATGGAAGTGGACGAAAGCCGAGGCAGAGAGTTTGAGGAAGAAAGTAAGAGAAGAGTTAGGAAGGGGACTTGGACATGATGCAGATGAATTGTACAATGTGATACAGGGCTGTAAAAGATAGGAAAAGAGGGGCAATAGGCGTGAGCGGAGGGCCAATTACTGGTGGAATGAGGAAATAGAGGAGATATGGAGGGAGTGTAAGAAAGAACGAAGACGGATGCTGAGGGGAAGAGGAAGGATAGAGGGGGATATAAAGAGAAGAAGAAGGAACTGGTGCGTAGAGTGGAGAGGGAAAAAAGAGGGAAGTGGGAAGAGTTACTGGGGGAATTGGAAAACAATCCATGGGGAAAGGCGTATGACATAGCGGTGAAGAGGATGGGTGGAAATAGGAACGAGGTTTTAGAGGAGGATTGGGAGAAGGAGATTATAGAGGAATTGTTCAAAGGGGGAGGAGGAGGAGTGGGTAGCAGAATTCAGAAAATCCAGGATACTAGGGGGTAGTGAAAATGAGGGGGATAAGGCCGGTAGAAAAGTGGGAGGTAGAGGATTGGGGGAAAAATATTAAAGTGAGAAAAGCCCCAGGGATAGATGGCCTGAGGGGTGATATGGTGAAGAGGCTGTTGGATGACAATGGGGAGTATTTCTGGGAACTATTCAACAGGGTGCTGAGGGAGGAGGAGTTCCTGGAAGGATGGGAGGTAGCCAGGGTGATACTAATGAAAAAGGCGGGTAGAGAGGGGAAGCGGGCGGGGGACTATAGGCCCATCAGTCTGCTGTGTGGTATGGGTAAATTGATGGAGGGGATAATACAGGATAGGATTGAGGAGGAAGTTGGTAGGAATGGGGGTTTTAGGGTAAACCAGCATAGGTTCACGAAGGGGAAATCTTGCATCTTGGCACTGAGCAAGGTGATGGGTTTGGTGGAAAGAGCTAGGGAGGGCAGGGGTTGGTTAACCTGGTGGAGGACTACCTGACGGGGCGTGTGATTGAAATCTCCAGGGAGAGGAGATATAAGATGGAGGCTGGAGTGCCTCAGGGCTCGGTTCTTGGACCGACGCTCTGGAAGTGTGTGTTTGATGAGGTTTGTGGGATAGTATGTGAAGATGGATGTGAGATTACGGTGTATGCGGATGATGTGTGTCTGGTATGTACGGCAAAGGGAGAGGCGGAAATAGAAAGAAAGGCGGAGATAATGTGCAGGAAGATTGTGGAGAAGATAGAGCGGTGCGGGAAGTGGGGGTGATGGTTAAGGGAAGGAGAATTCGTATGGAGGAGTCTGTGAATGTCGGTGTAGTTGGATAGCCAATTATCCTTCAAAACCCATATGGTAAAGGCGGCAGAGAAGGGTAAAGTGAGGGCAGCGTGGCTGGGGAGATTGATGTGTAATGTGAAAGAGCCGGGAGAGTGGAAGAGGTAGGTAGGACGGTAAAGCAGAGTATGCTTGTACGGTACGGAGGTGTGGAGTGAAAGAGCGGGGGTGAATGCGAGGATTAGGCCACTTCTGCGGGTGCAGAGAGGGATACTGCTGAGGGTGGTGCAGGGGTACAGGACAGTGGGTGGACTGGCAGCAGCGGTGCTGGCAAGGTCCTACCCATTGGACGTGTTGGCTAGAGCTAGGAACAAACGCTGGAGGGGTGCGACCAAAGAGGAGGTACGGGAATGGATGGAGGAGGAAATGGAGAGAAGGTGGGAGGAGTATGAGGGCGCGCTAAAAGGAGCGATTGGGAATAGGAGAAATTGGATGGAGCGGAAATTCGGGGAGGAGAACTACTTCTTGACACGAGTGCTCACTGGACATGGGTCGAGAGTAGGGTACCTCCACAAGTTTGGGAAACGAGAGACTGGTGTGTGCGAGAGGTGTGAAGTGGAGGATGATGTGGGGCATGTGTTTAGAAGCTGGAGGAACGAGGAAGTGCTGAAGAAGTTGAAGAGGAAACTAGGGGAGGCGGTGTACTGGGAAAACATGGTGGAGATAATGTTGAGGGGGGAGGAGGAATGGATGGAGGAGAGTGGAGTAGTAGAGAGCCTGGTTAGGGGGAGAGAAGGACTCGATATGGCATGAGAGGCAGGAGTGATAGGAGGGAGAAGATGACGGTGTGAGCGGAGAGTGTGCAAGGGACCGCCGTCCGTCTCGAAGTATGCTAGGGTACTGATTCCAAGGCGGGGGTAACGGCGAGTTTGAGGTGGGTTTGGTTGGTAGGCATCTCCGTGGGGATGGGTCCAACACTGTTTGGGTCCTGGACCCATTTGAACATGAGTTTCCCATCTCGGCCCGAAAAAAAAAAGATCAAAAATGGCTCCGAAAGGTTCAGGAAAACTAATTATGCAACGAGACTCTATGAATTTTGATTTAAACAATTTTGCAAAATATGTAGAGAATTTCAAAACAGATTTGACAAGTAATTTAGACTCTGATTTAAAGGAAGAAAAAATTGTAGAGCTGGAAATGAGGTTGGAAATGCAGGTATGTACTATACACAAATTTGAACAAGGACAAGGTGAAATCGAAAGTATTACGGAATTAGCAGATCCAGATCATTTAGCGGAGCGAGAAGCTAAGAAACATATTTTCGTGCATGTGCTATGGCGAAAAATATAGTTTCTAAATATTATAAAGAAATAAACCAAAGTAATTGATCTGATAATTCAGTAAAAAATCATACTCATGTAAGTAGATTTCATTCAAGAGGGCAATTAACTAATAATAAATTACCACAGATTCAATTACCCAAATTCTCTGGCCAATATGAAAATTGGCTTGAGTTCCGCGACACATTTGATTCGCTTATACATTCTAATCAGGGTATTAATGAAATTCAAAAATATCATCATTTGAGAGCATCGGTAGAGGGTGGAGCCGCTCAAGTCATTCGATCATTGGAATTTTCGGCAGCAAATTATACTGTAGCTTAGGAGACGTTAGTAAACAGATACGATAATAATAATTCACTAATTCATAACCACGTGGAATCAATTTTCAATATCCCAAACTTAAACCAAGAATCTGCTACTGATTTACGGAGTATGCTGGACACATTGTCAAAGCATTTAAGGTCGTTGCAAACTTTAAATCAACCTACAGAGTATTGGGATACTCTTTTAATTTACATTATTAGCAATAAACTAGACAAGAATACAGCTCGAGAGTGGGAAGAGCACAAGGTTCAACTAGGAGATAAAAACAATGCATCTCCACGCCTAAATGATCTGAAAATATTTATAAAAAATAAGGCTGATCTTTTAGAAATACTCATGTCAACTAAGGACAGTAAAGATCCGAGAATAAAAACCAATAGTTATTTTGTTGAATCACTAAATCCAAAATCAAAAAATTGTCCTGGCCAACATAATGCTGCAAGCAATTCTAAATATCGGCCTAGTACTAGCTATAAAAAGGTGCAGTGTGACTATTGTAAGAAATCTAATCATTTTATTCAGTCATGTCCTGAATTTTTAAACCTTTCTATTAACCAAAAAATCGAATGTTGTAGCGAGTTATTTTTTTTGCAAGTTTTATTTTTATTTTTTTCCGTAATATATTTTATTTTACCACTAGGGTGTATATAACTCGTTACTTTACAACCCTTTCTACTACCGCTTTGATTTTTTTTTCGTTATTACCGTTGTATATTTTAGTAAGTCCGAGTTACGCAAATCCAAATTCTACCATACACAATTTATTCATTTCCGATATTTAAATTTTTCAACTGAGGGGACGCCCGGTATATACACCATTTTAATTAAAGCCGAAGCCGTTCAGTATAGGTACAACTTTTTGTTGTAAGTAGATAAATTTCACGTTCAATTCCCTCACCGCGACTACGGCCGAAAAATGTAACTAGAATTTTAAGTATAAATTAGCGAAAAATAGAAGCGCGCTGATTCATTCGCTCTCTGATTCATTCCGGCTCTCAATTATTCAGTCTCAATTAGTCTTTCGTGATTCTTCGCTCAACTTTCTTCCGAAAACCGATAAACCGTATTGTGAAAATTTAGTGCATTAATATTGTGTGTGGAAGCTGTATTTTATGAGGTAAAGCATTTTTACAAATAAACTGTGTATTCGAAACTTTCCGTACCGCCGCTTAATATTAAATTG